>VZTR01018881.1:38147-73045 GCA_013400775.1 Chaetops frenatus
ATAATAATAATAATAATAATAATAATAATAATAATAATAATAATAATAATAATAATATTTGCAAGGGGCAAGGAGGAACTCAGGCTGGATTTGGAGCCCTGGCTGGTGCTGCTCAGCTGCAGCTCTCCCCAAAATGTGCAGATTCCAGAACAAGTTTGCTCCTAGAAGGGGGATTTCTCCTTTGGATTCCCATCTTCAATAAAGCCAATATTCCCTTGAGCAGGCTGTAATCCCCTTATTTCTACTGCTGAAAGCAGCAAGGGGCTGGAGGTGTGGGAGGGCTCCCAGGAGGAGGGGAAACTCCTCCCGAGCTCCTGACAAGCCCTGGTTGCACTCCAGGCCCACAGCCCTGCTCTGCAACGCTGGGGAGGTGAGAACAGGGCCAGTCTCACCTGGGACCCTCTCACTGCAAGATCCTCTCAGCACAGGAATCCATCAGAGCAGGGCTGGGAATCAGCTTTGCAAATTCCCCTGTGCCAGGAGAATGAACAGCAAGAGGCTGCTTGGGCCGTGGCAGCAGCTGCAGCCACTCTGCCCCAGTGCAGCTGGGGATGCCAGGGGTATCTCACTGTTCAGGAGGCTGAGGGAGGCACCAGAGTAGAAGAAATTTAAGAAAATCATGCAGCCCTGCAGGCCCTGGGCATCCCTGCCAGGGATTTCTGCCAGTCCAGGCCAAGCCCAGCACAGCCCTGGCCCTGATAACCTGAAATGCCTCCATGTCCTTGCAGCTCCAGCTGGGTTTTTCTCTGGTGGTGGGAGTGAAAGGTGAAGCAAATCTACTGCAGCTCCTTTTTCTCTTCCAAACATCCCTCCAAGGAGGAAGGGAAGGACCAACCTCCCTGATTTGCACAAGAGCAGAGGCACAAAGGCAGGAAAAACCTGTGCTGCAGGGAGGGATGCAAGGCCAAAATGCCCTGGAGACCTCAGGGGGCACCTGCAAACTTCAGTGCAGGGCCTGAGCAAAGCTCCCACACAAACCAGTGGAATCACAGAGTCACAAACCCACACAAACCAGTGCAGGGAGCAGGGCTGGGCTCACATCAGCCTTTTCCATCCAGGGATTCTGGGTGTTCCTCCATCCCACCCTGCTGCAGCCCCGGGGCTGGAGTGCTGCTGCCCCGGGGGAGCTCCCTGGGGTGTTTGTCAAAGGGCAGGGGACAAAGTTGGGTCACTTCAACCTCACCTGAGCTCCCTGCTGGTTTGGAGAACAGCCCCCACCCAGCAGAGCCAAACCCCACAGACCTGGCCTGGTCCCACCTGTTCCCAGTGCTCCCAGTCCAAAGCATCCCCCAGTGCTCCATCACACCTGCCGAAACTTTTTCCATGTCAGGCCCCTGCCTCTCTCTTCAAAAAGTGTTTGGACAAAGCTCCCAGGCACAGGGTGGGATTGTTGGGGTGTCAGTGCAGGGCCAGGAGCTGGACTGGATGATTCTCGCGGGTCCCTTCCAACTCAGGATATTCTGTGCTTCTGTGATATATTCTGTGCTTCTGCAATTGATTCTGTGATTCTGTGGTTCAGTAATTCTGTAACTCTGTGCTTCTACGATTCTGTGATTCTCTGATTCTGTGACTCTGTGATCTGTGATTCTGTGACTCTGTCACTGTGATTCTCTGATTCTGTGGCTCTGTGACTCTGTGGCTCTGTGATTCTGTGACTGTAACTCTGTGACTGTAATTCTGTGGTTCTGTGGCTCTGATTCTCTGACTCGGATTCTGTGACTGATTCTGTAATTCTGTGGCCCTGTGATTCTGTGACTGTGACTCTGTAATTTTGTGACTCTGTGACTGTGATTCTGTGGCTCTGTGATTCTCTGACTGTGACTGACTGTGACTCTGTGAATCTGTGGCTCTGTGATTCTGTGACTGTGACTCTGACTGTGATTCTGTGACTCTGTGACTGATTCTCGGACTCTGTGACTGATTCTGTGACTCTGTGACTGTGATTCTGTGACTCTGTGACTGATTCTGTGATTCTGTGGCCCTGTGATTCTGTGGCCCTGTGATTCTCTGACTGTGACTGACTGTGACTCTGTGACTCTGTGATTCTGTGGCTCTGTGAATCTGTGGCTCTGTGATTCTGTGGCTCTGTAACTGTGATTCTGTGATTCTGTGGCTCTGTGACTCTGTGGTTCTGTGGTTCTGTGACTGTAACTCTGTGACTCTGTGATTCTGTGGTTCTGTGGCTCTGATTCTGTGACTTGGATTCTGTGACTGTGATTCTGACTGTGACTCTGTGACTCTGTGATTCTGTGATTCTGTGACTGTGATTCTCTGATTCTCTGATTCTGTGAGTCTGTGACTGTGATTCTGTGACTGTGATTCTGTGGCTCTGTGATTCTGTGATTCTGTGGCTCTGTGATTCTGTGGCTCTGTGATTCTGTGATTCTGTGACTCTGTGGTTCTGTGGCTCTGTGGCTCTGTGATTCTCAGATTCTGTGATTCTGTGGTTCAGACAGGCTGCCTGTCACCCAGAATGTCTAACAAGGCAGCAGTTCAAGGCAAAGGAAGACATCAAACCAAATGATGCCTGAATTCTGCTCCTGAGAATGCGAAGGAAACGCAGCCCAAATGAGCTGCACAAGCACAGAAAGTTAATGTATGGCCATTTGTATATCTGCCCATTGTCCAGGGGAACTCTCCATTTCCTCTGGGGATCTATAATGAATAGACCTATAAGGGAATGTTGTGGTGGCAGCAATTTCTCTTTTCCTACCATTTAACTCAGAACAATATGGAACCAAAACAACGAGGCAGCCTTTCAAAGGCTGGCAGCACAATGCACCCTATAGGACACCAGCCATGAAACTGAGGAGCACCAGGGAGACCTTTTGCCCTGGGGATGCTGAGAATTCCTCTCAGTTCCTTTATCCTGAGAATTCCTTTATCACCTTCACTGCAGAAGATCAGAGCTGAGATATTCTCCTTACATCCCACCACGCCCAGGTGTCACTACCCAGCTTTCACTGCCAGCAGATGGCAAAGCCAGAACTGAGATAAGCAAAAAGAATTTCAAACAGGAAAGATGACTAAATTGGGCTGCTCTGGGCTCTCCTGTCTCTCTTTAAGTCTGGTCAGCTTAGCTCTAAATTGAAGGAGACTTCTGGTGACACCAGATGTGTTGGTCAGCCAGGGAATTAAAGAATGAGCAGCCCAAAAAAAGGCTCTGACAGGCTTTAGCTTCGTGATTGATCTAGGGGAAGTGTTCATCCTGAACCACACCAGTGATGGCATCAGTGATATATCAATATTATCTATTGTTGCTACTCCAAGGATGCAAAATGAAAGGGTTTAAAGTCCATCAGAATTGTCCAGAACCTGGAACAGCAACCCCAGAGTCACTGGACAAAGGTTTTGGTGTTTCCCTCATGCAGAGTGTGCAAAGCTGGACCCTGGATTAAAGATTACACTTGGCACAGGTGGGCAGAGAGGGAGAAGCTCAAAGTTACACTGCTCAGTGCCAGAACACAAATCCAGGTAGTATTTCAAATACTCAATTTTAAAGTACAAAGATATTGTACAGTGGAAGGGCAAATGGCCTTGAACAGGAGCTGTGCCAACAATCCTCCATGGAAATCAAAACCAGCTCAGCTTTAGCTTTCCCACTAATCTCACTCTGAGCACAGAATCTTCATCTCTTCTGCCTCGATTTTCTCCTGAGTGCAGGACAGATCTGGCAAATGAAAAGTGAGATTTATACCCAGACAAAACTCCTTTCCTCTCCTTTTGTCCTTCTGCCAGAAACCCAACCACAAAGCCAAAGACTCTGTCCTGGAGAAGGTTAAAATAAATTGGGCACATTTTCTTGGGATGGGAGAAGGAAAACCTTTCTCTAGGGAGCATCAGCCTGTGCCTGTAGACTTGTGGGATGTTGTGGTGCCTGTTTGGGGAGCCTGCCCTGCTGATGTCGTGCACCAGTTCTGACACCCACACAGAGCATTAGGAAATAAGGCTGGTAATTTATTTTTAATAGCAATATAACCGCCATAGTTACACACAAAATTCAAGAGAGAGAGAGACCTCAGTAACCAGAAGAGGGCCCATGACTTCATGATTTATCAGATTAAATTAATAATGGCATTTCACCAGGTGGGTCTGAACATTACTTTTCAAATACGAAGTAGATAACAATAAAACAGGCAAAATGGCTGATTTATACCATAGATCAACATAATCCCAGAGGAATAACAAGGAGAAATCAGCCTGGTGTACAGTGACAGAATTCCTGATGGGATCTGTTTGGAGCTGGAGGGGGGAACCCTTGACAAGCCCTGCTCAGCAGCCTCCTGTTTTCCTGGATCCTCCTTCCCAGGCAGTCCCTCCATGCTGGCTCTTTCATTCTACCCTGCACTTCTGTCATCAGGCCAGGGCTGATATTGCCCAAACTGATCCAGAAAATTGAGCTCCTGTTTATCTGTCTGGTTGGGAAAGCCAGGAGAAACCATTCCAAATGTGGAAACACCACAGCCATTCCAAACCTGGAAATTCATCACACCCCAGGCTTGGTTTATCTCCTCGCTGATGGATCAGGGGATAAAGTAATGAAACTGTTCACAGAACCATCAGTGGCTTCCTGGGAACACCTGGAATTGCTTTGCCAGAGTTCCTCAGTGCCATTATCCTTGGAAAAGCCCCCATTGGGTGGGATGGGCCAAGAGCAGGGAGCTGCCAGGCAATCCCACCCCACCACACTCCTCCTTTCCCTCCATGCTGACACAGCATTTTGGGAATTAATCACTCTCTCTGGGAATTCCTACTGAGCCAAACCCTTTTGCTCTGTCCTTACTCAACAGAAAATCTGCCCAGACTAAAGGGAAGTTGTTTAAAGCATGGGAGTCTCCAGAAGCCTGAGCAGAACAGGATTTGTGCAGCCAAAATAAACCCGAGGCATGGCAGGAGGGGTTCTGGTGCTGCCTCACACACCTGGGGGTTGCTGCAGGCTCAGCCACACTCCGGTTCTCCTTCACCACTGGAAAAGGAGCAGGTTATTTTGCTTTCTCACAGTGAAGCAAATCGGGATTTTCCAGCAAGATCAGGGAGATCTCTGCCTTTAAAAGCATGCAGCGATGGAGCAGCTTTCAGTCAGCCCTTTCTCCCCTCAGATTCCACCACAAACAGTGTAAACAGCCAGAAGAAAATAAATGTTCTCAGCCATACAATGGACAATCCAAAGACAGGCCATTGTCTTCAGCCTTAAACCTGGGAGAGTGAGAGGCAAAGCTTGTCTCGAGTGCGTGAGCATGAAAATAATCCAGACAGCATCCACTCGCAGGGAAAAAATGTGGCAGGCCAAAAGGTTACCTGATTCTCTGTGCTTCACACCCTGTAACAGCTTAAATTGTGTTTTAAAGGTCCTCAGGCTGACATCATTGTTTACATCGGCTTGAATCATCCTTTAATGGGAAGAAACCCCTTGGAAGCTGATGAGGCTCAGGGCTGCTGTGTCATGCAGAGAGAGCTGACAGCACTGCCTGGCCTCATCCACATCCAGAGAGAGCTGGGGAAAAGGATATTGCCTCAGAAAAAACTGGGAAAAGAGATCTGGCCTCAGAAAGAAGGTGGGAATAGGGATCTTGCCTCAGAAGGAGAGCTGGGAAAAGCATTTCTCCCCAAACCTGTGCTCTGCATTAACCTCTTTGTAATAAAGCAGCTCATTTTTCCATGACAGATATTCCATTATTATTTCTTCTGCTGCTCCTCATGGGTTAGGAAGCAAAGCAGCAGAAGCTCCTGAAATCCCTTCCCTTATGTTTGTAAATCATCAGTAATTGAGGAGTGAAGCAGCAGAGGGTTCCTTTCCCTAGGGGCAGGGGGATGTCCCAGTGACACAGTGGGGCACCCGTGGGATTTATTTCTCTGCGGGAAAAGGCAGAGAAACCTTGAATTTTGCAGCAGAAAATCCCCAGGGATTTATTTCCCTCCTTCCAGCCCCAGCCACACGAGCCTCCCTGCTCCAAAGGGCTCTGGGCAAGCTCTCCCAAGAGCCTTTTCCTGCCCCTGGAAATTAGGATTGCCCACACCAAGGGCTTCCAAGTGCTACTGTGGGGATGGATGTGTGTGATGGCTCCTGGGGGAGCTGCTCCTGGCAGCTGCAACAGTGACTAAAGAAGCAGAGGGGAAAAATCACATTTTACAGCTCTTGGGGGACACTCTGCAGGAGGTGTCAGTTATGAAATATCGACCCCTGCACTACCCAGCCCAAAAACTGGGGAAATCCAGGCTCAGGAGCAGCTTTCAGGACGATCCCTGTTGCTACAAAGGGCCAAAGTGAGCCCTTTTCAGTGGCTGTGAGGGGTTTGAGGAGGAGATTTTGGGCAGCCCCACACTCACATCCCCACTGCAGCTTCTGGGGACCGGCAGGAAATCCCTCAGACTCCTGAACGAGTTGTGTTGGGCCCTGATTTCAGGTAAGGAGCTCTGGATGAAGAGCAAACAGGATGAAGAGCTCACAGCTCAGCTGTTTCTCTGTGTGTGTGTGGAGAATCCCTGGGAGCAATCCCATTTTCCTCAGGGCTGGAGAGCAGTGGGCAGAGCAGCCCCACAGTGGTCGCTGCTTTTCCTGCCAAGTGACCCCGGTGTATCCGTGAGGGAGAATTCCAGGTGAGCAATTCCTGAGCTGTGGCCTCTGAGGAAGCAAATATTTTGGCTGAGGTGGTTTAGATTGGTGGAGATTTTGTAAAAAATGGAACAGGTAATGAGTAGGTCAGGCTTCCTTGACCCTCAAATCAAGAACAATCCCAGCAGGGCTGAAAAGTCCCCTCTCCACTTCCTTGGCAATCATGTTCCCACAGTTCAGAAAAACACAGGAAGATCTAAGGAAACCTATGTGGAAATGCAGAAGACAAAGGCAAGTGATCTGAAAATAGAAGGCTGGTCCATATATTTCCTTTACATTCTGGGCCTCAGTTTGGGTTTTGGCTGAATTTTGAAACCTTGAGGGCCCATCTGCTTTTGCCATTCCCTGCAGGGCACAAAGGAAAAGAGGGTTTTTCAGACTTCCATCGTTTGCAGGGTTAGATGAGGTTCTTTCCTTGTTGCTCAGTCCAAGACTCAGTGCTAAAACTTTCCTGCTTAGAGACACAAAAAGTCCTGGACAGTGTCATACCACACCACATATATGAGATGTGACCCCTCCAGCTTTTCCAGATACTGGGGGGACTTGCAAAAATCTTTTTTTGTAAAAATTCATTGCAGCAGGACCACAAAGAAATGGCAGAAAACAAGAGATTCCACTGCAGGTCTCAAGCAATCCCACCTTGGGTTTTGTTTTTTTTCAGAAATCTCTGCACCAGAAAAAACTATAAAGGCAAAATTCATTTTGGGACAGAGGAGAGAGGCTGTGCAGACCCCTGGTGTGGAAGAGCAGGGAAATTCCTCTTGGCTTCTTCTTTGTAAAAATTCGAGGAATCCTGAGCCCTGAGGGGAGTTTAGGAGACGTCCAGGAAAAGGGGGGGGAGAGCAGGAGAGGGATGTAGGATGTAGTGGGGACAAAAAGTATGTGCTGCAAAGGCAGACTAATCCAAGGGCTTGGGGATGAGGGTATTGGAGTGACTCACGAGGATGCCCACGGACTTACTCACTCTCCATCCTAAAATGGCTCACAGATTGCTCCCTGTCCATCGTAAAAGGGTTCCCAGATAGCTCCCTGTCCATTTGAGTGCAAAGCTGGGTTACACCACCAGTACCAGACTGAACCAGAAGCTATCAGTGGCTCAGGGCAGCAGCTCAGCCCCCTCCGTGTGTGGATTCCTCGCTCCCATTCCCAGAGCCTTTGGCAGGGAGGAGTTTGCACCCAGCAGTTTTGCTCATCACAGCCTCAGGAGATCAGGCTGATCCCAGTCCTCCCTCCTGAGGTCCCAGCTTGTGCAGAAGCCCTGATTCCCATGATTTGTGCCAAGCCTGCCCTGCTCCTGAGGGCTGCAAGCTCTGCTGCTGGAGCTCTGCTCCCTGGGGCAAGCCTCAAGCAAGCCCTTCTGTGAAATGCCATTTCCAGATAAAAACCGTGGCTGCTGGATTTTGGCACCTTCTACTCTTTCCTCTGCAGCCTTAAAAAGGAAAAGGAAAGAAGTTCCTAACGAGGAGCTCAGTTCTCCATGACACACATTTTATCCAGTTTTTTTGGGGGCAGGCACTTGTGCTGGGGGTTGTGACTGAGGACAGTTGGATGCTCTTCCCAAAGGAGGGACAGGAATGTCCTGATGGACACCCAGAGCCTTCCTGCCCTCTCAGTCATCAGAGCTGCTTTCTGAAGGAAAGCACTGGGGGCATTCTTATTTCATCCCTGGCTGCTGTTTAGATGCTCCAGTATCCCTTAATTACTTCCACTCCTAATTCCCATTCCCGTGACATCAGGCTGGTTTGGAGATAAAAGGAGAGCTGGATGAGGGGAAATACCAAAGTGAGCTTGTGAAGCTCCGTGGGGCTGGGCTCACCTGGGAACTCCAACGCTGCCTCCTGGAAATCTCCTGCCAAGAAATGCAGGAGGCTGCTGCTGCTGCTGCTGCTGCTGCCCCCAAAACCCTCCTGCAATCACAACTCAGAGCAGCTTCTTTGTGCCCCCTGTCCTTTTTTTGTGGTGATCAAGCCACCCTTCCTGCAGCACACCTTGCAAATGTCTCTGCAAGGACCAGATGGGTCTGATCCCTCAATAAATGTGGGATAGAGCAGGTTTTCACCCTCCTCCAATCTGCACTGCTGACCTGGCAGACAAACCTCCAAAAAAGCACAGATCACCTTCCCCTGGCTGTACCTGAGGAATCTCCTTTTGGCCTTGGGAACCTTTTTGTCTTTTGCATAAACTTCTTAACAACAGAAATATTCTGTGTTCAGCCCAGCCTGAGGTGTTAATTCAAACTGCTGTAGGTTGTTCAGCCAAATTCAATATATTAATTCAAAGTTCAGTAGATTGAGTTATCACTTTGTACAAATAATTTATCATAAAATGAACAATCCAGGGAATGTGTGAAGGGGCAGAGATGACCCAAATGGACCCCATTGCCCTTGCTCAGAGCAGCCCAATGCTCACAGATAAATCTTTTGTACAAGAGTTTTAAACTAAATACTGCAAGTTCTTACAGCAGAAACCTTCAACAAAAAAATCTGCTTGGTTTCCTCAGGGGCATGATGCTGTTTTTTAGAACTTCAGGCAGTATTCAGAAATACTTTACATTTTTTTCCTTGCCTTAAATGGCTGAATTGGTATAAAGAGATTTCCAGTTGGTTTCAAATGTGGCAGCTTCAGCAGGAGGCTCATATATCAGCATCCTAAAAAAGGCTCCTCTGCTTTTTATAACATTTTCCCACAGTAAAGCAAATATTTGGGAATAACACCAATTAGGAGACATGTTTTTTAGGAATACAACCTCTCTGTGCCTCTGCCTTGGCACAGCCACACTCATCCTGCTGGACACTGTGATGATCCTGCCTGGAAAACCAGGAGGAATCCAAGTTCCTGAAGCTTTTATCTACTGATACATGGTTTAATTGAAATCTCTGTGTTAACAAGCTTCACTGCCCATCCAGTATATTCAATTTGTAGAAGAGGTTGCAAAATTAAACGACAACAAAAAAATCAATTTTGAACATGCTTTCATTTCAAAGCCATGGGGCAGGACCTCATCATTATTCTTCAGTCTTTAATAATTTCCAGTATTAAACCCCTGAAATGGCTGAGTTTATTCCAATACCCAAAAAGTGACTTGGATTGCTCAGGTATTAAAAACCTTCTGGTGTTCATATCAGCAGGTGAAAGACACTGAATTTATCATGCACCATTTAAGGCGTAGGAATTTCTCTGCAGATTGTTTTTCCAAGGGCTGATTATGAACCATCCCACTCCATACCTAAAACCTGCACCATCATCAGTGGTAATTTCTGAGCAGCAAGACCCCAACCAGTGCTCTGAGGAGTTCAGAAGAAGCTGAGCAATGAGCAGAAGGAAAGTGGAAATTTAATGATACTCATGGAACTAAATGAGGAAATGTAAAGATGTGTTTAAAGCTGTATTTTAGAACCAGGAGGGAAATCACTGGGGTGACATTTGTATGGTCTCTTCCCCCTGCTGAAAGCCCCAAATAAGTCAGGAATTCTCCAAAGGGGACCTGGATAAAAGTAATGGCCAGAATTCCACCGAGTTCATTGCTGGGGATGAACTTGGAGGGAAAGGTGTTGATACCTCAGTACTGAGCAGTTCTAGGACTTTCCTTCTCTCTGCTCTGCAGACGGAATTGTTTGGATTGGAGTCTCAGCACAGCCCTGCCTAACTTTGGCCCCAGAGATCCCAGGGAAGGTTTAACTACAGCTGAGGGATAAACCCAGGCTTTGGGAGGTCGGGCAGAGTTTCGCTGAGCTCGGTGGTGCTGGAGAGGAACCTCGAGGGCCAGGTGGTGAGGAGTGAATTCCTCAGTAACACCGGTGCTATCCCAAATTCCCAGCCTTCCTGGGCCTGTGTCCCTTTGGTGTCCAGCCCAACGAGGGCACCCAGAGGCTGTGCTGATGTGTTCTCCCTTCCCAACGATGCACCGAGCTCCTGACACCCACAGGGCCCTGCAGGGACAGGGGTGCTCCTGCCTTCCTCCCTCTGTCACAGGCTGCAGACTTTGCCTTGGCACTGATGGCAAAAAGGAATCTGGACCCAATTCCCAGGTTATCAAGGCCAACATGATCAGGAAAGGAACCTGGTGAGGAAGGACGAGCAGCCCTGAAATGTGGCAGCACCTCCAGCCAGGCTTTTCCCCCTGAACTCCCTGTGCTCCACTTCCCCCGGAGCCTCAGGAACACACCACGTTTTTCTCCCACCTCCTAATCCCTTGTTATTATCCCTCTCTAATCCACGAAAATCTGTGGTGATTTACGCCTCTGTGAAATCCACACTGGATTTTTGGGCATGTTTTCCAGGCTGTTCAGGGGTTAGAAGTGCCCAAACACGCAGCTGGCTGCTGTTGCTGCTGCGCTGTCAGCCAGGCTGGAGCCCATCTCAGGAATCCTCCCAGGTGCAGCCCAAGGTGTGGGCACTGCTGGCTGAGCTGGCACAGGCCTCATTCCCTGGGGATCCCTGCTGCAGGGGCTCCTTGCCACCTGCCAGGTTTGCTGCTTTTCCTGGAAAAGCTGGACAAGCCCTTTGGAGCACAACCCAGGCTTGGCTCTTTATTCTGCAGGTAACTGTGGGGAAGTTGTGAAATTCCCCGGGGCTTGTGCCTGCCAATCAGTGCCTTTCTGCAGAAGGAACACATGAAATCCCTAAATGAATCCAACAAAATCAAGGGCAGTGATGCTCCACAGTCATTCCAGAAGTTATCCTCTTAACTATGAAAAGATTATAATTTGCTGAAGAACAACAGCCTCGTGCTGTGCAATACATCCACTACCCAAAAAAAACCCCAAACAACCCAACCAAAACAAACAAACAAAGAAAAAAAAAAATCAACCCCCCCCAAAACAACAACAACAAAAAAAACCCCAGAAGTCCTTTCTGTCAGAAGGAATTCCCCAATAAACAAGAGCCCATCTCCCTTACACAATTTGCAGCGTCATGAATGAATAGCTCAGTAATCCAGCAAAATCCTCGTGCTTAATGAGATAATGAAAAGTCATACGGCAGATGGAAAAGCTCTCCCAAATCTCATTAACCTGCCTCTTGGCTTTTCTGATAGCAGCGAGAATTGGGAATAAATCGGGGGAGACAGGGAGTTTTCTGCAAAGGAAAATGAGTTTTGGAGAGCAGGGAATCTAACCTGGCACCTGGGCTGAGAAGGGGAAGGCAGCGAGGAAGCGCCACGTGAATAAAAATTGAGATATCAAAGAATCAGAATAGGAATGTCAAAGAGAATCGGGGTTTGCCCGTGATGTCTGTGCCCACAGCTCCGGCATGAGCCCCGGGACAGCGGGACAGCCCAGGCACTCCCAGACAGCTCCTCCTTTTAAAGCCTCAGCTCTGCCTCAAGTGACCAAATACATCCAGAAACCCTCCTACACCGAGGGGGTGAAAAAAGCCACAAATTGGTGAACACTCACAACTTGCTATTTTTAACCGAGCGGCCAAACCTCGGTGGGGAAACACCCATTAAAATCCGACCTTTAGGAGCGACCCCTCCAAGGAGGTTTAGCTTTTTTTTTTAACCTTTACTTCCCAAGATCAGTTTGAAGGAAGGTGTGAACCCTGAGGCGTCGGCTGCGCTTGGGGACAGAGCGGTGGCACCGCCGCTCTCAGGTGGGTGACACCTCAAAAGGGCCGGCGGAGGAGCACGAAAAGCGTGGAAAAGCGCAAAAAAACCCCCCCCAAAAACAAACAAACAAACAAACAAACAAAAAGCGGGAGGGAGCGCTGTCCCGAGGGTCCCCGAGGAACGGCACCGCCAGCCGCGGCTCGTCCCGGCCCTGCCACCCCCGGGGGGACACGGGCGGCTCTTACCGTGCAGCAGCAGCAGCAGCCCCTGCAGGGCACAGACGGCCAGGAGGGCTCTGGGCAGGGCCAGCATCCCGGGGCCGCTCCTGGTGCGTGTCCCGAGCCCCCCGGAAAAGTTCTCTCCTTCGCAGCGAGAAGTTTGGGGAAGCCGGAGCGGGGAGGGAGGGGAAGGACGAGGAGCGCAGGAGTTCCCACTTGTTGATTCCAGCTAAATTGTTCTTTCCATTCACTGCTTCATCCTTGGGGCTGCGGGTTGTGTTCGCCTTCCCTTTCTTCGCGAGGCTTTTTTTGTTTTTTTTTCCTTCACCCCCTTTCCGCAATCACCTTAATTGCTCCTTTCCCCGCAGCTTCTCCAATCCTCGGGATGTCACGGGGAGCCTCGGGAGCCTCCCCAGCCCTCCCGGCCGGTGCAGAGTCACTCAGAGGGTTCAAAAGCAAAGCGAAAAACACCAGGAAAAAAGTTTGGCAAAAAAAGTTTCCTCCGCTCTGCGAGCGGCCGCTGGCAGCAGCGCGGATTTTGGGATGAGGTGGCTGAGCCGCAAAGCCTCCTGTGAGATTTATTTCTCCGGGGAGCCGCAGGTGCGGCGGGGACCGGCAGGAAGGACAAATCTCGGCGTGCCAGCAGGGCAGGAGGAGGGGGAGCTGCCCCGGAGCCCACCTGGCTTTACCTGCCCGGGGGCACCTGCCCGGGGAGGGCAGCGGGTGGGCAGCGGGGCTGGGGCATGGCCGGAGCCCCCCGGCTCTGCTCTCTGCCTGTCCCCCTCCCCTCCGCCCCGCCTGGGCTTTCGCAAGGAAAGTTTGATGCGAGCCCGAGATTCTTTATAGGGACAGGGGAAAAAAAAAAAAAAAAAAGGCAAGGAGGAAGGAGAGACGTCACCAGGCGAGGCGAGGGGACTTCACTCTCTCTCTCCCTCTCTCTCTCCCTCCCTCCCTGTCATTTCACTGAGCTCCTGGATTTCCTGTTGCTGCTGCCTGGGATGGGGCGAAGGGCTGAATTCCCGCAGCTTTGCGGGCATCGCCTGTCCCTCCCTGCACAGCCGGAGCTCGGCAGCGTCAGGTGGCAGCAGCTTCCCCCGGGGACAGACAGAGGCGACATCTGGCCCAGGGGCTCTCCGGGCTCCGGGAAGGGCAGCACAGGGAGGAACGGGCTCCCTCTTGCCAGAGCCACTCTCTGTGCCCCGCTTTCCCCCGGTATTTGGCAGTTTGGGGGGCTCTCCCTGCAGCTCGCTGTGTCCTGCTGCGATGTCCCCTCCCTGCCCTGCTGTGGCAGCCACTGCTGTGCCTCCCTCGCTCCTGGGGCACGGAGAAAACCCCTTGGTTTATTATTTGTTTTATTTCTCTATTATTTCTATTACAGGACATTTCAGGGAATGACGTTATTTCTATTTCACAGCTGCCACCCTGACCCCTCACGGGGTTCTCAGCTGGGCATTATCTGCAGGGGTGTGGAGGTGTCCAGGCTGTCCCTGTGCCTTTGTCCTTGCCATGCCAGGCAGGGTTTCAGCAG
Source organism: Chaetops frenatus (assembly GCA_013400775.1). Taxonomy (NCBI): domain Eukaryota; kingdom Metazoa; phylum Chordata; class Aves; order Passeriformes; family Picathartidae; genus Chaetops; species Chaetops frenatus. The sequence continues at coordinate 52,055 of VZTR01018881.1, forward strand.
GGTGGCCACTCCAGCCAGCTGGGTGTGCCCCCTTTTCCCTCCAGCCTGGAAATCCCAGTCCAGTCCTGTTTCAGGGCTGCTCCTCCAGCCTCAGGTGTTCCCTGGGCCAGCAGGGCCTCAGCTCTGAGGGTCACAGAGCTGTGAAAGGTGTCCCAGGAGATGTCCCCGAGCTTGTAAGGGACACTGCTGGGAGTGCAGGCAGCACTGAGGTGCCCAGGAGGGAGCTATTCTGTGCTGTATCAGGTGTGTGGCTTTTAATGCAAAAATACTGATAATGAGAGAGTGGTGGAAGCCCCACAGCTGCCCCCACAAAGTGGGATTGTCCCTCCCAGTAATCCCAACAATCCCAATCCCAACAGCTGGGACAGTGGTGAGAAAGGACCTAGAGAGCCTTGCAGTAAATCACTGTCACTCCCTGTGGCTCAGTGATGGGCTTGGGTTGGATGTTTTAGTTCCTCTTGCTCGGTTTGTTTGCAAAAGAAGATCCGGGGCCTGCAGGTGCATCAGGCTTTTCCTGGATGGACATCAGGGGCTTCAGTGACACTGAACTGTGCTCAGGGCCTTTTCACACCTCAGTTTAGTCCAAAATCTAAATCCTTCATGCCCATAACCGGTCTGAGTTCTACACTGCCATGCACTGGAGCAAAGGGAGATGCAGGTCCCGCTCTGAGAGTTACAAATCCAAAGGAAAAAGGGCACTTCAGAAGGTCAGGATTGATACCTGGTGTAGAAATGTCCCAAATTCAACAAAAAATTGAACACAGGCCTCAGATATTTCCAGCTTTATGAGCAAAAAACCTCATTTCTCATGCAGAGTGTTAAATCAAGGATGCTTTTCTCAACATGATCTTCATATAAATGCCCAGATCATTCTTAAGATGACAAATGCGTTTTCTATGCCTAAAATTAATTTTCAGCACATACAGGTCTGGGTTACAATAACGGAATCCTAAATAATTATGGATAATAATAAAGATGGATCTCGTAGGAACTTAACTGGAGAATCAAAACTCTAACATAATTATAGGACTGTAGTTTATTTGTAATTTATGGGGAAGTGTTAAAAAATTCATTAGAGGTTACTTACCAGCTGGTAATAAATTGTGTTGTATTTGTGTAATGCCCCAGATAATCTTTTATCTGTTGATAAATGTAATTGATCTTTTAATTGAGATTAAATGCCTCTAGTGTGTGGTTTCACAAGGAGTTCAGTATTAGAACCTGGCCAAGCAGTCCCAAGTTTGTAATACTTTATTTTCTCCCTCATGACATGCAAAATAAAAGTTATAAGAAGGGCACATTTTGTTCTTGAGCACCTTCCTGTTCCTGGAGCAACCTGTTAGAGCTTTTCCAAAGGGAAGCAGACTTCCCTGGCACAGCAGCCTGCTCTGCTCCCACAGATGGGAAAAGCCATTTGCTAACTGGGCTAGAACCTCTGCATAAGAACCCGGCTCATTTTTCCATGACAGATATTCCATCCGAGGAGCTCAGAGCTCTTTACATTTATTGACGAATATCAGCTCCTCCGTGCTCAGGGGAGCTGAAGCAGGGCTAGAAAAGGTCATTTCCTTTCCTAATGAGGGGCTTGAGCTTCACAAAGGCACCCAGCAGTTGTGGCACTGAGGCCACAACTAAATAAAAGCAATCCCAACACGAGGGAGTGAAGGTTGCTGTGTCTGTGTCCCAGAGAGCTGGGATGGAAAGCAGCAACCTGCAGGAATTGGGCTGGAATTCCAGGATATGGGATATGCTCTTTGTAGAACCAAGGCAGGGAAGTCTGTGGGACCTGACTGACCCCAGGACGTGCCTGGCCACCCTTTGGAATGTTTCCCATCCTTGCTGGCACTGGCTGGCAGAGGATTACATGTGTCATGTTAATCCCTTCTGTCAGCTTGGCAGGGAACAATTCCAGAGCTGGAAACCCTTCCCTTCACCTCCTCTGCTGGTGCTCATCCATGGAAGGGGACAGAGGGAATGGCTGTGGATCAGAGCAGGGTCTGGAATTGCATCCTGTGCTGGTTTTAGCCTTCAAGTTTAAAACCTGGATGGAGTTGTGCAGCTCTGGGCTGGTTCCCAGGCTCCCTGCTCAGTGACAGCCCCTGGTTCACAACCTCTGCCAGGTGCCTGCTTGCCTCCCTCAGCCACAGAGGGAAGAGACGAGCTCAGCCCCTAATCCTAAATTTTGGCTGGGTGATTCTGCCCTGTGTGTTGAGGGGGGTGCACTGGGGTGCCTTGGCTGCCAGCTCCACCCAGAGAATCCTGGCAGGTTCTGTTCTGCAGGGTGGAATTGTTCTCCAGAAGGGCTCCAAAGCATCTGGAGAGAGCTGGAACCCCCAGCCACGCTGTGGCCTCCCAGAGCTGAGCTTTTCCTACAGAAAGAGAAGCAAGGAGAACATGGGAAGGGATTAAAAGTGGTTTCTCCATGCTGGTGGTGTGAGTGCCTGTGACCCAGGCTGGTGACAGCCTTTGGGACCAGGGAGCTGGCACAGCCCCAGATTCCCACACTGCTGTGTCCCCATCCTCGTCCCCTTCCTGGGGGACTGTGCCCACATCTTGCAAACTCAAGCCCCTGGAAGAGGTGGTGGAAGCAGGGAGGACTTTGCCAAGGTGCCTTGGAGTTCTCTGGGATAAAACCCTGCCTGCCCCTGAACTCAGCTGTCATTTTCATTCATTTGATGCCCAGGCTGCCTTGGAGGCATTTCTGAGCTCCAGGACAAGCCAGGTGCTGGTTACACCCAGGATATGGTCCCTGAGCCATGAACAGAAGCAAAGCCACCCTTTCTCAGGGGCACACAGTCCCAGGGCCAGCAGCACTGCTGCCCTAACCCCAGCAGAGCTGCAGGGCTGCCACTGCCTCTCCCCACAGCCCAGGCAGGCTCATTTCCCTGCACACACATCCTGCAGTCCCCTGGGGATGGAAATCCAACTTAACACTGTCACTCTGCAGGAAAACAGGGCGGGGAGCTCGCAGATAAAAATATTTTTCCCTGGAAAATGGCATGGTATCAGAACAGAAACCATCTGTGGGAGTGCTCTGCTCAGAGTGACTTCTGCTGGGGATGGATGGACTTTCCAGGGAAAGAAAGCACCACCCCAGCCTTGCCTGCAATTTGGTGATGTCCTGTGTGTCAAGGCCTGGTTTTGAGTCATGAGTCTGATTCGGGTCAGAAAATTGTAATTTCACATCTTGCCAAGGCCCTCAACGAGTCCACAGGCTGGGCTTTGGCCCCTCCAATCAGCTCCTTGCAGACATGTTTGCTTACTTATTCCTTTGTTTAGAAAAAGACAAAAAAAGGCCTCAAGAAAACCCCAGTTGGCTCAAGCACAGAATGGGAACAAAATGTTTCTCTAGCTGGGAAAAACATTTCCTGCCCAGCTTTGTTCAGGCACCCAGCAGCACTCAGGCCATGGGATCACAGGAGGTGTGGGACCAGCAGGGCCATGGGCACATCCTGGTGTCCTCTGTGGGGTGGCATTGTCACAGGGAGGGACAGCAAGGGCACACAGAGCCTCCCTGTGACTTTCTGCTTTATGCAAGAAGGGAAAATGTAAAAAAAAAAGGGGGTTTAATGAATAATTCAAAGCTGGAAGAGACCTGTCAGTCACTTCTAACAACAACAAAAATATAGGTAAAGTAACAAACTCCAAGACATTTTATTTCTGTATAAAATCTGTCAAGAATGAAGGAGTTTTCCTCTGGTGCCACCTTTTCTCCATCCCTGCCTGGAATCCTGGCAGGCTCCTGCCCAGCTGAGGTTTGTCCCTGCTGCATCCTTGGCCATCCAGCCCCAGTCCCAGCCTGTCCTGCTGCTCTTCCCTCAATCAGCCTGAGGTGAAAGCTCCTCAAACAGGTGTTCAGGCAGCAGGGGAAAGCAGGACATGTCCTCCTTGTGCTGGAAACATGGGAGATGGAAGGGTAAAGAACATTCACCTCCCCTCCCATGGCTGCAGGAGCTGGAGCGTTCCTTTAAACTTCAGCGTGGCTGATGTTCCATCTCTCTGAGGTTGTTTTGGAGCATCTCCTTGTAGCTGTTTGACTCGAATCCTTTATTGCTGAGTCTGCCTGGGGAGATCCTTACAGCTTATAAATATAATGTAGGCCTTGAGCCCATACAGCTCTTACAGAGAATTAACTGGTTTGGAGCAGCAGCCAGAATTCCAAGCCAAGAGAACAAAACAAGAGCAATGGCAAGGAAAATAAATAGCCATCAACAAAAGGAGACAGGCACAGGGTTTGGTCTGCTTTGTTCTGCCAGAGTCTGTGGCAGGAAGACAAAGATATCCACCTGATGGGGATGAAATTCCTCAGCCAGGTTTCATCCACTCACAGCATTTCAGGTAAGGAAAATATTCCAGCTCTGGGAGGTACCTTCATCCAGACCTGCTCCCTGCACTGACCTTCCTCAGTCAGAGGCCAAATTTCATCTGCAAGCTTTTCCTTTGCCAGAGTATGAACTGCAAAGTGTGAGGAAAAATGGGTTCCAGCCAGCCACCAAGAATGCTTGTTTTATTTATTTTAGTTTGGATTCTAATTCCCTTCTTGCTCTTTCTTTCTCCTTGGGGATAAAGCAGGATTTTCTTGCCCCTCAGACTGGGAATGAGAAGCATGGTTTGTGTCCTGGTGCTCTGCAGACTTCCCCTTCCCACTGGAGGTTCCTGCTCACGAGGGCACCATCCCAACAAGAACTGATTCAAATAATGGGGGTGGGAGGAAAAGCACAGGCAGCCCTTGGCAGTGGCCAGGCAGGAAAACCACCAGTGGTTTGCATTAATCCAACTCCATCCATGTCACAAGTGTTGGGGTTAATTCAGCCAACGGCACAAGGCTGGAGTCCTGTGCTGTGAGCTCCTTAATTTGGCACCAGAGTGGCACCAGTTTGCCACTCAGCTCTTACCAGGTACCCCAGCTTGGTCTGAAGGGGTTTAAAAGCTGATTTTATAAATGCTGCCCCTCCTGCTGCTGCCTGACCCAGACTGGGGGCAGGTTGGGATCAGCCTCCCTGGCTGTTTCCTCAGCCCTTGGTGACTGCAGGGACCACAGAGCAGCACCTGGAACAGGGAGAGGTGTTCCCCCAGCACTGCCCTGCAAGGCCAGGGGGGAGAGGCCAGTCCAGCCCCACATGTCCCAGCCCAGCCCCACATGTCCCAGCCCAGCCCCACATCTCCCAGCTCAGCCCCAGATCTCCCAGTTCAGCCCCACATGTCCCAGCTCAGCCCCACATGTCCCAGCTCAGCCCCAGACACACCAGTCCAGCCCAAGATCTCACAGTCCAGCCCCAGATGTCCCAGTCCAGCCCCAGATCTCACAGTCCAGCCCCACATGTCCAAGTCCAATCCCACATCCCAGCTCTGTCCAGCCCCAGACGTCCCAGTTCAGCCCCAGACATGCCAATCCAGCCTCAGATCTCCCAGTTCAGCCCCACATGTCCCAATCCAGCCCCAGATCTCCCAGTTCAGCCCCACATGTCCCAATCCAGCCTCAGATCTCCCAGTCCAGCCCCAGATGTGCCAGCCCAGCCCCACATGTCCCAGTCCAGCCTCAGATCTCCCAGCCCAGCCCCAGACATGCCAGCCCAGCCCCAGATGTGCCAGCCCAGCCCCAGATGTGCCAGCCCCACCCAGCAGAGCCCAGCAGTGATGTCAGTGCCATCAATCATGGCACTGTTGTCCCTCCCCGTTGCAGATGCCACAAGACCCAGCCCCGCTCTCCTCTGGCGGGGCTGTCCCAGCTCTGCCACATTCCTCAGGTGAATGCTCCTTGTCTCCATGGGCCGAGGGCTGGGGCCATCCCTGCTCTATACCCTGGCTCCAAAGTAAACCCGCCCCAGCTCTGTGACTCAGTGCAGGCACGAGGCAAAAATAGCAGGCTGCTGTGCTGAGATGATGGGGACAATCCAAGGGACACTGTCTCCCAAATCTAAAATGTCTGCAAATGAGCTCTCAGCCAGAGCAGGGCCAAAAGAAATGTTTCTTCCATGGACTTATTTATTTTCGGGATCTGAAAGGAAGCAGTTGCTGAGGACAAGTGGGCATTGTGCTGGAGGTTTGAGAAAGGGGACATGGTGGCACAAAGACACTGATAGTGGAGCTGCCATCACTGATCTGCATTGTCCACACCAAGAGGGGCTGAATAAAAGCTTGAACTGGAGCCAGTGGGGGTGAATAGAAGGGAATGGGGAGATTCCCACTGCCCTTAATGAGTTTTGGCTCTGAACCTACATGAAGAAACATAACTAGCAGTGAATAAACTGGGTTCTAAAAATCCCTTCACCTTTGACAGGACAGGCTGGAATTAGGAAAGTGCCAGAGGGAATCTGTCTACGAGGCAGTTTTTTGTTTTCCAAAGGTGGCTGTGTCCCACATGGAATAGAAAGGCTGAGCTGTCAGTGTTGTCCTTTTGTGGGTCAGCAGCTGCAGCCACCAGGCTGGAACCTTGAAATCCCAAACGTGTCCTGGCTCCACCACCTTCTCCAGCTCCCCTCGTCCCCCTCCCACCCAGGCCAGCCACTGTCACCTGGAGTGGAGGTGTCACACTGCAATGAGCAGCTGGGAACAGCCCTGAATATAAACTGAAAGTGCCTCAGCAACATAAGCACCTGTCTTAGGGCTGTGGAGTTTCCTCCATGCAGCCCTGGGGCACTGCAAAAACAAGACATTGGCACAGTTAATTGGAAAATGAAGGAAGGAGGTACAAGCAGAGCTGATAGCAGGGTTCATTTATCTGGCCAGCTCCTGCTCATCCCAGGGGTTGGGTGTTGAAGGAAGGCAGAAGTGTTTGATATTTGTTCATCACCCATGCTTTGAACAGAATCCCATCTGAGGAGGCCATGATGGCTCTTGCAGGGAGGCAGAGCTGGATGTGAGAGCCTTTCTCAGCAAGGTCAGCCAGGGAGTCAGTGCAGGGCCAGGAATAGCCAGGAGCAGCCTGGTGTGGAGCTGGAGACAACAGGCCCTCCTTTGTCCCCCAGGAGCCACCAGGGAGCCCTGCTCAGGCCCTCATTTCAGCACACCCTGCCCATGAATCCCAGAGATAAAGCAAACATCTCTTGGATGCTCTTTCCCAAGAAAAAAGCTGGTGAGACCTCACCATTCTGAGCTGCTCCATTCTGCTGCTTGGCCTCTAAATAAAGTCAGATATGTTCTTGCCATTTCTTTTCCTTCTCCAAGGTTCTCCCTCAGTAGTCTCTTAAACTGAGTGGGATGTCAGGCATGGGATGGGGGAATGAACTCCCTGTCAGGGCACTCTGGTTCAGTGGTGGGATCCAAGCTGCTCCTCCTCCAGAGCTCACCTGGCTGTTCCTGGGACAGCCACTCTGTCTCCCTGTCCTGCTCCCCCTCTGCAGGGCTGGGCTGAGGGTTTATCCACACTCCCACGAGCTCTGTGCTCCAGATCTGCAGTGACACAGCCCCTGAGGGCTGAGCCTGTCCTGAACAAGGAGCCTCAGCCTGGCAGCATCCCAGGTTTGCCAGCAAGGTGGGAATGTGCTTTGGGGGTCAAAAGGAGAAGGGTGTCTGTCACTGCAGCCCCCCATGGCACCCTGGCATTGGGGTGAGCCCAGCTGGAGCTGCAGTCCAGTAACACCTGGATCCCATGGCTGGCAATCCTGCTTCTTCCTGCCCATGATGTTCAGTAACTGGTGAAGCTCACAGGTAAAAAAAAAATGCTGATCCTCTTTTCCTAAAGCCCCCAAACTCAGTGTTCTCTGCAGGCCAGGCACCCAGCCTGGTTCCCAGCACTCCAGGGACAAACAGTGCTTTTATAAAAGCCTTGGTATCCCTAACAATGCCACGAGGCTCTTCTGTGCAGATGTTCTGGTTCTTCTGGGCATCAGGAAGAGTGAAAATACTGCAGGGATTTCCTACCCTGAATGACACAGGTGGAATAACAAGGGATTTCAGTAGGAAAACAAAGATTTAAAAATCAGCAAGGTGGGCTCTGAGGACTGGCCTGTGGATTTCTCACCTCTGCTTCCCTCTCTTATCATCTCCTTGTCCAGGCATTTGTCTCAGCCTCTCTGCTGCTGTGCTAGGCAGTGAGGGTTGGGATCCACCTTTTTATCTGGTACTTCCTTCAGATAAGGGTTACAAACACAGCCTGGTTTAGAAATGAAACCACACCATGAAACTGCTGCTTCGTCTGTTTTTCTCTGAGCTTCACCTCCTCGAGCCTGAGCTGCTGCATTTCTCCAGGCAGGGCTGAGGGCTGAGCCCACGCTGGCTGCTGGAGGGATTTTCTGCAGCTGAAGGCACATTTGCTCTGGTGCTGTGTCTCTCCTTTCTCAGAGCTTTTTGGCAGCAATTAGTAGGTCACAGAACTTTCTCTTCTTGGGGGCACATCCTGAGATTAATTGCCTCTTGCTCTGGCTTCATCCAAGGTGGGAGTGCTCAGTGTGGAAGTGCAGCCTCAGCTTTTTTCCAGGAGGGGCCCAAAGTTGGTCTCCACTGGAGCTGCTCCGGGTTTGCCTCAGTCCACACTCAGATTTTAAACACAAAAGGGCCAAACCTCTGAAAGCAAGCTGGGCAGGAGGGCAGGACTTGCACTTCTCTGTGTCCACACAGTGTGTCACCCTTACTCTATGAGGCAGTGCTCTCCTGCGCCATCCCTGCAGGATCAGGAGTGGCTTTTGGAGCAGCAAACTGCCCTGGGCTGCTCACGGTCCATCACCTGGCACTGGGCAGGTGAGATTCCCCCAGGGACACCCCCAGCCTGCAGGAGGATTGAACTGGCAGCTTCTCCTGAGGCAGCAAGGAGCCACCGAGGATTCCTGCCAGCACCCCTGGGTTGAGGGGAGGTGTTCTGAGGCCAAGATCTGCCTCTTCCTTCCCAGCATTATCCCAGAGCCAGTTGTGCTTCGAGTCTTTCCTTCAGGAGGTTTTCCCATTTCCACCTGCTGGAGCCAACAGTCAGCAACAGCAACCCTGCCAGAGCCTCTGCGGGAAGATTGGACTGATCCTTCCTGCTGCCAATATCCCTCCCCTTCCCTTGAGGAAGGTGATGATAATTCATGTGGAAAAACCAAGGTGCAGGCTCTGAAAATTGCCCCTTTCCAAGGAGACAGATAATTATTGGAGGTGTGCAAGTGTGGTGGTGCAATTTAGCACATTTCTGTTCCCCACCTGTGCTGCATCTCTCGCTGCAGTTCTGCAGGGTTTTGTTGCTCTGTTAGAGGCACGTGGAAGTGCTCCCACCACCTTGGTGGGACTATTTCAGGAGTAAGGGACCCTTCAGAATGCATCAAGGTAGCAGAATCTGGCAGATGGAGACTGATAGAGAGATGTAACAAAGAGCATTTCACAAGGTGATTTCTGCCAACTTTATCTGCTGTATTAAAATTTAATAGGCACGAAAGCACCAAGGTTCTGTAGAAATATCTAACACTGTTTTACAGAAATTGTTCTAAAAATATAAGCATTTTCTGTGTTTTCTATTAGTGCAGATTGGCACAATCAGAAGCTGTGCTGCTGTATCCTGTCTGTGCCATAAAATTGAGTGACAGAGGAGTTGTCTGTCAGGGGCTGCTGGAATATGACCCCAAATTGTGGACTGAAGTGATCAGCCCGTGCTAAAACACTGAGCATCCTCCTAGAAGAGCTCTCCTGTTTGCTCTATGAACATCAGTGCTAGAGCTTGATGGCTGAAGGATCCCAGAATCAGAGACTCACTGAATGGCTGTGGTTGGAAAAGCCCTCAGACACCGTGGAGTCCAACACAGATTCCCCAGCACTGCCAAGGCCACCACTGCCCCACGTCCCCAAGTGCCACATCCGTGGGACTTTAAATCCCTCCAGGGATGGGGACTCCACCACTGCCCTGGGCAGCTGTGCCAGGGCACTTTCCAGGAAGGAATATTCCCAAATATCCAACCTAACCCTCTTCTGGAACAATCTGAGGCCGTTCCCTCTCCTCCTGTCCCTGTTCCCTGGGAGCCGAGCCCGAGCCCCCCTCACTGCCCCTCCTGGCAGGGAGTTGTGCAGAGGGGTCCCCCCTGAGCCTCCTTTGCTCCAGGCTGAGCCCCTTTCCCAGCTCTCTCAGGATTCTCCAGTCCCTTCCCAGCTCCATTCCCTTCCCTGGACATGCTCCAGCCCCAAAATATCATTCCTGAGCTGCCCCCAAGACTGGAGGTGTGACCACTTCCCTGCTGGCCACACTACTGATACAAAATCCTGTAATAAAATAATAGCATCCTTCACAAAATAATAGCATCCTTCAGATCCCTTCTCCTCACCCTGGAAAGGCAGGCTGGATTTTAGAAGTCCCTTTGACAAGTAATGCCCTGGCATCCTCACAGCTCTGATATCAGCTCAGTTCTGTGTGATTTGACTGCTTTTTGTCCTCTGCCTTCAATCAGAAAGCAATGCCTCTGGATGCCAAGGGAAATATTCCAAGATCAGCTGCTAATTTTTGTTTTTTGCTCTCCAGTTTGGCAGTAGCTTATTACAAGTGTTGGCCTGGACAGCAGTTGCAGAGATTTTGCAACGGTTTGCAATGTTTTGGTGATAAAGAATTATTTACTGCTTCAATCTCACAGCAGTGCTGATGTCACTCCTCCACCTCCACCAGACACAAAAAACAAGGTGGGGAAAATGGTCTGGGAAAGGAGGGAAAGCGTGGATCTCATTTAACAGTGAGTGAGAACACCTCCCTCCCCTGGGTGAGTCTCCTTTCCAAGGGCCACTTCCCTCTGGCAGCTGCAGCAGTTGCTTCCACTGAAAAGTCCTGTTATCCAGCTCCCCTCCTGCCTTTTTTGAATGCAGTTTAGCAGCTGGAAATCAGGAGGGGGAAGCAGCCAGATCCCTGTGTGGCCCCATGGCTGCAGGGATGGGGCTGCTCCCGGCAGAAATGCTGCAAATCTCCCCTTTGGCTCCCACTTTTTTTTTTTTGCACAGGAGGGGAGGACAGGCAGGTTTAAGACCTTGCCTGTGGGTGCTTATGGTAAAACAGGGAACAGCTCAGAATTCCAGCAGGAAATAAAGACTGAGTCGGGCACAGCACAAAGGAATGGGGGAGGCAGAGGCAGCTCCCAGTAACGTTCCCCACTCAGCACAGAAATATTTCAGAACATAAGATCATCCACAGTAGATCCTGTCAGAGGTTCATCCACTCCATCACCCCGCTGCCAGGGCTCAGACTGGAGGTATCAGGAAGCAGTGAGGAGATTGTCTTTTCCAGGGTTGGTCTCCCAGCCTGGGACCATCCTGCACAAGCTGGCACAGGGCTGATGTCTCCTGGTTTAATAATCCTGATGTGTTTTCTGTGACCTTCCCCATGTTCCCCTCGAGGACCTGTGATGTTTTAATCCCCACAGCAAGGTTTTCCAGAGCAAGGTGCACAAAGGGAACTCTCCTATGGCTTCTTCCCAGCACATCACCTGCCAGTTTCATCTGCTGCTCCTCAAGGTTCTCAGTGCAGCTCTTGCTGTCTCTTCCCCCTTTTTGAATTAAAGACTTACATCATTCCCATCCTCAGACTGGAAACTCACAGTTTCCTTATCCATTGCTGGTATTGAAGCTGTTCCACATCACCTTATTATTTTTTTTTTTTTACCTTTTCCAATGGAGTTTCTAATTTGATGCTGATAAAGAAGCAATTAGTTCCTCTGCACCTATGGAACAAAAACCCACAGAGTGATGGAGGTGGCCAGTCAGTTGATGTGGAAGGTTTTCGCCCCCAAAAACCTATTAAATCCTCTAGGAGAAATGTAGGGAGCTTCCTATAAGCCAAGAAAATGAGAAGCAGAGCAGAACTCCCTCTTGAAGCTATCTGGGAGGGGTTCTGAGACAAATTTCCCACCTGCCTGGGTCTGTTTATTCCTGTGCTGAGTTCAGGTGTCACTTCCACCCACGCTCACACTTTGTGCAGGGTGCTTGAGGAAGCCACCTGTGCATGACAGCCCCAAGCAGAGACCTGAAGCCCTTGTTCAGAAACTCCATCTCCCCCAGGCACAGCCCTGCAGAATTCCACTCTCTCTCCTTTCTCTTCTTGTAAATAACCTGTGCAACTTTTCACCCCAGTAGCAGAAATTTTCGGGTCCCTCCATGCTCTGAAGCTCAGCCTTGGAGATCAGTTAAAGAGAAAGAAGTTGTTCATCTCTTTCTCATTCTTTTAAACACCCTCCAGATGAGCAGGTCAATTCCCAGAGGTAAATCCCAGCCACAGACTGTGGGATGAGCCATAATTCTGACACAGAATTCACCATGGACACCTGAGAGAGCACCTGACTGGGCTTTCACTCTTATCAGAGTGAAAACCCCCTCAGGTTTTACCCTGGCCACTGTCTTGCCCTGTATTCCTGCATGCTATGACAGTTAAAAGCAAAGCTAGAGATGATCAGATCATTTCTCTCCTCAGCTGCCTGTGGCCTTTGGCCACGTGTTGTCCCCAAGAGCCATTCTATAGGAAACTCCAGGGAAAATGGGAAAGCTGCTTGTTTGTCTTGGCATCTGAAAGATTGTTCTGGCCAGGCTGAGTCCAGTTTTGTGTGTGTGTGTTTATGTCACACTTTATTATTTGCGTGGCCAGCCCTGGTAAGGGTTCCAGAGGCTGGTGGTTTTGCAATTTGTGCAGCCCTTGCTCCCTCTGCCTTTGCTGCTCTCCACTGGAGCTGTGGCTGTTTCTTTTTTTATGGCCATTTCCTCCTGAGGGAGCAGTAATTTATGGTCAGAGGTTAACCTCATTTGCTGAAATATCCAGCTCCTATGCCAACAGATCCATAAGAATGGAGAGCAGGGATGAAAAGATGGGAAATAAATAAACCAGATATTCTTCAAATGACACACAGAGCCATTCTGGTGGAGACACAGAAACAAAGGAATTCCTGCAGTGGCTGAGATCAGGATCAAACCCAGTGTTCTGCCTTTGTTGGCTCCCTGAGCCAAATGTGCAGTGATGGACACCTCGGGGAAGAACATTGCCAGGTTTTTGTGGAGTTCTGTGCAACCCTGAGCCCTCTCCTGGTGTGAACAGCCCTGCCAAGCTCCTGACTGGGATGAGATTTTGGGATAATGTTGTTCTGTGGGTCAGCTGGAGCTGAAGATGCTCCTTTCCTTTCCTTTGCACAGCAATGCTGCAGCTCCAGCTTCCCCACTGGGATCTCACCCACAGCTCAGCAGGAGCTGGGAAAATGTTCTGCATCACAGGAGCTGCTGAGGGGCTTCCCAGCAGCACTGGGGGGGTGGAAGGACAGGGCTGGGTTTGTGTTCCCAGACCTGCAGTGCCCCAGATTTGTGTGGGGAGCTCACAGCAGGGTGTGAGAGCTGAGCTGGCTCCAGGGTGACTCTGGCTTTTGGATTTCCATGGATGTGCAGGTGCTGGTGTCAGGCTTTGGGGTTTGTTTCAGTCAGATTTCAGTGTTTCCATGTCTGTGTGTCTGTGTGAGCTGGGAAATGGGAATTCTTTTCCTAACAAGATGTACCAGAACTTCATCACTCACATGGAAGGAGGAAACAGAATAAGCACTGAATTCTTCAAGCTGGGACAGAAGGCTTTCTGGCCTTCCTCCCAATGAGGTTTTGGGCTGTTGTGCACAGTGCTCTGTCTCCTGGTTGCAAGAGGGGCTTCTCCAAAGCCTGTCCTCTGTGCAGGCTCTGGGGGTGGCTGAGACCCCTTTGTGCTGTACCAGCCTTAGGGCTGGGCCTGCAAATCTGCAGAACATCTCTGGAGGCCTGGGATGTACTTTATCTATTTAATATTTAGTATTTTTATATTTTTCTGTATCATGTTTCCACGATATTTCTCTAGTACCTACTTTTTGTTAATTTGTTTGTTTTTCTAGACATGGAATGTGTCTGCAATGCTCACAGGACTTCCAAGGCCTGTACTGAGCTAAAACTCCAGGATTTATTTCCCACTTACATGTTCCATCTTCCCCTTCTTGCCCCACAATCACTTTTAATTTCATTCCATGTTAATCAAAGAGCAACTATCCAAGAGTTCATCCCTGGTCCTGGTGCAGGGCCTGGAGGTTGATTGAAAGCTGTCAGGAATGGCCTGTTCTGGGAAATCCCTACAGAGAGCTGTGTGATCCTTCATGGAGAGCTGTGTGATCCCTCATGGAGAGCTGTGTGATCCCTCATGGAGAGCTCTTTGATCCCTCATGGAGAGCTGTGTGATCCCACACAGACAGTTGTGTGATCCCACACAGGGAGCTGTTTAATCCCTTATGGAGAGCTCTTTGACCCCTCATGGAGATCTGCTTCATCCCACACAGGGAGCTCTTTGATCCCTCATGGAGAACTCTTTGATCCTTCATGGAGAGCTCTTTGATCCCACACAGAGAGCTGTTTGATCCCTCATGGAGATCTCTTTAATCCCACCGAGAGATCTCTTTGATCCTTCATGAAGAGCTGTTTGATCCCTCATGGAGAGCTCCTTGATCCTTCATGGAGAGCTGTGTGATCCTTCATGGAGATGTCTTTAATCCCACACAGAGAGATGTTTAATCCCACCCAGGGAGCTCTGTGATCCCACCCAGGGAGCTGTTTCCTCCCATCCATTGGCACTGTCTCTCCCCCAACACCTTCTGGTGGTTCCCCAGTAGCCCCGAGAGCACATGATCACCAGCCCTGGTGCTGTTTATTGATTAATAGATCAGTTCCTGGAATTAACAATGGCTCAGGTGCACTAAACCCCCGGAAGGCCGTCCAGGCAGGTGAGCAGAGCTGGAATAACCCAGCTCCTTTGCAGAATTGGGGGATGTCTCCCTTCCCTTTTCCCTGGGTGGGGTTACTGGGACCAGCTCTTGTCTCCCAGCCCTGTCTGGGTGTCCTGTGTGTCTCGGCCAGGCCTCAGCTCCCACGGGGGTGATGAAGCCTCTGCTGTTCCCTTGATGCCTGATTTTGGCTTTGGAACAGATGATCCTGATAGCCCTTGGTGCCCTGAGCAGCTCCTCAGGCTTTCTGCAGAGCAGGAATCACTCTGGGCTCCTCTTTCTGTCCCCAGAAATGGGCTCCTTGTGACCACACAATCATTTCAGGCTGCAGGAGTCACATTTGGCTAAGGTGAGCTGGCAGCTTCCCTGAGGCTGAAAGAAAATATTTTAATGCAATAACGAGCACTATAAAGCCTGGCTTTAAATAAATTTTAGGCTTTGACACCAGCTGGAAGAAGCCAAATTTCCAGCTGCCCAGGAATGTCATCTGTGGTATTTGGCTCACTTCATCTCAACAATTTAAAAATCATTTGGGCTGAAAAAGCCCCAAAGTGCTGTCCATCAAAGTGATTTTGAAGGTAGGTGAAGATTGTGCAGAAAAATCCTCTAAGGCTGCAGCCTGACCTGGGCTCTGTTCCTGCTGCTGGAATCCCCTCACCCCACCTTCTCCATCCTGCTCCAAGCACTGCCCTGCCTCATACAGGCTCTCCAGAACCTGTGTCAGAGGGGTGGCACCAGACCCTGACCCCCAGCCCCGTGCAGAATTCCCATGAAAAGCCTGTTTTGAGGTCCCTCCTGGCTGTGGCTTTTTTTTGGCCATTATTTTTTGGTGAACTGCCCCGTGTCCTGTGTTTACTGATGGGAACAGGGTGGAGATGTTGCTGCACACAGAGATTATAAATATATTCCACATCCTTCCAGCCACGGATAAAGCAACTCCCCTGGTCTGAACCAAGTGGCTCCAGGTCAGCTTTCAGAGCACCCAAACTGTGTGATCCATGGACTGCAACATTCCCTGGTGGCAGACAGAACATCCTGGAAAAAAACCCCAAAGCCTAAACAAAACAGCCTCCAGTGAGCTAAATATGGGGATACACAGGAAAAGCTTTTAATCTTGGAGAGACAGTCAGAATTGTCTTCCTCTCCCTGAAGAAAAAAAGAGAATCCCATAAAACATTTTACTGCCCAAGATGCTGCCTGATCATGGGAGAGGGGAAGTGGGAGAGGAGGGAGAACCTTGTGGATGAATGAAATCCTGGGCTTGGATGTAGGACATTAATACAGAACCTACCTCCTGCTCACAGAATAAACAGGCACAATTCCTCCAGGGGCACTGTGGATGAGCAGCATCCTTTCCTCTGCCACGGACAGTTGTTTACCCTTTGATCAATAAACACTTTAACGCTGGGAATCCCACCAGGAGAACAATGAACTGTATTCAAAATGTAAATCCCACCGAAATAAATGCACTGGGAAACTCCAGGTCAGCTCTACAGAGACCAGAGAGGGAGATTTGGGGCTCGTGTCCATGTGGAAATTGTGCTCAGGTTGTGTCTGGGGCATTCAGGCTTCTTTTCCCATATCTTAGGATTGGTTCTTCCCCTGTGAAATGGGGAAAACTCTCCAGAGCAGCTTCACCAAGCCCCTGTGCATTGCCTTTATTTCCAGGGCTTGCAGTGAATATCTGTGTGGCTCTTGAGCTTGAATTTCAGGGTCTTGATTTGATCACAGACCATTTCATTTCATACTCAAGGTAAAATCTGGACCTTGGGGTTGCCTCTCCCAGCTTCCTTCAGTTCCTGTGAGCTCTTCCAGCTTTCTCCCATTGGAAATTCCTACGAGCTCTTCCACAGGTGTTTTGTGCACACAAGTCAAGGTGCCATACCCAGATCCTGACCTGAAGAACATCCACACATCCCTAAATGGATTTCTAGCAGCCACAGCAATGCCTTGTTCTGAGACAAAAGCAGGCAGATGTGGCTGGAGCTGCAGGGGAGCATTAAATGTTCCCTTTTTGGCAAGGCTGGGCACGATGGAGCAGCCAAGCACCCTGTAAAAGCTGTTCATGTGAGCTCTGCTCTGGTGTCCAAGAGCTGAATTGCACCCCCTGCACCTCGAGACTGCTTTTTCATCACCACCCTTCCCTCCTGAGCGCCTTTATGGTGTAACAATCTCAGCTGTGCAAGGAGAAGGAAAAAGAAAAAGCAGAACAAAACCTGGAGCCAGGTGCTCACCTGGGGCAGCCTTCAGGAGAGGAGCCAAAGCTCCCCCAGAGCCTGTGTCTGTTTATCACCCAGGCAAGAGCTGTGAAACCCTCTGCAGGCAGAGAGACACGCAGCTGCTTTTCTGTCAGCTCCATTGCTTCTCCATCCTAAATATGTGTACCATGTCCAGGACACTCCTCAGGCTGGAATCTGAAGGCAGAGCATGAACCTTTCCAGGCTTCAGGAGGGATTTCAGCTTCCCCCTGATTTCCTATTTTACCTCTTGTTATGTGTTCCACAGCAGGAGCAACGCCTCGTCCTTCTGCAAGGCCTTTCATTTAATGACTTCAAAAGGCTTTGAAACTATTTGACTTTATAATAAGAACTGGGTCAGCTCTGCCTTCCTCGTTTTGGAGATGAGGACAAACAGGTAAAGAGGTTAAATGGTTTGCCCTGCAGAAAGGAAATGTGTGTATAGCACAGTTTGGAGGAGGGCTTAAAACTTCTGGCTCTGTTAGCTCTGTACTCACCACAGGGATGAATTTCCTCCTTCTGTGACCATTCCTTCCTCTCTGATCATTGACAGTGGGGCTGCCAGCCAGAAAAATTGCAATTAAAGGGATCCCAAAGAAGATCAACAGCCCAAAGCTGAGTGTTATCTCTACAACAAATTGGAAGGATGATTTTGGGGAGCTTTTAGAAGAGAATGGAGCTGGTTGACTGAAACAACTGCAAAAGGTGTCAGGGCCTCCCAAAGCAGCCTTGGCCCTTGGCATTACAGTGACAGAAGATCAGATGGAACTGAAGAGCATCTTAATAAAGCCTCAACAAAGTCTCTCAGGAAGCTTAAAAAGGTGAAAAAACCAAACGCGTGGTTTTGCCACGACATCTTCAAGTTACAAAAAGAATAATCTGCATTTATCTGCTTCCTGTCCGTGGCTGATGCAAACTGGGCTGCCCCTCACAAGCCCCGTGTTCAGACCCCACCCCAAGTGGGATCTCCTGAGTGGAAAAGCTGCTCATTAAAATGAACCCCATGGCAGCTCCTTCAGTGACTTTCACCTTGGGCTTGAATTCTGCTTGTGTTTACCTCCAGTTGTGTCTGCATCACCTCTGCTTTCAATGATCAGCTTTGGAACTATGAAGGGAAATTCCCCAACCCTCTGATTCCTGTGGGATCAGCTCAGTGCTACTCCAATCAGCACGAAGAGCTTTTGCCAGCAATTTAAAATGTGCCATGCAGGCCTTGGAGGAGAGTCCTCTGACAGAAGAGCACTCTCAGGCTGAAGATGGGCAAATCCACCCCCCAAAAATGTGGATTTTGTTCCTGCAGTTTTAATTCTTGCACTTATCAGCAGTGGGATGGTGTGGGCTAGGCAGCTGAGTGGTGTAAGGAGGGATGAATGAGCTGGAGCAGAGATTTAGGCTCCACTGCTGGTCCTGGGGACCCCAAATCTTCCCCAGATGGGACCTCCGGTGATGCTCCAACTGCACCCCCACATCCCTGTGCAGCCCAGCTGGGCTGTGGGCCCTGGTGCTCCTCAAAGTGCCACCACTGGTCCTTCTGGAGGAAAAACCCACATCCTTGTCTGTGTTCTGTAGCAGGGCACAAAATCCTCAGCAGGACCAGCTCAAGGCTCTCATCTGAAATTTAAAGCCCAACACTCATGTGAGCAAAACCCCAGTTTTATTATCCTAACAACTTTCCTGCCCTCTTGGTGGATCCTTGCAGGATAAGGGAGAAGATGAGGTCTCCAAAGAGACCTCAAAGTGCCTCAAAGTGACAGATTTCCCTTCCTTTGAAAAAAAATCCATCCTTCCCAGCCAGGTATCTAAAGCCAAAGTGGGATTTCTCATCCTAAAATTGAGAATGTCCAAGGAAGGATGTTCCATCCAGCAGGAACAGCAGCATGTTCTTATCTAGCCATTTACTGGAAGGGGAATGATGGCAAATTCATCTGTGACTATTGTAGAACAAATATTTAAGTGATGTCTCCATTTGCATCTTGTTTAGATATATATTTTCAAATATCCCACCAAGTGTAAAATCATACCAGGAATCAGTGGCGAGGTCCTGGTCAGTCTGGAGGAATTGTGCAAAAACCAGCACCCTTTTTTAGTTATCTCCAGAAATAAAGAAAGGATGGGAGCCCCTGGGAGCCAAAGAGTTGAGGGGGTCAGGGAGTTATTTAGAGCAATTCCTCTCTGAGCAGGGAGCATGAGGTGCACAGGGCTGGAAGAGCCAGCAGGGCCAGAGGGAAACATGGACAGTTCCCAGGATTTCCAGGAGAGGAAAAAGGGTGCCTGGCATTTACAGATTAACAAAACTCAGGGTTTGCTTCCCCCCCCACCCCACCCCAAGTGGACAAAACATCCAGAATTTTGACACTGAAGGGCCTGACTGGCTGCAAAGTCATTCTCAGTGAACCTGTAGGTTGTCCTCCTGAGAGCTGAGGGACAAAAAAGAGGATTTTTTCCCTCGTGACAGTTTACTTGCTGTGGTGCCAGCACAGCTGGGCTGGGCCAGGGCAGCTCAAGATGGATTCATTTCCCAATTTTCACTCCCTAAATTCTCCCTGAACTCTTCTGGGGCTTTGCTTTGTGACAGATAATGATCATTTAAGGACAATAACAATGTTTATTTAAAGCTACTGCATCTGAAACGGCAGCAGCAAAAAGGAAAAAAAAAAAAAANAAAAAAAAAAAAAAAAAAAAAAAGATATCTTTAAATTCCAATCTGGACAACAAGACAGAGCTCGTTGAGCTCGTTGCTTCTTCCATGCTTTCCCTGTTCCCAGGGATGAGACAGAGGAGGCAGAGGGGATTTTTGGGGTGGGATGACCAATGAGCAGCAATTTAGGCTGGGGGAGAGCTCAGGCCTGGAGGGTCCAACCTTCCCTCAGGGCCAGCCCAGCTCCAGCTGAAATGCAACAATTGCTTTTATAGAAATTTGGCAATTAGTCGAAATCTGTCCCTACACATCACCTGCTTGTTAAATATTTTGTCCCTCCTACTTGTGAGCAAAGAAAAAAAAGAATTTCCTGGTTCAAAATGTGGAGGGAGATGTGGGGAGAGGAGCCTGGAGGGGAGCAGGAAACCAGGAAATCTGTGGAGAGAAGAGAGAGAAGGTGGGAGGCCACCAAAATACAAGAGCTCAGGATGTGTTATTTTACTTGCAATAACCAAAGACACCAGCTAATAGAGGAAAATTGTATTTTTTAAGGCAGAGGAAAGGTAGTCAAGGAAACACAAAACCTTCCCTTTTCTGCTGTCTAGCCTCAGGAAAAACACATCTCTGATACTGATGCCATCATGATAAAATCACATCTTAGGAACATCTTTACCTGTGCTGCTCATGGATTATTAAAATTATTATTAAAATTGCCACCTGTGTGGCAATTTCCATCCCTGTGCCTCTATGAACTGAACATCCAGGCATCCCTGAAGATCTAAGGATGAATTTAAAATCTAGGGGTGAATTGAAGATCTAGGGATGAATTTAATACCTGGGGATGAATTTAACACCTGGGGATGAATTGAACATCCAGGGATGAACTGAAGATCTAAGGATTAATTTAAAATCTAGGGGTGAATTGAAAATCTAGGGATGAATTTAATATCTAGGGAGGAATTGAACATCTAGGGGTGAATTGAAGATCTAGGGATAAATTTAATACCTAGGGATGAATCTAACACCTGGGGATGAATTGAATGTCTGGGGATAATTGGAAGGTGCAGCTCACCTTGGTCTCACCACCCAACATTCCCCCTCTTCCTTCCTGGCTGGGTAGGTCCCTGGGCAGGGATTTTTTGTCAGGCTTGTGCCTTATGCTCAGGCTGACTTGGTCAGGAAAATGTCCCTTTTTGCTGGCTGACAGTCCCAAAACACCTCGGGATGGACTTGGAGGAGGAGAGGGAGGTCCCGGTGTGGGAACTGACTTGGGGTCACGTTTGAAGGGAAATCTTTCCCAGTTTGGGGCTGATAAAGCTCCATTGTGACGCTGCCAGTTTCCTCCCAGGGCTGCCAGCACGGCTCCAGCAGGGCTCGGCAGGAAACCGGGACGGGGTGGGGACTCAGCCAAAAAATACATGGAATATTTTACAGAGAAACTCTGGAGAATCCACGGGGAAGCAGGGAA
>VZTR01018881.1:73125-93618 GCA_013400775.1 Chaetops frenatus
AAGGGAAGGGAAGGGAAGGGAAGGGAAGGCACTGCTGGGATAACCAGGCAGGCACTGGGGGGACAGAGCTCAGCTGTAACAGAGTTTCCTAAGCTCTTCAATAGGGACAGAAAGGCCATCACCGCCCTCCCCCTGAGCTGGGACTGCTCCTTGATGTCCTGCTGTCCGTGCCCACCCTCCCCAAGAGCATCTCCTCCCTCTGCCAGAGCCACCAACAGGGCTGGAAGGGCAGGGACTGGAAATCCCCAGGGTTTAGGGCTGACAATGCAGTCCAGTTTTCCTTGATAACACACTCAGCACCAGAAGCCTTAACACAGCTTTGTAAATTTTTTTTTTTTTCATGGCATTTATTAATGATTTTCTCCGGTTTGAAGAGCACCCAGCATTTCCACCCAGACGACAGCGACACAAAGAGAACACAAAGAGAGATAAGGACAGTGAGGAATTCTCAGGGCTCATTACTCACCCCCAGCCCTCCAGCCAGAGAGGTTTCCATCCCAAGGGATTCCCTGCACTCGCAGGATGCCCCCTGCTCCTGTGCTGCCTTGGGGCTGGCATGATGCCTTGTTGAGGCCACCTAAAAACAGAGGCCAGACAAAATTAAGGGATTAAAAAGTGATTATATTTATTGAAGGGCCTTCAGGTACATTTCAGGCAGATTAAGCCCCCCCCCCGCCCCCAAGGGGCTACAACCAAAAATGGGTCATGGGTTTTCATCGTTTATAAGTTTGGTCCCTTTGCACATTGGGGGTTCATCTTCCAATTACACCCTCAGGTGATGAAGTCATTTACCCCAGGTTTGCTCCCCCCAAACTCACTTTTGTTCACATTTCTCAGGGCCTGAGGCAGTGAGATGTCCTTGATTGCCAGGCCTGGAGAGGAACTGCTGTGTCTGACCCAAATGGGAAAGCAGCAGCAGCTGACACTGTAAATGGAGTTTAGAGTTCTACACTGAAGAACTGCAGGATTACAAACACATGAAAAACACAAAAGCTAAAATCCTAAGGCATCAGGCACAGTGCCAGGGATTGATCACCTCCCCTGTACCTGGCACAGAAATTCCCTGCTGGGGAGGACACACATCATTACCAAACTGCTTTGAGCTCATCTTTTACTCCTGAGCACACCCCTGCTTTCTCCTGAGCGATGCTGGAATGGATAGTCCATCACAATGCCCCCAAAATGACCCAGCCAGCAGGACAAGGTGCATGGAGAGCAGTTATCCACAGCCAGCTGTGAGACCCTGCAGGACTGAACCCTTCTGTGCCTCAGAATTCCCACTCCCAGGGGCACAGAACCCCCCAAACCACCCTGGAAATGCTGCAGGGAGGCTGAGGTCTGCTGAGCCCCTGGTGAATAAACCCCAGAACCTTCCTGGGCCGTGTGGGTCCCCAAACCAGCTGGTCCCACCTGCAAAGATCAAGAGGAGCATGCCAGGCTGGAAGAATTTCTGTCCCAGAGAGAGAAATGTGGGATTGCTGGCCTGGCCCCCTGGCACTGCAGGGAAATGATCCCTCCTGAAGAGCAGGGGAGAAGGGGGAGGGAAAATTGCAGTGTAAAAATGAGTTGCTGGAGGCAGGTCCTCAGCGTTCCTCTCTGCTTCATTTTTCCTACTTAAACAGACAGGTTGAAAAGTGTTTAAATACATATGTAAAATAAGCATGTAAAACAGTGAATAAACATGTAAAAAAACAGGGAATTTTTTTTTTAATTTCTAATGCTTACAGGGATAATCAAACCATGCTTGATCATGTGACACTGAATGAATGACACAGAAATATCCCCAGTACCCAGGTGGGCAGTTTACAGTGAGGGTTTTAAATGAAATAGGGATTTTAATGGGGAATACACATATTTTCCCCATCCCTGGACGTGTTCCAGAGCAGGCTGGGTGGGATTTTGAGCAGCTCAGCCCAGTGGAAGGTGCCCCTGAGCCTGGCAGAGTTTCCAGGAGGATCTGCTCCAGGCACAGAGGTGACACTGGCCTGGAGTTCCCAGCTCTTCCTTTCCTCCCCTCTTTAAAAATGGGGTTTTGTTTCCCCTTTTCCAGGCAGTGGGGACTTCACTGGGCTGCCACAGCTGCTTGGATGTGATGGGAAGTGCCCTGGCCACTCCCGTCCCCTCAGGAGCCACGGATGAATCTCCTCAGCCCCGTGGATTTGTGACCTCCACCTTCCTGGGGTGTTCCAACCTCCAATTCTCCCTCCTTTCCCCAATCCCTCCCTTTGCCTTCTGTCACCTGGCTGTGGCTGGAGCACTGTGGGTTCCTCTGCTGGGATGTGTCACTCCTGAGCCTGGAGAAGCTGATCCTTGAATATCAGCCAAGTCCCTCTTCCCTCCAGGGCTTTGTCCCCTGGGATTGTCCCAGCAGATCCCCAAAGGGGCCCAATCTGCTCTCCTGAAATCCAGGATAAAGAGCTCCCTGTGCTGCCCTAAGGATCTCCACCATTCCCTGGTCACTGCACTGCAACCTGGAGTGGAATAGAAAAGTGATGAGATAAAAGAAGGATTGGTGAAGTGGGCATTTCTGGTGTGCCGTGCAGAAATACACTGTACTTCATTAAATTATCCCTTCACTTCAAGGAACAACATTTAAGCTCAGCAAGATGAGGAATTTAAATGACTTCAAGAGAGCTTCATTTCTCAGGAAGCACATTCAGGCACATGGTGACATTTAATTTCTTAGCAAACTGCAAAGCGAAGCTACAGAATTGGCCACAATTAACATTTCCTTCAAACCTGGCTCCAGTCTTGCAGGGATTCAGACAAAGCAACCTCAGTCAAAGCAATCATTGCTCGGTGACTTTGCCTCTTTATTTCTGCTCACAGAAGTTTTCTGAGCAGCTTCTAAACAGCTTCCAGTTTTCTGCAACACCCCCCTTCTCTCCTGGGAGGTACCAGGTATTCCCCAGGAAAGTTTCAGGAGTAATTCTCAGTCTTTCCTTGCTCAGTTCTATATTTAGATTTTCTGCTTCAGTGGCTAATCTGGAGGGAAGGCTTAGGTCACCCATTACTATTTCCACTCTCTGACTGAGTGCAAATACAGCAAAGTCTGAGCTCAGACTTCACTTCAAACGCCCTCTTAATTCCTGCTCCTCTCCTCATTCTCTCCAGCAGTGGGCAGAAATGAATTGGAAAGGAAAGTGTACAAATATTAATTGACCTTAGCACCATTCTGGGCTGCTGGGGCAGATATTTGATGTGCTACACTGCCAGTTCTAATTTTAAAAACAGAAGATACAAAAAGCTGAAGTGACATTTAGAGGGGGTGGTTGGAAACTGCCTCTCAACTTCGAACTTTGCTTTGCCTTTGGAGAGCAAGCTTAGATGTCCAGCTTAGATTGAAAATATTTATTTTTTTTTTTAGATATCCATATCTGTGTGAAATTACTCCTGTTTGAAGTGAAAAAAATATCCCAAAAATCTCAAACAGCATTTTGTTGAAGGAAGTTTCCTATAAGAAAAAATATATCAGTTCAGTAGACACATTTCAGCCTCTGGAATGTATTTTTGCATCCCTGCAGATACACCCTGACCCTCTATATTTTATCTGGGCTCAACCCTACAATTTTGCTTCGATTTTCTCCCATTCCTCCTCTTTCAGGACAGATCACCCTGCCAGGCAGAAACATCCATTTATATCCCAGTGAGCCCAGATCAGACCCTCTGTGGCTCCTACAGAGCTGGATCTCCATGCTGGATCAGCCAGATTTTAGGGGATAAACTCCACTTGAAATGAAGACACTGCAGTTCAGGAGGTTTCCTGCTCTTATTCAGGGCTCCCCGTGGAATGGCAGCTCCATTCCCACTGCCTGGAAATGTCAGGGGCTGTGTGTCTCCACAGGGGTT
This sequence comes from Chaetops frenatus, assembly GCA_013400775.1. Lineage (NCBI taxonomy): Eukaryota > Metazoa > Chordata > Aves > Passeriformes > Picathartidae > Chaetops > Chaetops frenatus. The sequence continues at coordinate 76,975 of VZTR01018881.1, forward strand.
CTCTGACTCCTTTTTTTCCCCAAATTTAGATGCTGAACGTTGCTGGCTGTGGTGTTTGACTCAAAAGTCAACAAATAACGAGCACTTGGGCCACAGCTCTGCACTGCTTCAGGAAAGGAATTCTCCTCCGAGCTGTGAAAAACAAAGTGTTGGACAATTTTAGCTTGAATTCCACACCTGAGGGGAGGTTTGGAGAAGGAGCCAGGCTGGGCTGGTGCTGGAGGAGCTGCCCAAGCAGCAGGAAAGGCTGGGATCTGCTCTGTGGGGAAGGGGGTCACACACAGACACCAAAAGGGAGATTTGTGAGCCAGGGGACATCGGTTTGGAGGCCCTTGAGGGGAACCACGGCCATCCTGGGCCATGTGAGGGTCTCCTTCCAAACCTCACCTCCAGAGCTGCTCCAGGCTGCTCCTTGAGGGGATGATGGGTTTGGGGATGTGTGTGAGCAGAGGACAGGACACAAATCCAGGCTGGGAACCCAAATAACTGCAGTGCTGGTGGGCATCTCTCCAAAATAAATAACTGCAGTGCTGGTGAATATCTCTCCATAACAAATAACTGCAGTGCTGGTGAATATCTCTCCAGAATAAATAACTGCAGTGCTGGTGGAAATCTCTCCATAACAAATAACTGCAGTGCTGGTGGAAATCTCTCCAAAATAAATAACTGCAGTGCTGGTGAATATCTCTCCAGAATAAATAACTGCAGTGCTGGTGGAAATCTCTCCAGAATAAATAACTGCTCCAGAATAAATAACTGCAGTGCTGGTGGGAATCTCTCCATAACAAATAACTGCAGTGCTGGTGGATATCTCTGCACTGCCACAGGCCAGGCTGGTGCAGCAGTGCTGCAATTCCTGCAGGAATGGCTCCCAGAACTTTTGGCTGGTTTTTCTGCACTGGTTTGTGAGCACAGACGTGGTTCTGGGTGTTTCACTGGGGGCCACATCCCTCCCAAGCCTTCAGACAAAGAGCTGAGGCACCTGAGGGAGCTGTGAATGTGCAATTTGTTCTGCAGTTCCTCGAGGGACCACTGGCAGCACCTGCATTCATCCTTTACTCAGCGTTTTAGTAACCTGCAGTAGGTGTTTTTGTCTGGGCTCTGCCACATTTTTCTGCACAACTGAAAAGATTTGAGACTCGTGGTCACCTCTGTGCTGGGGCCGTTTGCTCAAGGCCCCGCTGAGGGGTTTGTGCTGAGCTCTTCAGCTGCACTGCACTTGCTGCCCTCCTGTTTGTCTTTCTTTCCTCTGTTTTTTCGGTAGTTTCCTCCAGCAGACCAAATCAGATTGATGCAAAAAGTGTTTAGAAATGGCTCAGCTGTGGCTGTGTAAAAAAAAAAACCCAAACCTGTGCAGGTGTCTCTGCAAAGCTGTGGGTTTAGCTTTAGGAGCTGCCTGGCTGCTCAGTTTGGGTTTTAGGTTGTTTACTGTGCTCCAGGAAATGTCTTGAATCCCTGCTAGAAGAAGACATGGAATTGTTAACAAATATTGGAGTGCTGTGCTCTGTAGGCTGAGCTGCTCTGAGGCATCGATTTTTATTGTGCATTTTTATATTCTGGCAATCACAGACCAAACCACGGTGACATGCTGGAGAATTCTTCCAAGAAATCTCCTTCAGTAAAGATGGGGTGAGGTGAGTTCAGCACAGAACCAACAGCACCTGGATAAATGGATGTGTTTAGAGGCTGAGGAGGAGAATTAGTGCTTGTGACTCACTGGCCAGGCCTGTTTCCAGAGAATTCCCAAAGAGGAGAGGGCTGATACCCAGCTCTGCCCTCTGCTCAGTGCAGACACATCAGGACCCTCCACAGGGAGCTCAGCAGCAGAACTGAACCTGGCTGCTGCTCCCAGCCCAGGGACAAACCCAGGGCTTGTCTTCCAAGCTTTTTTTGGAAAAAGAACAGTTGATGATGATGCACAGAGCGTGGTGCTGCTCCTCAGGGGTGGATCAGAGCACAGGGCAAGGAGACAAAACCCCAAATCTTTTATTTCCTTTGCCTTGTGCATCCTCAAGCAGCAGAGCCAAGGGAGGTGGGGAAGCTGTGGTGGTTGGGAGGGAGGGAATTGCAGTCCTAACCTGGAATGACCATTGCCATGCAGCTGTCACCATGGCTACCCCTCCTGGAAATGCTGGCCAGGGAGATGTGGAAAAGCATCTCTGCTGATGCCAATGACTGCCATCCCCATCCTGGGCAAAAAACAACCCAGCCTCTGCCACAGCTCTCAGGACAGCTCTGTTTTACCAAGAAGATTCAGAGGGAAGGCGAGGCCATGATGGAAATGGAAAGACCTGCCACGGTTCTGAGTTATATTTTGAGCTAATCCACATAAGAGGGAAATATTTCTTTTTATAAATGTGGTCAATGGTGAAAAAAAATCAGTCTGTTGCTCTAAATAAAGTGCAGAGTGGACCATGCATAAACACAGAATGTGGCCCAAGAAAATTATGAATCAAAGAGGAGACTGCCTCACCCAGGTGTTCCTGGAAAAATGCAGCATTACCATTTTAAATCCACCAGTTTCTGCTCATAATTAAAATGCTGTAAATCAGAAACCACCTTGCAGCTCGGTGGCTGCTCTTTGCTTGCTCTAGCTCCACACAAAATTTCATGGAGGGGCAGGAGAGAGCAGAGATTTTTATCCTGAAAAACGACCAATAGCAGTCAAAATTCCAAGAGTTGCTTCCAGCCAGCAGTGGTTTAAGATTTTCAGATGACAAGTAAGAAATTCTTCCAGCAGATTGGGTGTTTATCAGTCACTTCAGAAAAAAAAGGAAAAATTAATCTATTTACCAGCCTATGAGTGAGTTTCATGAAGTCGTCATGGCCTGTTCTGGGAAACAGAGTGTGCTGAGAGCTGAGGAATTCCCAAGGAAACAGGCAATAAATGCCTATGGAAAGCTAGGAACTGGAATAAGCTGAGTAAACCTTTGTAAACTGAGAGTGGATGTGGATAGAACAAAAATGTTTAGGTGGAAAGAAGGGGTTTGTTAGGAGCACAGCTATGAATTTCTCTTTTGGGCTGTGCCCTTAGGAATTGTAGGGCAAACTGACCTTAGAATTTTGCAGGGAATGTTTGTAAAGAGATTTGCTTTTTTTCCTTTTTTTTCCCTCTGACTGCTTTTGAGCCCCACATTTGTGTTTGCTGCAGGAGGTTCATGGTTTGCAGGGCTGATTTGCATAACCAGCTGTTCTGGAAGGCAGCCAAGGGTGAAGGAAATGGTTAATAGTGCTCATTTTAATAGAAAGTAGAGCTTGGTGGTGCGTGGCAGAGCCTGAGGGGTTTGGGTTTTAATGCAGCATCGTCCACCCAGAGCTTCCCCAGCCCAGCTGTTTCACTGCTTGCTCCTCTCCAAAACCTTGATAATGGCTAAAAAATCCCACAGAGCCCCTCACTGCCAAGGCATGGAGTGAAGGCTGGCCCAAAACCTGGCTCTACAGCCTTGTTCCCACAAAAACACATCCCTGCAGGGACAGGGAGGGTGGCACCTCTGTCCTGAGGCCACCACTCTGCTGCCAGGCTGAGGGGACCCACCAGGGCCTGCTCTTTGCAGGCATTGCCATCTGGTTTTACAAAGTTTGGTGCTTTGGCCCTCAGATTGGGTTGTCCCCAGGTGCTGGGGTAGGTCTTTCCAGGTGGATTGTGGCTGTGCAGGTGTTCTGTTTCCCAGAAACAGAATTCATTCAATGCATTCAGCTCCCCTCATGAACTGCCCGGGGTCAGTCTTCAGGCAAGGCTCAGCATTTCAGTCTAATTCAGAACCCCTTTCCCTCCCCCCCCCCCCCCTTTTTTTATTTCCTCCTGTTCTCCTTTTCATCCCTTTTCTTTCTTTTTCCCTTTTCCTCGGTGTGGAATTGATTGAAGCTGGTTCTGGCAGGTGGGGGAGAACCAACCCAACTGAACCCCTGATTATTTTCCCCCTTTGCCACGTGGGCTTTTCAGTGCTTCCACAAAGGATCCAGATCTCCTCACCTGCTCCCCTCCTTGTGAGTGGCTCCTCTTGCAATCCCCGTGCTGTTCCCCACTTTGGCACTAACTGTGGGCCACAGGTCTCCTTTCAATGTTTGGAAGGTTTTTTGGAGGACGAAGGAGGATTGGAGCTCCTCCTTTCTCCCTTGGTGCAGCTGGGGAGTCCCCAGAGGGGCTGGGAAACCTCCTGGGAGGGTTTTTCCCAACAGGGGGGCACAGAGGTGGCTGTCAGGTGCCACCTGGCTGTCCCCAGAAAAAAAACTGAGGCTGTCCTGGGTAATGCCAGCCCTGGGAGGGGCAGATCCCTGCAGTTCCCATGCTCAGGGGTCCCATGGGATCACACATTGCTCCTCTCCCAGCAGTTTTGGGAAGAACTTGGCCACTTCCATGGTTCAGGGCATCCGTGGCCACAAATCCTTTCAGCCACATCTGTAATTTCATTGTGCTGAAGGAAAAGAGAGCAAATTCTTTGCAATGCATTAACCTCTGTCCTAATAATGGATATCTCTTGAGCTGTCCCTGATTCCTGGAAATCAGCACTGGTACATTACAGAATTAATTCAGCATCTCCTGTTTTCATCACTGAGCATCTTTTCCTTGTATTTTGTTCTGCTTATTTTCTCCAGTGGATACATTGCCTGGCTTTATATTTTCTCAGTGCTTAAGTAAGAGTGGAAAAAATTGAAGATCTTTCTTCAGGGATGTTCTGCTAGAGCTGCTCTTGAGATCCATCCTGTGCTGTCTGATGCCTGACATGCGTCAGGAGTAATTGAGGAAATTTTTCTGCATCAATGACAGTAAATAACCAGTGTCTGCTTTCTCCCACAGAAAATTATTCCTGTGCTTGTTTCAGAAAGGGAAATGACTCTTGTTTCTTTGGAAGGAATTATCTTAAATGGCTGATTTATTTCCACCACTGCTGTTGTCAGAATCACATCCAAGGCCAGGATGTGGGGGTTTTTTAAAAATAATTTAATAACACTGAATTGTTTGGCTTTGACCTGCAATAAGAATTGTGTGAAGTGCTCTGCAGCACACTTGGTCCCAAATATGATGGCTCAGGGAAGCTCAATGATCTCCAGCAAATTTAGATCATTTGCAGCCGTTCCTAATCCTTCTCCCAGTCATTCCCACTTCCTTTGACTCACAGGTTCTGCAGCCCTGGATTTCCTGTAAGAAATCTCCATCCCAGATTTCCACTGACCTGCTTGGGGGGATCCTTCCCTCAAGTCTTTATTTGTACCCCAGACCCAGAGATGAGACCTTCCCCAAGCACCTGGTGACACTGGAGGTGCTGCTGGGGCTGGGGGGGACAGGGGGATTCTGCTGCTCTGGCAGGAGCCTTGGCTCTGGGGCTGCATCCCTCATTCTCCAGAAATTTGGTTGCAACATCTCCAAAGGACAGAGATGCAGCCCTTCCAAGCTTGGTTTTGGGGCTGCACCCCTCATTTTCCAGGAATTTGGTTACTACATCTCTAAAGGACAGGGATGCAGCCTTTCCAAGCCTGGTTTTGGGGCTGCACCCCTGATTTTCCAGGAATTTACATCTCCAGAGGACAGGGATGCAGCATCTGTCTCTGGTGGTGGGATCACCTCTTCCCACAGAGGGCAGGAGAAGCAGACAAATGTAGCCCTGATTTTCAGCCTGAGATGTTTTGATTTCTAAAATTCTGTTCTTATGGAATACTAAGTAAACATGGAGAAATGTTTTTGCTAAGTTTATCTTGTTTTGAATTCTTGTTACGAGGAGGAACTTCTTGATGGCCCTCTGTTTTGACCAATATGATTGAAGAGGAGTTAACTTTTCCCACCAATCACATGGACCTGTGTAAAATAGTATATAAGGAGTTAGAAATTTCAATAAAGGGAGTATTTTCAGACTTCTGATAAATGGAGTCTGTGTGTCTGAATTCGTGTCCTACGATGACAGACAAACTGCTTGGAAACACCATTCCAGAATTCTTGGTGTGACCATTAGGGCAAAGCAGAAAAATCAGAAGAGCACAGGGCAAGCACAGCCCTCTGAAATAGCAAAAACAGAGCTTCCAGGAGCCTCTCCAGGCACCTGAGGGTTCTCAGCTTGGAAGGGGCCTCTGAAGCTTCACCTGCTGCTCAAAGCAGGACCAAATTTAGCCACGGATTGGGACATGAAGCCTCCACATGTCTCAGTCCTCACTGCTCCCTGCTGCTTGGAGAAGATCCAGCCTGGTGGGAAATTGCAGGTGGATGAGTTGAAGATGAGCTGCAATTTTTGCTCTCATAAATGCTTCTCTCACTTGGGCTCCTTGAGGAAATTCTTCCCATGGACACATTTTAAAATTAAGGCATCTGCTACTATCATGGCATGGTTTGCAGTGGCTGTGCTGTGCCTTTGTATTTTGAATTTCACTTCCTGTGGTCTGTAAAAAAATAGCAGATGGTTGGATTTTGGTTCAGCTTCTTCCTGTCCATGTCCATGTTCTCCATCAGACTCCTCAGAGGCTCCCTGCAAAGTGTGAGGCTTTTCCTGCCCTGCCTCCCTGGGAGAACTCCCCTGGTTTTGGTGCTGCCACCAAAAGTTTGGGTTTTCCTCATGAAATCCGATGTGCTACAATGCTCCTTTTTGGCCAAACCTGAAATATTCCCAGCCTGCATAAAGGAATACTCTCTGCATGGCAGCTCAGCCCTTAAAGGCCTGAAAACTCCCAGTGGGGAGGGTGAGGGGTGGGTTTTGGGTGAGAACTGAGGTGGATTCTTCAGACGCAGTGTGAGCCTCAGGGATCTACAAGGATGAGTGGGAATTCTGCATTTCAGAGGGTGGAAAATCAAGTTTCTAAGAAAAAAGTGGGAGCCAAACTCAGCCGGAGGAGTGGGGAGCAGCAGAGGGGCAGCTCGGGGGCCGTGCCCAGACCAGAATGTGCTGGGAGCACCAGGGGAGAATTTCCCAGTGGCTGCATGCTTTGATATCTCCAAATCTGCCTGAACTCCTTGGTGCTGCCCAGCAGGGCTGGTCCTGGGGAAAATCCCACGAGCTGGAAGAGCCAGAGGGGAGAGAGAAGAGGGAGAAGCTCGCTGGGGCTGAGCACATCCTCTAAATGTTAAAGGGGGGCGTTCAGGGAGAGGCTCCACAGACACAAAAGGTCAGCGCTGCCCAAGCTTTCAGCAAAACAAAGGCCAACTATTTTTAACTTCATTTTGAGAGGGGAGCCTAAAGCCATAAGCTGGCCTGATTGCAGAAGGCCGTGGCTGTGGTGACCATCAGAGCTGTTTGCATAACGCTGCCCAGCCGGGGAGCTGCATCCCAAACCCGGCCCTGCTGGTGCCCCACACCCGCGGCTGCAGATGGGGCCCGACCTCCCAAAGTCCTGCAAAGCACGGCACCAAAAACCCCCTCCAGCCTCGGAGAGCTGCTGCAAGAGACGTCGAGTGCAAGGGCCAAAGGTGGGGGTTAACAGAGATCATTTGCATTTTTCAGCAGCGGCCCCACCTGCAGCTGTGCACTGCGAGTGAGGGGAAAAGCAGAGGGGTTGCCAGGAAAATGGGACAGACGCCATAAATCCATAGCAAAGGGATCTCCTGTTCTGCCTGGAGGATCCAGGGCTCCTTGGATGTGTCCTCTGCAGGGCACAAAGCTTTGACTCCGAGGCTATTTTCAAAAATCAAAGTGGGTGTTTTCTTCTGAAGGCAGATCTGCAGGGGCCCTGTCAATGCCCCTGCCAGCAGCACAAGGGCTGCACCTCTGCGTTTTTGGCTTTCTTCACCGTGGTGATACAACCAAGAGAAGCCAAGGCCTAGTCCAGGATCATTTCCCAACTTTTCTCAGTGCTGCTGTAGAAAGTGGGGCTGCACTTGCAGGTCTCTGTTCATTACTTGTTCCTGGTATTGGCAAAAGCTCCTGAGACTTTCTCGGTGAATTTTATGGTCCCATCAGGGTCTGAACAGCCCTTTGGGGGGCTAAGCAGTGCCAAGGTGGCACCACACTTCTGTCAGTTCAACTTCTCTGGGGTTGTGTCAAGAAAGAAAAAAAAAAAAAAAAAAAGGCAAGCCTGGACCAGCCTTATTCCCCCTGAAGCAATATTTGCAGCAGGGCTTTTCTCAGATTTATGGTGGAAATATGGAATATTTGCCTGGTTTCTGAGCTGGGCAGGCCCAGTGCTCTGCAGGGCCCAGGTTTTACTGCAGCAATAGCAGCCCACAGCTGTTTTTCTGTGTGGTTATGGAACAGGATCACTTCCTGAATTTGTCATTCCAGAGGAATGGGAAGACTTTTCCTAAGAACAAGCTTGTAAAGCTCTGAAGCAGCAGAGCTGTTTGTCTCCTTGGGGTTGCTGAGGGTGGGGACAGAGGGTGGCTCCTGGAGCTTCCAGCTCCATTCTTTTCCTGGGATTCACCCTTTCCCTGGAATTGCCTTCTGCAAAGGAGCTGAGTGGGCTTGGGAGTGTGGGAAGGGACTGGAGCCAAATTAACCAAAGCAGTCAGAGTAGCCTGGGCCTGGCTGTGTCCCCACAGCCCTGCCAGGACCTGCTGCTCGGGGGGCTCTGCAGGGTGCTGGTGTCACAGCCAGGGGTGGCAGCCACCCCAGGGGCATCTACAGCTCCAGCCCTGCCTCCTGCCAGGAAGGTCACCCCAGGGCTCGGGTCACCCCAGGGCTCGGGTCACCCCACACCTCAGGTCACCCCAGGGCTCAGCTCCCAGGCCACTGCTGCTGTCCCAAGGGGAATTCTGCTGCTGCTGCTGTGGGGTCTCTGCTCAGCTTTGTCCCGCACAGCTGCTGCTGCTGTGTCCAGATGTTCTGACACCCCCAGCCTGCTCCCTTTTTGCCAGCAGCAGAATGGTTTCCCAAAGCCCTGTGAGAGCTTTGGGGCCGTGCTGAGCCCAGCTACCCCATCCCTTGGGACCTGATGAGTGACCCAGAGCTGCCCAGCCCCTCCAGCACAGTTCTCTCTCTTACTGCCACGTGTTGCTGAGGAAATCAGCAGGTCCCCAGGCTGCCAGAGTGCACATGGACACATCCCATCTGTGGGATTTCCCTGGCCCCAGCTGCCCCACACCCTCTGAAGGCCAACGAGCAGCTTCCAGCAGCCCGGGATCCCAAAATGCCCCAGCAGGCAGGTGCTGCCCTCCTTTTTCTCTCTCAGGGGCAGAGACGTTCTGTGGTTTGGTGAAGTCAAAGAACCACAGGATGTGCTGGAAGGGACCCATCAGCATCATCCAGCCCAGCTCCTGGCCCTGCACAGACACCCCAAATATCCCACCCTGTGCATCCCTGAGAGATCTCAGCATGGGAGCTGCCCGCTCCTCCTCCTCCAGCTCTCACCCACGGCTCTCCCCTCCTGTGGAGCTTTCCTGTCCTTCAGAAATCCCCACAGCGGCTGCTTGTACCCTAAACCCTCCCCGTGCCCTGTGGGGAAACAGCTTCCCCAGCCAAACCCGAGCTGCACCCTCCCCGTGCCCTGCGCTGCGCCCTCCCTGGGCAATTAATGGTAATTAATGGCAATTAAGAGCAGCAGGGGAGAGACGCCCGCCCCGCTCAGTTCCAAAGCCCTCGCAGCTTCACGCTCCAGATCCCAGCAGGGAGTGGATGCCACGGGTAAGGAGCGCTGCTTAAAAACGCCCTGGCTGCTTCCCAGAGAGCTGAAGGATTAATTAGGGCCGTGGACAGTCTAATTCAGCCCTTAATGAGCCCTGAGGGACTGGGGGATAACAAAAGCCGGGATGGAGCAGCGCTGGTTTAGGGTTGAGAGCCCGGGTAAGGGACGTGGCATCCTGCTGGGGACTGGGAGGAAACCCTGGGAAAGGAGCCCGTGGAATCTGGGCTGTGCAGGCAGAGCCTTCCTCCTCCAAAGGCAGATTTCACCTGCTAAAAAGGAAAAATTGAGGTGTCTGTGGTGAAAGCTGCAAAAGCAGGTTTGGGGGTGGAAGGAGAAATTAAAACTCTCCAAAGGTGAAAGGAAAGGCTTTGGAGGACTTTGGATTGGAGCTTAAATTTCTTCTCTGGGCAGGTAATTTTGGGGCTGTGATCTGCCCTTGTCTCCCCGTGTGGGAGCAGGGCTGGCATCCAACACAGGAGCCTCTGAGAGAGAAAGGCAAAAAATGCAGGTGCAAGGCAAAAAAAGGAGAAAAAAAGGAAAGAACCTCAGGGCTGACCCTGCAACTCCTCCCAGAGAATCCCCTGCACCTTTTTATCTCCTCAGAGAGCAGTGCCTGGTGCACCTGGAGCCTCTGTGATCATTTGTGGTCCTTCCCAGCCAAACCTTCCTCTCTTCCTCTCTAAATATTTAACTAAATGATTCTGAACCCCAACGATGAGATTTCCTTTTGGGGGGTGTCCTGGCAAAGCCCATCAGCTCCTGCTCAGCCAAAGGGAACATTCCTGCCCCATTTTGCTGCTGGGAGTGAGGGGCAGGGTCTGGCCTTGGCTCAGAGGATGGTTCCTGTCTGGCTGCAGCATCAATGGGCTGCTCTGAGCCTGCTGGGAACTTTGGTTTCCTTCTTGTTATTTTGGGTGAAAGCTCTGATGTCATGCAGGTTTTCCAACCCAAATTCCCCAGTTCTGGGCCAGCATCTCCCTGGAAGCCTCATCTCCCCCATTCCCAGCTCCCAAACCATTTCAAAGAAGTGCAACCAAAACTGGGAGGGCTCTGATCAGAAGTGAAGGAATGAAACCACTGAACTCCACTCAGCCCACACATTTCTTTCTGCTCCACCTCCCACAAATCTCCCATATCAGCTCCTGGCTCGCTCTGGGCCTGGCACTTGGCAAAAGGGGAGTGCTTGGATGGGGAAGGGAATTGAGGCACTTCAGTGCTTGTGCACACCCTGCTGCTGCACCCTGGGGTGGGCCAAGGTGTGCTGGTGCTGCTGCAAGTGCTCTCAGAGGGGGATCCCTCCCCCTGTGGGATGGGATGGGATGGGATGGGATGGGTGTGTGCCCACTGAAAGGAAAGTGATCTTGGTACCCTGAAATCCCTCTGGGTTCCTTGCATCTTCCTTCCAGCTGAGTGGCATTTGTGGGTGCTCTGCTGGATGTGTTTGGTCCGGGTGTCAGGATGGAAACAACTCCCTGCTAAGCACTGAAAGGGGTTTTGTTTATTTATTTAAAATAATAAATGTGGGAAGGCAAATCCCCCCTCTCCCTCAGAAGCCTCAAGCCCCCAGGTTTGTAAGAACCACAAAGAAATAATTTTCTGTGTGAGCCTGGATTCCTGCTTCCCCCCCCACAGAGGGAATTACCTGGAGAGAGGCTGTGGGGTCAGGTGGGAAGTGAAGGGAAAGGATTCTCTGGGTATTTTTCAGCCTTGTCATTGAAAACTGAGCTGGTGGAAGAGCAGGGTCAGCAATTCCTCAGCCCTCCATGTGCTGAGCTCCTTTCTCCCTTTTCCCCTCTGAGTGACTCAGTGGAGGGTTCACCACCATGGCAATGATGTATTGGGGGATATTTTCCTTTCCTCCCCTCCTGCTCTCTCCAGCACCATCCCTGCTCCTGCATTTTGGGCAGTAATGAGGCCCAGAAGGGCTTTGGTTTATTGGTTTCCCCCTGGGATGCCTTTCCCCTGGATTTTTCTCAAGTGGGGAGTGAGCCCTGCATGGTACTTTCCCTCTTCACCACGGTTTGATGGCATTTCCTGGGACAGAAATGCAGGAAAAAAAATAATTAGCAAAGCTCCCAGCAATAACAAACCATGCAAATCTTTGCCTTCCAATTCCACTGTTTGGCATTATCAGGGAGAAGGAATGTGAAAGTGGTAACACTCTTTAATTCATTAACGTGTTAATTGATTTCACAAAATTAGTTTGCAGGCACTAAAAGCAGTTTCTCTTATCTGCTTTTTATGAACTGCCAGCACAAAGCAGAAGTAGGGAAGCCACTTGCACAAATAAATGGAAATGGTGATACAGCAAACGTTGCCTGAAAGCAAAACTCAGATTCTTCCCCGTTCTGCTGAATTTGGGATGCATCAAAAATACACATTTTCTGCATTTCCAGCACTCTGGAGAAGAACAGGGCCAATCTTTTTGCCTCCCCCCTTTAACAACAAGCACTAAAGGGGCAGTGAGAAGGCAGGAACAGGGAGCAGCCCAACTCCCCAGATTTATTTTATTGTCAGAAACCCCCTCATCAATCTTTTGTCAGGGATTGCACCTAGAGGGACAACGAGGACAGAGCAATGAAGTGGAGTTGTTGTCTCCTCTCAAAAACACTGCCAGTGGTGTTTATTTTTTGTATTAATTTCAAGGGGCTCTGGTTGCACCCCAGATCCTGCTCTGGTGTGGGTGCTTCCCTGGAGAACATTTTCCAGGAGATTTCTGAGCACAGATGAGACAGTGGAGAAATCCAGCCAGTGATGCAGCAGGCAAAGGGAAGGGATTCAAAGTTACCCTGGGAATTGTTGATGTTTAGCATCACTTTCTCAGCAGCTTGGATTTCCTAAGGCAAAGGCTCTGCTGCTCTCAGGGAGAAGAGCCCTTCTGCCCCTGCTTTCCCTCATCCAGAGGTTAAAAATGATGCTCTTGGAAAGAGAAAAATAAAAGTGCAGATTGCTCAGTTTGAAAGAAAACGTTTTATTTTATCTCCCTTTTTAAGTGAAGATGGGCTTCAGTAAAAAAGAGTTGGGAAGGGATTTGTCCTCCCTCATTTCTGGTGGAAGCAAAGGTGGCTGGGCAGGCACTGGGTGTTGCCCTCACTGAAATAAATCTCAATTTTCCTTTCGTGGCTGCTCTCAGGTGTTTTTTGCTGGATGTTTTTCAACAATCCAACCAGTCTGGGTCATCTCCATGTGATGTTGGGTTTTGGGAAGCAGTTTGAGGCTGCAATGGGGCTGCATTTGGAGCTGAGCACAATGGAAAAGGCAATCCTGGCCCTTGGACCAAGGATTGTTTGTTCCCAAGGTTTTCCAACCTGAGAACAACCTGCCCTGATGGGATGGAAGGAATGTCCAGCACTGAACCTTGGGGTTGTTGCTACCATGGAGCTTCCAACTGTTTGGGGTTTAGGAAAAGTTCAGCCATCCAAAAGTGAATTATCTCAACATTTGGCAAGCTGCAAATCTGGAGGAGAGAGTATTCAAAATTTACTTTTCATTAACACGAGCTAATTAGACCATTTAACCAGCACTCCGTGTACCCAGAGCAGGCAGCCACGTCTATTTTGAGCTCTCTCTCCTCCTGCCAAGTCCTAATCTCCAGACCAGCTTTATTTTCCAGTGGGAACTCAGGACTTTGGGACAATGTCAAGCACCACACACTGGATCTGCTAATTTGTGGCTGGGTTTCTGCAATTCTGGCCCAGCTAATTTTAGCTGTGCCTTGCAGGGTGAGAGTGGGACAGCTTTGGTTGAGAGCAGCCCAGGGGAGCAGCCCCAAGCTCAGGGTTTAATTGTGTAAGAACCCAGCAGAACCATGAGTAAGGCTCATATGATGGAGCTTTTCTCTAATTCTGCCTTGTTAATGTGAGCTCTGCTGCACTCCAGGCTTTCCTGAGGATATGATTCATAATACACTGGGTTCCTAAAAACCTTTTCTTTCTCAGCAGCAGAACCTCAGCCCTCCTGTGGTTTCAGCACAAAGTCTGGGGAGAAGGGACTTTCTCTGGGTTTGTTGTGGCTCCGTCTCTTTGCCATCATCCTCTCCCAGCTTTGTTGGATGTGGACTTTGTTTTCCTCGAATAAACTTATTTTTAGCTCAATAAAGTGCACTTGAGATCCCCTCCGCCCCAGCAGCATTTCTTGTTCTTTCTGGAGCATTTAGGGGAGGGTGGGATTCTAAGTGGCAAAGCTGCACTGAAACACTTGTGGTGCTTGGACTGGAGCTTTATTTCCTGAGAAATCCTGAAAGCCCAGAGTAAAACCCTGACTGACTCTGGAGAAGTGAGGATGAAGGGGGAGCAGCCAATAAAGCCATGGTTAAAACTGGGAATCTGGGGGTGTCCAGCAAGGACAAACCCTGGTCCAGCTCCTCAGCACCTCAGAAACCCAAGCAGGCACCCACTCCCTGCTCCTGCCCCAGTTTCAGCTCTGGATGAAGCCTGAACCCAGAGGTGAGAGCTGATCTCTGCATGCCCAGGGTGGATTTCCAGGCTCTGGAAAAGGCTGAGGAGAGCCTGTGAAGCAGTTCTGGGCTCGTCCCTGCAGGACCATCTGGGTAAAAATGCTCCTTGCTGCCTCAGAGGGGCTGTGCTGTCACAAATGCCCAGCCTGGGGTGACCTTGGGGACTGAGGGGCTCCCACCTGGGCTGTGTCCCCAGGTGTCCCTGCAGTGGCACTGGGACCTCTGCACACCCTCCCTTTGATCCCTGGGTGGGTTTTGGGAGCCCTCAGCCCCTCTGATCCTGGAGTGATGTCCCTGACACCTCCCCTTGTCATCAGCTCATCCTTCCAGCCCAGCCCAGTCCTCCCCAGCTCCAGCACTGGAGCCAAACAGAGATCAGGAATCTTCCAGAGCAGCTTTAATTCGTTATGAGCCATAGGTCAAGAGGAACAAATTTTTTTTTTTTTAAATTCCATATATTTTACCTAGACAAGCATCCCCATGCCATTAATTCTGCCTTTGCTGCTGAGGTTTTTTGCAGCCCCCTCAGCCTGGAGCCTCCTCCATGCAAGCAGGGCTGGGCAGAGCTGCTGCTGGCTCTGCTGGCAGGTTCTCCATGCTCAGTTCCACCTGAAGGATCCCCTCTGCAAGGTTGGGATAGGAACACTCCTGGCCACGGTTATTTACTGGAGCCACCTCTTTGCACTGGCACACGGGGAGCCCAGCACAAGGTTTCTGTTGGCTCTCAGACTCCCTGCACTCCTGGCAGCCCCAAGGGAGCAGCCCCTGGTGTTACCAGCAGCTCCTGATGCTTTGGTGCAGGGATGAACAACCCTGGCACTGAAGGCAGTGCCCTTTTTCTTCTGCCCTCCTGGAATTTCCCCTGGGGATGGCAGAGGAATTAAAACTGGGGTGGGGGGGGGGGATGGAATTCAAGCTGGCATTTCTACAGCAGCTTGGATCAGCCTTGGTTTGTGTTTGCTGCAGGAGCCTTTACCCCCCTTTCGCTATCACTAACCTGCCTTTCTTATGGAAAGCCAGAATTCCAGAGTCAGGACAAAACCCAGTGCTGAGCAGCTTTTCTGTCTCTCTCAGGGCTGTTACCTCTGGATTTTGGGGCATTTTTTTATTCCCTAGGGGTCAGCCATTCCCATTAACCCCTCACTCCCAGGGGGCAGTGGGATGAACACTGGGATGAACCTGGAGCTGCCTCTTGGAAGGGGCTCTGATTTCTTCTCCACCCCACAGGAGGTGACAGAACTGAGCCCCTGCCAGCCCAGGCTCCCAGTCTGGATTCCCTGTGCTGGGAATCAGCACTCAGAGTGTCCCAGGTGCAAGGAGTCCATGGGACAATCCAAGCACCCATTTCCCTTTGCCAGGGAAGGGTTGTTCCCACCCTGCTCCAGGACAAA
Organism: Chaetops frenatus; assembly: GCA_013400775.1. Classification (NCBI taxonomy): domain Eukaryota; kingdom Metazoa; phylum Chordata; class Aves; order Passeriformes; family Picathartidae; genus Chaetops; species Chaetops frenatus. The sequence continues at coordinate 92,362 of VZTR01018881.1, forward strand.
CCCCCCGGGACCCCCACGCAGCCAGGGAAGTGTTCCATGGAGCCCTTTGGAGGCTGAAACCACTCAGCTGTCAGCAGGCAGCAAAATCCAAGCTCTTAATGGTGAATCCAGACAGGAGAAACAAGGCCAGGCCCCCTGGCAGCACCAGGAATGGCAGTGGGACACCAGGAATGGCAGTGGGATATCGGGAATGACAGTGGGGACACTGGGAATGAAAGGGGGACACCACGAATGGCAGTGGGACACCAGGAATGGCAGTGGGACATTGGGAATGCCAGTGGGACATTGGGAATGCCAGTGGGACACCGGGAATGTCAGTGGGACATCAGGAATGGCAATGGGACATTGGGAATGGCACTGGGACACTGAGAATGACAGTGGAACATTGGGATGGGGCACCAGGAATGCCAGTGGGATACCTGGAATGGCAGTGGGAATGATAGTGGGACAGCAGGAATGGCACTGGGACACCAGGAATGGCAGTGGGACGTTGGGATGAGACACCAGGAATGGCAGTGGGACTTTGGGAATGGCACTGGGACACCAGGAATGGCAGTGGGACATTGGGATGAGACACCAGGAATGGCACTGGGACACCAGGAATGGCAGTGGGATATCAGGAATGGCAGTGGGACTTTGGGAATGGCACTGGGACATTGGGAATGCCAGCAGGACAGGCCAGGCCTCAGGACATCCAACACTTCTTGCTCTTCTCCATCCATTTCCTTCTTCCCCAGGCTGAGCAGCAGGCTGGCAATTCCCCAGCCAGGGAGGGGCTGGGATACAAACCTGGAGTGCCACAGGCACCTGTCCTGTCCCCAGCAAGCAGCAGGAGCCTCCAGGAGCAGATGCAGCAGGAGCAGGCAGGGCCCTTGGGGAATGGGAACAATCCCTGCCCCTGCTGGGCTCCCAGCACAGCTACGGGAATTTGCTGAATGTGCTCCTGTTCTCCTTTCCTGCTCCAAAGAGTCGGGATTTCCTCTGGATGGCGTGAAACCACCGCAGCAGCAGGGCTGGCCAGGGACTCCTCTCGTGCTGCCCTGGATCTGTGGGGGAGTGAAACTTTGAGGAAAGCAGAGCCTTGCTGGCCGATTCCCTGTGGGATAAGGCGCTGTTAAGGCAGGTGGGGACAGCTCCCCTTGGTGGGATCAGGGAAAAACCCTCCCCTGCTCCCTGCCCGCAGCCCCACCCCGCTCCTGGCACCTCCTGTGTCGATGCTGAACGGGCTTAGAACAGAGAGAGTCTCGGACTAAAGCC
>VZTR01018883.1:41938-64281 GCA_013400775.1 Chaetops frenatus
TTTCTTTTTTTTTTTTTTTTGGCTAATCTAAGAAAGACAGGACCATGTTAAGTATAGAATTGTTTTAAAAGTCTGCTCTATTGCAAATCATATGAGTTTCAAATTGCTCCCACCCAAGAAATTGCTGCAACATGTGAGGTTTAGTGTATATAGAATTAGGAGGAAACTTGTGGGTTATCAGTAAAGCATTTTCATCCTTCTCACTAAGTATAACTAATTTAAATTATTTTTTATTTTTCAAATTTTGATGTATTTTTCTCTACAGAATATTTTCAGTAGTTCTTAATATTAATTCCCATTATTGTCAGTGGACATGTGGCAATAAAATTTCCTTGCTCAAAGCCGAAAATGCAGAATCATTTTGAGACATAAGGGTGGGGGGAGATCTTGCACCTTCCTAAGAGAAGCTATCCAGTGTGTTTTGCATGCTGGTTGTGTTTGCTGTGCTGCTTTCTGCACTGGGATGCTACAAAGCACAATGGGAGTCTTTATAAAACTTTTTATTGACTAAGAACGGGACAGTAGCATATGGGAACACCAACAATTGCTAACTGATCATGAAATAAAGAAATTTCAGTATTCTAGTGTTATAAAAAGAAGGGGGGGAAAAAAAAGTCATTCAGAACTTAGTCATATTGGTTCAGCTGTTGTAACCAAAGACTGATAAGATAATAGAGGTCTTTGTGGCTGTTTTCTACTGAAATGCTTTATCTTTATGATACACTTGGGGCCCTTTAGAGTGGAAGCTTTTTAAACTGCTGCTGGAGTTAGAACTCAAATTAGATGCTGTTGCAATGGCAAAGGGGGCTCCTTAGTCAGGCAGCCCTCACAAAGTGACTTTTATCTCCGAAGCCCTTCCATTACATTGTTGCTTTCTTCTGTTTTTCCTGTTTATTTTTGTTGACTTTTGCTGCCCTATTTTCTGGCATTTAGAAGGTGACCCAATCAAAAAAAGGGTAAATGCTAAATGCTGGACAGAGCCTGTGAAGTGGAAACATCACAGCCCATCTGATGTGTGCTGCAGACTGCAGTGTTAGACAGAATGGTTTAACCAGGTTATCTCTGGGAAGCTAAGATCAAATACACTTACTTTTATGTCTACCATTGTGTTTTTGCTTTCTTTTCAAACAATGCCCATGAAATAATAAAATCCCCTCCAACCTAAAAGAGGGATTCAGCCACAAAGGCTTTTTTTTTTAAGAAAAAAAAAAAAGAAAGCTGAAATTACTTAACTTGTTTTAAAATAATTTTTGATTATTTTGAACTGTTTTGGCTGATGATACTTTGGAGCGGAAGTTATGTGATTTAAAGCCCTACTTAGTTTCTGGCAAAGCCCACACTTCTTTCTTGCATTACTGCCTCCTGATTTCATAGAAGTCACACTATGTGTTTGTTCTAGAAATGTAACAGGAGTAATCATTTGTGATTTATTAATTTGTATTTCCTGTAAGCATATGGAGCAAAAGTTAGTTTAGATGCAGTGCATAAACAAGGATGATATTTGTCATGTTTTACACTAATCACAGAATTCAAGAGAACTAATAATGCTTTGCAGCTGTGTAGAGATTCCATGCAAAGATCTCAAAGCACTTCAGGAACTTTAACTAACCAGGCATAAAAACCTTTGATTGGTAGTTTTACTTTGTGTACATGTTGGAAAACCAGTGCAAGCACATTCAAGAACCCACAGTAACTTCATGTCACAACTAAGAACCCTACTTTAGCAAGCTATGGATCATGCCTATAAAATGTTTGGGTTTTTTACAGCTCCAATGTTTTACCTTTTATTCACCTGATAGAATATGTGGTTTTATCTAGTTTTCTTTTCCTGAGTGTCTGAGGGATTAGTTTAAATTACGCTATGTAGGCCTAGAAACCTATTTTCTGTTATGCCTGTTTCTTTTTTTCCCTTGCTAGAAGTTCTTACTCTGCCTCTACCTCAGGACAGTTTGCCAAAAAGACAGTAACAAATTTAACATGGAAAAGCCTCCAATATTTGCTGACATGAATTGACATTTTTATATAGACTGCATAGGTAGTAAAAGGCAACAGGAGTAATGTAAGGTGGTAAACCAGTGGTTGATATAGGAACTATAATTATATTGTATAGCTATACTTACAGGATAGTAGATTTTTAATTTTTTTTTTTTTNTTAGATAAACCTAGATGGATAAAATGTAGGATGAGGTTTATGATTTTTATTAAATGCAGTGTAAGGTACATGATGTTCTTTCTATTACTCTATGTACCAGAAATTGTATAGTATTCTAATTGGTTCTAAAAAATAGAGTTTTGCCACAAGCAGAATTCTTTCTAAATGTAATTTTAGACCACAAGTTGAACTCGTCTCTCTTTTCCAGCAGATTTATAGCTACTTTTTATTTTCTCTCTCCTGGTTAGATTGACCTATGACCAGAATTTCTCAAAAGTTCTCTTTGATGCCTTAGTTCTTGTCTGTCTGAGCATTTTATCTCAATTTGAGCGGAAATCCAAAAGAAAGAGTAAAACAATAAGCACACAGGGAAAAATTAAAATATAACTGACCAGAACATTACCACAAAGGTAAGGACATATCCAAAGTACTATCAGAAATAACACTTTTTTCCTGAACTTTTGATGAGACTGTCACATCTTCATTTTAAAAAGAAGTCCTTAAACACTGTCAGCTTCCCACCAACACTCAAAATTTTAAATACTGCTGGTAAAGGGAGTCAATGGATCAAATTCAGTGTATCTGTAGTCACTGAAATAAAGGCCCCTAAGAAAAATGTGTCAATTTTAAAGGTCTTTCCTAACTGAAGACCATTTTGTGATAGAGCCAAAGGTTAATAAAATCAGTAGTGAATGTAGCAATTTTACAGATAAGCTATTCACAACAAGTGTAGTTACTTGAATAAAAAGCTAATTCAGTTCTAAAATGCCACATGCAGTAGCAGTGAATAGCTGCTTTTAGGTGCTTTCTGGAGGAGGATAAAATACAGAATCACAGCACTCTTCTTTTCCAGCATCCCTGGCTGCCTGTAAATTGCTGTGAATGGGACTGTGGGCTGACAGGCTCTATTAAGACAAACTGCCTTTCTCATCGGAGAGATAAAATAAATCAGGTGTTTAGTCAAATTAAAATACTTCAGATGGAGCAGGCCCTGGGGAGCACTGATCCACCTGACAAATCTGAGAGAAACTCAAGACAGATGTGTTTTGGGGATAAGGAAGACCCCATGGAAAAAAATGCATTGCTGTCTTTGGAGTTAGAGAATAGGATTAGAACAGAGAGAGAGGTGTGGTATATTATATTTTATGGAAGCTGGCATATTTACTGTTTATTTTTTACTAAGCTTTTTGTTTTATCTGGTTTTATGGCAAATACATTTTACAGATAGCTGTATTTTTATTTTATTTATAGATATTTTCAGTCAGCAGCAGAAGTTTATTTACTGGTAATGACTTTAGGAATCTCACTGCTCTCTGCAGTAAGTGGATGTAAAACAGATGATGATAGCACACAGCTACTGATGACCTCTCTTGTCCCAACCAGATCAGCTCAATCTGGTCTGCATTCCAAGAAAGTTGGTTTTTATTGGTATTTAAACTGTGAAATAATGGTCAGGATTTTCCACTCTAAAATTAAATTATACCTCCCCCCCACCTCCACAGACACTGTTCATGCAACAACATTCTCATCTCATGCTTGTTCTTGTCTCGAGCAGTGCTTGGTTTGGTGTCCTGCAGCTTCGTGGAGGTCTTGTGATTTTCCAGGAGCACAGTGTACATTTTGTGGTCATCAGTTCTATTCTGTTGCTGGATTACATAGCAGGGTACAAATTAAAGAGCAGAGTACTTTAAATGGGGTCACTTATTTCAGATGTGTTTCTCAGGGGGCGGGAAGGAAAGAAAAGCAATTACTGTGGATTCCTGAATAAGAACAGTTACTTCTGCCTGCTATTGTAAAAAAAAATTCAGAGAAAGAAAGAAAAGAAAAAAAAGCCTATAAATTTGTGGCAACTATATCAAATGGTTCCAAGAAATCCTAACAAAAATATTTTGTAGCCTTAGCAGGCACTCTTTGTGGTGGTTTTCTACTCATGTTGTGAAGCAAGTACAAGCTATACAGAATAATGTGGAAATGGAGTGGGAGATTAATATCTGCTTTGGGTGTGTAAAATATTTTATGGCTGTAAGCTCAGGGGGTTGCATTATGATGCCAAAACTGCTTGACAGATGTGAAAGTCTCAAGCTGTTGTTTCCCAGGTGGCAGTGGAGTACAATAAGGATCATTTGAGGCAGGAGGTTTCTTCCCATTGGCTTTCTAAAATAGGTGGGTGGAGAGGTTGATCTCTTCTAGTCACAACAGGCCAAGGGAGTTTATCTTTGGCAGAAGAGTCTTTTACCCATGGAAATGAATTCAAAACCACCTAAATAACCTTTGAACCATGGTGCAAAATCTTCAAGACTGAATAACACATTTTAGGAGGGTTGAGGTAGGTCTATACTGAAGTTGCAGAGAATTGAACAGATGTCAGCATGGAGCTCAGTACGTGCTAAAGGATCCTGGCAAGGCAATACTTTCAGTGCAGCCACTTTCCTGGCCATACACCTGCCTAAGCTTACTTTCAAAAACTATTTTGTTGTTTTTGTCTTGAAACAGCTTTTTGCACAGAACTCTCTCACTGCTTCAGTCACTCATATCACACTGAGGTTTTCCAATGAGTTGGTCTGGAGAGTAGAGCGTCCTTCAGCTTCAAGTTCATGCATCCATCGTATCACTTGTTACTAAGGAAATCACTAACAACCCTTTCTAAAAATTCTACTACAACAGAATTTACATTTTTCCTCTGGAGACATCTGTCACATTTATACTGGATGTAAATTAAGTGTTAGAGGGTAGAGAAACATCAGGTTGTTGGAAACTCTTTTAAAACTAAGATATTTAATAATGGATAAGAAATTGAATCTTTTTTTAGTACTTTGCATTGCTAAACACAATTAATAAATGTACAGAAAACCAAGTAACCTTTGTTTCTGGAGGCTTGCTTTGTTTAAAGTGAAGGATTTAAGCCATGCAGTTTCTTTTGTCCATATAAAACAATTATAGACAGAGGTTTTCTTGTATGCACTTTTGCAAATGAAATTCCGTGTAGGAATCATACTGGTCCCATCATAGCACAATGTAAGTAGTAGAGAATTTTGGGTTTGTCACCTTCTTGGCAGGAACCTGTTTTGTTCTTATGAAACCTGTCAACTCTTTCCTCTCTTCTTCAGAAGATATCCATCTTATTCCTGGGAAGAAGGTGGAGTCATAATTTTGTCACAGTTTCTCCATTCCCTCCCAGATCCTGTTCCTCACACATTTTCTTCCTATTGAAAAGTCCTGTGACTTCTTTATCACAGTCCTCCATTGTAAAGAGAGGAAAGGAAGTTTCTGAATACTCTCTTTTATGCAACTTCTCGTATCATTGTGTCAGACTACAGACCCGAATAATTCTTGATTTCGTTTTCTCCTTCTCTAATTTTGAGTTCTACTGTACAACAATAAACTGCTTTCTTTATCCTACTTCCCACTCTAAACCTCTTTCAGATTCTTTTCCAATATTCCTGAACTTCTACCTTGTTGTAATTATATTATCTCCTATAGACCTATGAATCTGAGGTTCTCACAAAAGGAAATGTATTGTATGGCTCAAATATAGGAAGTGACATTGCTGTTTCTGACAGAGCAATAAGTTCCTATATAAGATGGGATATTTTCAGATTGATTTGGAAAAGGACCCTGTACTCTGCACTTATGAGACCCATGCAATTTACCCATAAACAGATCATTAAGCATCATTAGTGCAAAGAATAAATGTACCGTAGTTTCATATTAATTAAGTGCTCTCTGTAGGGTAAACTTTGAAAGTTAAATGAAAACTCTTAAGCTATTTTCTCAGGTTAGCCATTTCTCTTGGGGACAAGTAAAGCTCATTTTTAATACACATTCCACAACCAAAGCTTACATTTACCTAAATTACCTACGAGATACATAGATATTTTGGAGAAATAATCAATAAATTCTTAAACAGCTTCTTCCACTAAACAGCATCTTTTAAATTATTTTTTAGCCTTTGTACATGCTTGGGGTGGAAAAACAACAAAATATATAAAATGTGGGAAAAATATGCCTAATAAACTCTGAATGTGTTTATCACAGTGGGCAGATTTAGATGGAGAAGATACAGGGATTCATACAGAATAAATCCCTGTCAGAAAAAAGGAAATATTCTATATCTTTCCTGCCTCCATTTCTGTTCCATCCTCCCCTGCTTAGAGCACAGCACATCTATGTGTTACATTCTTTTGAGATTTGTTAGTAGAACACATATCCAAGCTGCTGTTTGAAAAAAGCACTTCGGTGATGCAGCCTTTTTTTTTTTTTGGGGGGGGGTAAATATTGCTTTGTAACTATTGTGTACTTCATATTTACAGTACATCCTTTCCCCCACGCTTAGGTACACCAGAAAGCCTGGCAGAAAAAGAGCGACAGCTCTCTACTATGATCACCCAGCTGATCAGCTTACGGGAGCAGCTCCTGGCTGCCCACGATGAGCAGAAAAAGCTGGCAGCCTCACAAATTGAAAAACAACGGCAGCAAATGGACCTTGCTCGCCAACAGCAAGAACAGGTGAGGCTCCAAGAAAGAAACCTGTGAAAATGGTTCACGCAGAATGCTTGTCTCAAACGCTGTTCTGCCTCCTGTTGTTTTCTTCCGTGTTTTTTGTTAAAAGAGCTTAAATATCCACAGAAGTTAAATAGTTTTTCCACAAAGAGGAAATATTATAGAACACTGGGAAAAAAAAAAGGGAGGAGTGGATGATAGATTTCACAGTTCTTGTTCATTGCACTGAAATGCGATTTTGAGAGTTATGAACAAGCCGGACTATAACCATTATTTAACTCTTTCTCTTTTAGACAAGAAAATAATTAAACAAAAACCCTTAGGCATACTCAAACCTTCAAATATCTTGCACAAGTAAGGTTTGACTTGTTTTTTCAGGTTGTGAAGGGTTTGTTTTTCTTGTTTTTTCTTTTTGTTTTGTTGTTCTTTTGTTTTTTCGTATTTGTTTGTTTTAAAGATGCAGTTGTCCAATGACCTGTCCTCTTCTCATTGAACAGAAGTGCAACAACAATGACCCTATGCACTAGTCCCCTAGGCATTAGATCAGACAGATCCAAATTAATGTGTGGTTTTTAGGAATCTGACATTATTACTAGAATTATCTTTTCAGTTAAATATATTTTATAGGATATATACAGCAATGTATGCTCTGTTGATTTTAATGAGTTGTGACGTCTGGTATTTTATGTGCTTGGGTATTTGCCCACATGTAGGAATATGGACTCATCCCCTAATGGAAAATAACATAAAGGAACACTGTAAAAAATCAGAAGTTAGAATGTCATTTAGCCATCTAGAGATGACACAGTAATTAACTATTGACACTTGTGAATAAGCTAGCACAAATTAATCTTGACACATTTGCAGACGAGTGATATCTTACAGTGAACACTTTGTAATTATATTTCAAAATGAAAATTAAATGACACTTAAAACTAGGTTGTCATGCTCAATGAAGCGAGCATGTAGCTCAACCGATAGGCAAATAAAATTCAGAATTTGAGCCACATGGTGCTTGTGTACCCTACTTTACTGTGTCAAGCCTATACATCAAGATGATGCTATGGTAATTGCATTGCAGAGTCTTGGGTACATTTTCTGTCACACTACTGCTCCAGCTAAGAGGAACCTTTGAGATTAGATGCTCCATGGTATATCTCTTGTTTTCCTCAGGAAATGTCTATTCAAACGGTGCTGCATTGTACATGCAGGTACAAAAACTACTCACAAGCAGTCAGAACCCTGGCAGATCAGTTCCTTTGCACATGTAAACAAAAAACTCCTCCTTGTCTTGGCTATGGTTTACCATGTTAAGCTGCAGGCAGGTCATCAGCAGCTCCAAAAAACACTGCATGTAGGGTGCTGTGTACCTGTGAAAAATGATACAGCACTGAGAGAGAATGGCCCACGATGTAGCTCCATGCTCTGTCTCACTTCACTGTGAAGCTGCATATTGGGATCATCTTCTACCTTTGCTGAGACTCTAGCAGCAGGGGCAACATGGACATAAACCTGACAGAGCTTATCTTTAGTTACAAGCACTGCACTTCAAAGATGGAGTCACACAATTGGTGTGTTACTCATTAAAAATGCTAACTCCAGCTCTCATACAGATTTTAAATATTCCATACAGCACTGTCCCCAAGCTCCAGGGTTTTTTCACCAAGCAGAGACCACTGCTGGCCACTGTGCTGACAACAGATACCTGAGGCCCCAGGACCTGCCCCTGGGAAACCTGGGCGCATGCCCTGACAGGCCTCTTTGAATTCCCTGTTTCACTCACACACAAGGGTCTGCTCATTTAGTCTTCACTCACTGTATTTTATTGACTTCCCTGGGAAGTTCATCCAGAAATATTTGAACACCAGGTTCCTAAAAGGAGTTTGAGCTTTGTTACAAACGTCAGTGTAGTGATCTGTGAGAGCTGCTCGACTCCCTTGTCTTGTGGCCCTTTGCCTTCATGCAGGCCCAGGATCAGGTAGACCTTACTTTGTCTCCTTGGGGCCATGTACAAGACTTAAAATTTTTGTGTTGATTTCTCTTACAAAATTGAATTTTAACTGAAAAACGCTACAGAGATATTTCCATGTGACAGTGGGAGATTAAGGAAATGACAGCCTTGGTCTCTGTGTGTGCACAATTGCAAGCTGTTAATATGTGACTGCAAATTCCTTATGAGTTAATCTGAACCGTTTTCACTGAAACTATGTGATTGTTTATTTCCAAACCAACCTTGATACATTCCTGTCATTTTTTTATCATAAAAACATTTTACTTAGCTTTCTCTGTTTATAACAGAGTAAGTGTGCTCAGAAGATGTTGGGGAAGGACACAGGAGGGTTTTTGCCAAAACCAGAGCAGTGGATTTGAATGACCAAAATACCTTTGTCACCAACTTCTTGCTGTTTTATGTGATTCCTCTACTCTAGATAAATATTTATAGGAGGGGAAATTATACTTAAGAAATGAAGGTAGCAGAAGTGCTGAGGCTGAGATTTCCAGGAAACACAAATCTTGTCCATATTTCAGTCTGCTGCACAGTTACCCTTCTAAACAGAAGTCCAGTTGTTCCCCCAGCTCCCTGTGGCTTCTCCCCTGTGGCTGCCTTCCACATCACCCATTGCAGGGAGCAGCTCTGTGGTCTGAGGGCAGGATCCTATTTCCCTTCTGCTTTAGCATGCTGATTTTTTGGGTATCTGGGAGGTAGATGGAGTATCTGTAGCAAATTCTCACCAGTCTCTTTGTGTTCATTACCCTGAACACTTGCTTTTCTCCATCTGTGTTAGAGAAGGGATAGAATGAACCTTTACCCTCCAGATCCCTTACTGAATCTACCAAATGAGGGTAAGAATATCTACATAGGGTCTACATAGATAGAATATCTTTCATAGGGTTGTGTGGAGGATGAGTTACTGAGCACTAGGTCCTGCTTTTACACAGAATAAGGCTCAGTTTGCTAAGTAGCTCCAAGGATGATTTTTGAGATTTGCAAGAGACGTAATGTGCTGCTTGTTGTGAAGGAGAAGCCTACCCTAGGAGTTTGTGCTGAATATTGAAACATCTGTAAACACTAGCTAAGACTCCAGTTCAGCAAAGCAAGAAAATGTATGTTTAACCTTAAGCACCTGCGTAATCCCATCTCCATTCAGAAAAGCACTTAATTTTAAGCATATGTTTCATTCCCATTGTAGCTAACCGTAATGCATCATAGTTAAAGATCACCACAGGCTTAAATTCTTTGTTGAATAGTGATGAGATTATTCACATGCACACAAATAAACCTATGTGCTTTTCAGAGTTAAGGCCTCACTGCTTAAAATACACATTTCTTACTAGCTAACTAGGTTTTTATGTTGCATTTAAATTTACTTCTAAAAGATTCCCCATTTAAAAGAAATTAATATGCTTAATAAAAATATAATAAAGAATAACAAATATTATGTTTTTTCAGTCAATAGTATTGAAATTTCAATATTACTGTTTTAATTTAATGGAAATTTTATTTCCAACAGATTGCAAGACAACAGCAGCAACTTCTGCAGCAGCAGCACAAAATCAATCTACTGCAGCAGCAAATTCAGGTCAGTGTATTTTATTGCTCTCTTCTGATTATACTTAAGTTTCATTTATGGAGAGGGAAGGGCTTGAAATAAAGCAGCCACACACTTTACTAACAAGCCTCAGTAAAGATGCTCTTTATGGGAGTTCCTTGTGTCTCAGAAGATTATTGTCAGACATCTTTTTTGGTGTGAAAAACTTTAATAGGCAAAGTTTTCTTCTGAAAATTATGAACTATTTTTAAATTCCACCATCTTGTCATAATTCTGAAATCTGCAATCAGTTTGAATTGTATTGTGTGAAGTAAAAACAGAGTCTCAATTATTGTTGGAAGAATTCTGTGTTCTACAAAGGCAAAATTGAGACATTGAAGCAGTGCTAAGTCCCTGGCACCAGTCTGCTCATGTACAAATACTCACAGGTATAGGTGTTCCAGGTGCCTTTGGAGTAATTATACCCTTGTGGATCTGGAAGTATTCTGGAGATGCCTAATTATCTGTACTTGTTCTCAGAACATGGTTCAATTTTGTGCAAGTACACGTGGGTAGGGAGTGACATGGATGTAGAGGCACTGTTGGCATGTGACTGTATTACCTTCTCTGCTTCCCACTTTGAAAGCATTTCCATGGGCCTGTTCACTGATTGAAATATTTCAATTTGGTCTGACAGATGATTGTGCTGCCAATCATTTCTTATAAGCTTGGGCTATCCATTTCTTTTCCTTAATTAGCTGATTGCTATGTTACTAGATGCCAAAACTGAAGCTTTTCTTTCCCTCATCCCAAAGGAATGCTTGTAAATGCTTTTTAAAATGTTGTAATGCAGTCTCAGTTACACTTTTAAGGACTTTATTTAACAAATATAGATGTGTTAATACCTTGTATGAGAGACACAACTGAATTGTGAAACACCATTATTCTTGTTGCCTATTAGAAGGCTGTGTGTTTATATTAGGTGTATATCAAGCATGGAAGAGATATTAAGAATAGTGAAAGAAAAAAATCCTCCATCTTCTCCAAGTGTTATTTGCAATTCTGGCTTCAGAAGGCAAAGAATAATATAAAAAAATCTTGGCATAAAAGCTAAGCCTGAAAACTAGCTAATTCTACAAAACAGAAGAGTTATCTGTACGAGAAAATTCTAGTTTCTAAAATTCCTTTAAAATTAGGAAATGGAGGAATTACGACTAGGTATTTTTTCTTTCTGTTTGGAGAATTGTAGGTATGTTTCGCTGGGGAGTATCTGCTCTGTAGTAAAAAGTTCAAAGGTACTTTATGTTTCCTTTCAGTCAATACTTTCCAGTAGCTTTAGCCTTCCACTGTCTCCAGGGAAATGTGGTCTTAGAAATGATTCTAGAATAGATTGCAGGTTCATTTTCTCATTCACTTCCATCTTTCCTCTTACATGGTGCTGAACCCTCCCCAAGTTTTCCTTCCCATCCTTTCCTAGATGAACATGCAAAGAAGTTTTTCAGTGGTTATTCTGTTCATTGGAGCTAAACTGTTTCTTGGTGACCCTTCCCTGTTTTTGCTTCCAAATGCTTACTGATATATAGTACTCTCATGCCATAGTTCCTCAGTGGTTTGGCCTGTTTATTTATTCATGATTGTTACATGTGCAGGAGTCTAATCAGTGTGTTTGAGGGTGTGAGGACTGTTTCTTCTCCCAGCTGGTCAGCCAGATTGGTAGTGGGCATCTGATGGCCCAAGGATCACTGTAGGCTCTGGTATGAGGCACTAGGCACGTTCAGCAGATGCCAGCTCAAACATCGAATGGTCTTACCCCAAGATTACTCAAAGAAAGTTTCCTGGGAGATTGCCTTCTAGGCTAAACACCATCTTACATAGTGCATTTGCTTGTGACCCAAGGGGTTCTGCTTTGTTTATTTGTTCTGTTAATGTCATGGCAGGTTTGGCAGCCAGAAGTTGCTTGAGAGAGAAGTTGTAGAGTTGCCTCTGCAGTCTGTGGTGGGTTCTCTGCTGTAGAATTGGTTTTGAGTGTTAAAGTCTGAGATGTGCAGTTCCTTAAGGGCTAGAGCTGGGATGGAGACAAAACAGGACACGGGTGACAGAAATAGTTCTGTGCTGGTTCTCCCAGATCCTCTCCCACCATCTTCCCAAGAAACCTCAATATCAGTACCGAAGTCATGCAGGTGACTCTGGGTGGGATTCTTTGTATCAAAAATAGGTAACTGCAGTGCAGACTCTGTCTCAATTAATTATCCAGATTGTTCTTGTGGTGAGCAAAGAGAAGCAGAGTTAATAGTTTTAGGATGCAATTTGTCTTGCCCTAAAGTAGATAATTAAAATATCTCTGGTAAACTGTTCCCTAAAATGGCTGTTTCTGTCCATTAACTAAGAGGGATATGCATGCCAGTGCCTTCAGTGTAGAGATCTGATGTGAGATGAATCAAGATCTCTATGTCTTGAAGAGAAAACAAAATTTCTATTGGATGTTTACATTCTCAGTTTAGCTTTTGGGCCTGGTAGATTTTGCAGCTCTGTCCCCAATAACATGATTTTGTTTAGAAGGTTTGTTTAAAGACACTCTTGAGCAACCATTTTCAGGAAACAGTGTTTACCTACACAGAATGGTGTGGGCTCTTATCTGTACTTTGTATGCGTGGGAAAACAATAGTTCCCTTCCCTGCCACTCCCCTTTTGAAGAGATTACAAAATGTGAGCAGCACAGGTGCCAGTTCCATCGGGGCAGGGGCCTATTCATGGCACAGCTACTCGAGGCAAGTACAGCCTGTTCTCCAGGACGTGGGAGAGGGGCATTGCTGATGCAAGGTTTTCATCATGAGACACACGGTGTGTCAACTGTCCTCTCCTGAGGTGCAGTGTTAATCCTTGAACAAGAGTTTCTGTTAATAAGTGCACCCATTTAAACAGTTAGAAATTCCTTTCGAAGGGGCTTAAAAGATTTATGTCAACCACATACAAAATTGGAAATAATTTATATTAAGTAAAGCAAGCTTCCCCTGGACAACTACTGGATTCATTTACAGAAAATTTGCATTACTTAGTATTTATTATTTATATTGTGCTGTGTATTATCTGTTTATTTAATAATTTTTACACCTTATTTCATTTAATTGGTGAAAAGTTTTTTTTGTTTGTTTTATTTCAGTTTTGAGACCATTTACTGGAACTCCTTATTCCAGACTTGTTATACATCCAAAACTTTGTCAATAACCTATGAGCAAAAAGCAGTTTATCTAGGCTTAGTTTATGAAAACAAGATAGGTATTTCAAGAGTACAGGTCGTTAAATGTTCTGCATAATCATCTCATGTTTTCTACATGAAGCTAATGTTCCTTTCAGGTGTAAGTGTTGGGGGAAAGAAGTTTTGTTTGCTAAAGGGAGTGGGAATCTGGACTTCTTCTCAATCCTATCTCTGATTATCAGAAATTTGGCAAATCGTTTCCTTTTCCTCAATTTAAAGGTAATGTTTTGAGACTCTTAAATGAAAATTCTCAAATAAATGCAGTGTATTATTACTTTTCAGCTCAAATGTTCTAATGTTCATAAACACTCTTCTACAGAGAAGCCCACAGAGATGGGAGTATGCCAAATTAAGTTCTTCGTTCTGCAGACCTGTGCAGAGAAATAATTGCTTTCAGTGCAAATTAAAATTAGGAAAATAATATGAGGGGCAAATAAGAGCTCACAGGTCAGTCTTCAGATTGATTAAGATTTTATAAAAGATACGTTTTTCTATTTGTTAGTTTAATTTAAAAAAATCATTCTGAAGTAGAGGGAACAAAATTGGACTAATTCAAGAACATCTCTTAGCCTGTGCTACAAAAGTGAAAATCTCTAGGAATAAGTGAAAAAGCTGGTTAAAGGAGGAATGTGATAGTACATCATGAAGATAAGATTAGATTGGAAAAAGAAGAAATGCATTTCTCAAATGGTTCCAAACTAGAGGTGCTGAAATCCCTGTGAATTCTGTGCCTCATTACCAGAATTTAGTCCTTTCAGAATGAAGCTTGGGGAATTCTTCTGAGCCCCACCATAACCCTCTGAGGAAAAGACATGGGTTCCACTGATGTTTGGAGCCTGTTGCTCCAGGATTTCCCTCTGAGAATGGGTGTGTGTGTGGATTTAAGGGATGAAAGTTTTTAGGGCTTCCCTCCTCTTGTGGGTAGGTTTCATTAGGGCAAGTCCTAAACTTCAAAAGGGACAGTGATGGTTGAGCTTTTCTGCAAAAATCTGTGATGAGGATAACTGTGAAAGACAATCCAAGCTGCTTTTGTCCATTTTCCTTTACCTTATTCCTCTTTACTGTGCTTAGAGCCATTGCAGAGCATTTCATTTTCTGTTTGAATCAGTACACTTTCCATTGCATAGAGAAACTGGTTTCCTCTGCCCTCATAAGTATTCTGTTTTAATTCAGCCACTAGAAATTATTCCTAATAGTAATTTTTTCCCTGTTTTAATCTATACATTCATGCTGTTCTACTTTCCTATAAATGTTCTTACATTTTCTGTTTCCCTCAAATAGAGTGAATGTGATTACTGTGATAATAAACAGACAAAAGAATTGTAACATAAAATTCCAACTATTTAAACTGTCTTTGAATAGGAATAATTTGAATCATAAGTAAAACTTAAGTGACTGAACCAATGAGTCTCTCTTCTTATCCATGATTAACTACTGACAATTGAGGTACCTGGTGAGCTGAATAAGGACTATCTCTTTATGTGAAGTACATGTCTAAAGATCAGGAATAATTACATTCTACATTAGCCTTCATAGCCTCCCTGACCTGGTTAATTAATTTTTTGCTAGGATAATAATAGTAGAAATAGATTTAAAGATACGCTTCATCATTAAGTATGTAACTGACCTCCAATTTTAAGAGCTGAACCTTTCATTTATTGCCTTTTGGAGACAGGTTAAAGCTCCTTGCAGAGAGCTTGCTGAAAAGGCACAGGCTGGAATCCAGTTATTGTCAGCTCAGTTACGCTCTCTGAGGTTGTCTCTCTTTGTAAACTCTATTTAGTGTTGACAAGCAAAAGCAATGGCAGTGCTACTGTTCCAGCACTAGGGAATATTCTCCCCTACCTTTTTTTTTTTTTTTTTTTTTTTGTTATTGATCATGAAACTGATCCCCTTCCAGCAAGCTCTGCACAGGACCATATAAAGCCATTGAAAGCAATTTGATACTTCTATTGGCAGGGTACGCAGATCAGATACTCCCTTGAAAGAGAGAGAGAGTTATAAACAAAGCTTAGAAGTCTAGGAATAGCCCCCAGCTTCAGCAAACCCTTAAAATATTTTGTAATTGTATCTTCAATCATGAATTAGCCAGGAAAAACAGACCTTTTTTGCCTTTATATTTCACTGCTGTATGCTGTTTTTAATTGCCCACAGGCACACTGTTGTGATCTTCTTTGGAAGTTTAAAACCAGGATAAAAATGCAAATCTAATTATTTCTTTTATCTAATCTAATTAACTTTTACAAGTAATGATAGATGCACTGCAGTCTCCATCAAACATTTTAATAATGATGTTTCTGGATTAAAGAATAGGTAAAAGTACTGTAATTTATAAGAAGTCAAGATTATGGCAGTAGAAAATGTAAAATATTGTGGTGGCTTAATAAACTATAGCTGCAGTTTATTAATTTACATTAGAAAGGATGCATTTCCCTTAAAACCCAGTTTGCTTGTGAATTGATTCCCAGCCATCAATGGTATATATCTTTACTGTTTTTTAAACAGCTCAGTATTAAAAATAATATATATCCAACTCCCTTCTGCAATGCAGTTGTGTGCAGCTGGGAGAGAGAAATGCTGTTATGTGCCTGCAACTTGCAGCTGGCTGCTAAATCACTGATTCCACTTCATGGGGCTCTGCTGTAGGTGTGGCACCACAGCTCCTGTCCAGCTCCTAACTTGCCTGGTTTAAATTGAAACGGATCCAATGGGAAAGACAAATATGCTAAACATCAAAGTCAAATGTTTCATATTTTATTTATTATTACATACTGGCTTATTAATGAGTTCTAAAGTCCTTATGTGATAATTACTCAAGCAAAAGATCTATTATGGGCCAGCTTTTCCCTGTAAAAGGCATCTTCATGGCTGGCTGGCTTGGAATTTTCTCTGTCAGCTGCGAGGAAAGAGAAGTGATGTAGGATCCTTGCCTTCTCGGAGCAGCACTTGCTATAACAAATATTCTGGTGATGCTGTCTATCCTTTATTCAACCTCTTCCATACTACAAATGCTTTGGCATAACAGCATGGTGGTGGCATAAAAGGCTGTGTGTGTGAAATGTTCGTACTCCTCTGGTACTTGTAAGCTTCTGATCTTACCCCTTGGTCCCCCATTTGCAAGGATCCTGCTAGCTGCTCTGCCCCTGAGGCCCTCAGTCCCTGGAAACAAATTTTATCTTGGCAGAGCAGAATATAGGTCTGGATTTGACTCTTAAAACTGTATACAGTCATGAGGGGGATGGGAGGGTTGTGTTTTAAAAAAAATTTGCTGTGACCTTTTAAGAGTTAAATTAGATGTCTTCCCATTTTCTAGTTCATTATATGACTTTTTTTCCTTATTTCCCCTACCCGAATCTAAACAAATTGTATTTAATGCAAAAATTAAGCCTTGTGTATCTCTTTCATATGACTTCTCTAATTATAGAGCAGTAAATGGTAGAATAGCATATGTTAGCAACATGAGCAGCAGTCTATGAAATGAGCTACAAGTTAATAAAATGATCTTGTGGTGGTGTTGGCCAAATGTTAGCACACATGTTTTGAAAAGTGGTATTTCCACAGACTTGAAGAATAGGACTTTGGCACAGGGGTGCTGAACATGATCTGATGTGTGGAAATTAGTTAAACCAAAGTAAATGTCATTGTTTCTTGGGCTCATGTTGGTGCAGAAAATGATAGTAGCTGTCCTCCCACTTTCCCTCTCCCACGTGTGTTTTAAAATTGGAAATGAAGACATAGGCATCCCCAGTTCACGTCCTGCTGCTTCGTTGGCTTGGGGCGTGCTGTGCTGCATCCTCACCAGTGGCTTAAGGGCTTGCTCTCAGCTGTGCCTCTGACAAAGCCAGAGGCTAAAATCTCACTGATTCTATTCAGCCCAGATACTTCTTCTCTACAGGCTTCACTTACAGAAAAGCCAATGATTTGAGCCCTTTTGATTTAGAGGCAGATTATAACCAGCTCCTGAATAACAGCAGAGGATCAAGGAAATATTTGCTGCCCACCTGTGCTGCTGCCTGGGGGTCACTTTTGGCTGGTGCTCTGCCCATTCCAACCCCCAGTGACTGCCATGGCTGGGCCACACACCCTGGTCTAGCTCCCAAGGAGTTTGGCAGAGGTGATGCCCCTCTGAACCTCTCTGGTGCCCTTCTGTCAGTCTGATGATGTACTCTTTTCAGTATTGCAGTATTTAGGGTAATGCACTGTTCTCTCCAGCACAGAAAACCAGTTTCATTCCTAAGTGGCATGTGTACCCAGTAAAATGGATAACTGGGAGTGGAAATGGTGCCAACTGGCAGCCTATCCAACAGGACTGATCCTGGGAAGTCTTATTTGCTTGAGTAATACCTGCTCAGCCAGTGTTTGATGACTTGTGTATTGAGTGTTACTCACATAACTGGGCTTTGCAGAAGTGAGCACCTCTTGCAAGGAAGCACTTAGGATATTAGTGTTGTGGTTGGAATATCAAAGGTATAAATGCAGCAGGGATTTTAGGAAATGTAATTTGTTTCATTAGACAAACAGATGTAGCTGGAAAAAACAGGCAACCTTTGGGCATGCCAGCTCCTTTTCATGCCTTACATCAGTGTTACATTGAAACGTGTCCCAGGACTGACAGGAACTGCTTGAGATATTGGCCTTTCATTTCTAATTAGTTACTTTTTCAGTGATGATTTTTATGATTGACAACCATATGATGGCTAAGAGGGAAAAAAAATCAGGTTTTGCATTGCTTTTTTTTTTTTTTTTTTTTTACCCCCTCTGCCCCCACTATTTGATGCACTCATCAGGAGATACTGAAAACAGAAAATAGTTAATTAATGTTAGTATTGAAATGATTTATGGAGATATTCAGATATACAGACAAGGCTGGAATGTGGTGATATCAGAGGTCAACATTTCTGTCTGCAGAAGCAGGTATTTGGAGGAAAATGATGAAGTACAGTCCCACATAAAAAAGGCCAAAAGTATATAGCAAATAAATTGTAAAGTACTTCTTGAAATCTCACAGTAAAAACTTAAATTTATCAGATGAACTAAATCTTGACCTAAGGAATCAAAGTATTTTTCAGTTGTAATTACGGGAATATTCCAAAATGTAAGTGCATTACTGAATCAATTTGTGCATAAAAACTTATTTTTAATATACTTGACATCATGACAACAAGGAAGAAGTAAGTGCATTGCTCTCTGAATGCATTCAGGAATTATGGATTCACATAAAGAAAGTAGTAGTATGTGCAATCCTGCAAATGAGCAAACTAGATGCTGTTTAACATTTGGTATACACTTGATGGCATGTAAGTAAAAGTAAAGTGAATGAATATTTCTAATATTCACTGCTTTATGCAAGCAGCTAATCCAGACACTCACAAAAATGTCAAAGCATAGTTCTCAAGGAAGATAAATGGCCTTGCCTGGGATTTACCTATCTAATCTTAGAGTTGTTAAAGTAAGGAAAAATTGGTTTATGACTGCAGTTTACATGGTATTTCCCTTTGTCTGTAACATTAGAAATCCCTCTCCTCAAATAATTAAATAATATAGTGGCTTGTGTAGTGTTCAAGGCTTTTGCTTCTTTGAAAGAACTAGTCTTTAATATAAATCTTGTATATATCATCTTCAGCAAGTTGGGCATTTGCACAGCTTGGGTAAATTATGTCTATATTGAGAATCTAGAAGTTACACAGTGTGCATTCCATACTTGAGGGATGGGAAATAAAAATTGATATACTGTGCGGCACATGATATAACACAGTGAAATATCTTTTAAATTCCAGAGGGATGCACTGACATCACCACGGTTAATTCACATGCAGTAACTCCCACAAAAGGTTATTAACTTTAAATTGAAATTTTTAATCATTCAGTAAAAAGAAAATAAGTGATGTAAACAGTCTACAATGGTACATTATGAAATGTTGAATTAACCTTATTCACCCACCCAAAATGACAGTGTAAGAAACCATTAAAGTTGTAACATCACAAAATAAAAGCAAAGAACTTCACAGTTGATGGTGAAATGTGAAATCTTGAGACATACCACAGTATGGAAGTGCACTTCTGAGTTAGGGAACTTTATTTTAAAGTAATGTATTAGGCATTTTTTTTCTGCAAATGAGAGATTAATCAGTTGGAGGAATAAATGTTTAGCTTACAATCTAGATCAGGTAGATAAATGAGTTGTGTGGCTACTTGCTACAGGTGACAAAATAGTGCAATATATACCTAATAGCCTAAGCATCTACTGAGGTTCTGTACTTGACAAAGCAATGTATATAATATAATATATAGACATAAACCGTGCTCAGAAGAGGGGCTATGGCACTTGTTTTTGCTCTGACAAGGAGTGATTGGTATAACAAATGCCACTATCACATTTCTAGCTTTGCCTTTTCCATCTCATTGAATTTTATTGGTGATATATTTTCAGGATACTCATCTCCTTTGTAACTGCATATCTGAGTGTCTCATAAGCTGAAGTGTATTATCCTCACAGCACTCTTTTGAGGCAGAATAAAAGGCTTATAGATATTTGGGGGCATCTAATTTTAGATATCTAATTTGGGTGACTGAATTAGGACTTTTGGCTCCATATATAAAGCAGTCCAGGTGCTGTGAATTACCTTCTGTTGATTAGACAACGAGGTTCCTAATTTAAGCACCTTAGTTAAATTTCCAAAGTGGCTCGATCCAGTTCTTATACGAAATTTGACAGAGTTGAAATATGGAATTCATAGGGTGAATTTTCTACCATCTTGATCATATTTTTTATCATGACTTTCTGTCAACTTATCACTTGCCTTAATTTACTCTGTTGGAACTTTTAGCCAGAGTGAATCCACTTCAGCCAGACAGGGAAATATTTGTTTGTTCCTTTCACCCACTGCCTGGCTGCAAGTGAAAGCCATTTTGGGTAGTTTGAGTCTCACATGTGGCTGAGCTGCTGACCTGAAGTACAGCCATTGTCACACAGAAACAGGAAAGTGGAGAGGCTACTCTCACTGAAGTCTGTAGTTTCCCAAATCCACGTATTTTCCTTACAGATGTGGAGCAAATTCCATGGCTGTGAAACATCCTTTGAACAGTGGCTTTATTGTGGAGAGAAAATAAGTTTTTATTTGAAGAATGCCTACACTTCTTGGCGGTCCCTCACACGATTTGTAGGGCATTCAAGACTTACTTGAAACAGACTTAAATAATGTTTTTTATTTAATCAAAATGGCTGTTTCTAAATGGAGATCTTACATGCCACATTTTAGGCCAGAATATGTTTTTACAGCCAAGTTATAAACCTCTGAAAAAGGGGGCTTATAATGGAAAGGTTGACACAACGTTAATTTTAGTGTTGTAAATGCAATGGTATAATTTTGGAAAAAAGCCTTTATAGCTCTGCTAAGATATTAATTGCAGGAAATTACAGCATATCCTATTAAAGTATTATGTCAGTGGCATACATAGTATATAACACCTTTGCATATTCTCCCTTGTTTTCATGACAACGTTTTGCATTTTGATCTGTAAAGAGTGGGTGGATAAAGTGGCTCAGAGTTTCTGATCACTTTTGCCCAAGGGGAAAAATCCACCCTGGGGTAAGGCTTGCTTATGGCCTACTCCAGAAACTGATCTTCTGTTACCAGTGAAATCTGATATGGGCATTGAGGAATGAATAAAACTCTGCTCAAACGAAAGTCTTTACTTTGTTTTGTGGCTTGTGGATCAAGGTTTTTAATTTGAAACCAATTCAAATCAGGTTTAACCAGGTTCTTTCCAGAATGAAAACTGCTTTTATGGCATACTTACTTTTGCTGATAATGGCTTACTTTTCATTTACTTACACTTTCAGAATAATTCCTGACTGTTACTGTGGCTGCATAGTAGACACAGTCACTTCCCTTTCTGGTGTCTGTTCAGTCAATTGTTCAAAAATGCATTTTATGTTCATGTGATGAAGGCAAAGGTTTAGATCCCTATTAAGCTGAACAATGTAAATATGCACATTTCATTGTACAGTTTTTATTACTAAGAAAAAGGTTATTTATTGCATTTCTGACAGTTTTAGGATTGCAGGGGTATGGTACAATGGTATCATGTTTTCTTTACAGAGCTTTGTTTTTATAAAGTTATTATTTGTTAATATCTTTATATTAATATACAATGAATGGTAGCCTTTGATGACAGTCTAAGATTGGATGACTTTTAACCATAGTCGCTATTTTTAACAAAAATGACCTACTACTACATCAGTTTTTTTCTGGCTGTCAGATCCTTCAAGACAAGTGGGCCACATCTTCATATTTGTAAAGTACCTCATGTTGAGGTCATAATCCTGCCTGGTGCTTTTCATTGCTGCTGTGGCACGAATTTGCAGTGAGGAGCATCAATAACAACATGCACAGGGGTATGTTTAATGTGTAAATGGGATCTGGAGTCTTGATATTTTATGTCTTCCCCTTTGACGACAGTGGAACATGCATGATTCTTTACATTAAAAAATGAAAGTCCTGACTTGTATAGCTGATGAGTTTTTAACAAGATGGGGGAAAAGGCCATCTTGAAGACCCCACTGATATGCAAGTTCATTGGACTGTTGATGTTTTCCATTAATTGCAGAGCTTTAGCATATAACCATCAATGATATCTGGTTTTACTTATCAAATCCAGAACTGCTTTTTCTCTGCCTACTGAGCAGGGAAAACTCCATGCTGTACCAGTTTCTTTTTACTTGGGTCTCCAAGTATCATCAGGATTAAAGCTGTCAGAATAGTCAGCCCTCTTTATTTTGTGGTTTTCAATACAAAGCATAAAATTGTTGCTTGAGAAATGGCAGGCTTTTAATGTGTTAGCTAAAAACTGCGGAGTGGACAAAAAAAAAAAAAAAAAAGACCCCTTTTAAACAAGGCCATAA
>VZTR01018883.1:78360-93742 GCA_013400775.1 Chaetops frenatus
GCTGGCCAGGAACCCCTAATTTACTGTTTGAAAAAGCAAATGATGTGTGGGTCCATGAACATGCATTTTTTAAAAAAGATCTGTGGTGTTCCTTGTGTTGCATTTGATCTTAGTGGTGAAACAACAAACCTGAGTTTTGGGAGGACGTTGCTGCCATCGTATTTTTAATTCACCATTATGTGTTAAAATAACCATTAGTTTCAAATGAACAATCCCAGCCTTGCTTTCAATGGTTGCTGAGGTATTTCTTTGAAACCAGATTATAATTTCTTCGTTTGTTTTGCGTAACGGTTGCAGCCATAGATGTAGATTAGGGAGCTGGTGGTGCCTCAGTCACATTCCTTTCAGGGTCCTATTTGCTGTGGGGAAGAGGATGAATGAATGAGAGAAAGTCTTATTTCAACCCCTTTTCTGATCTCCTCATGCATATGGCAAGCTGTATCAAAAATTTAGTTGTTTAGGCTGCTACAAGAAGGTGTGTTTTCACTCATCTTTGCTTCCCCACTCAAACAAATATGGCAATGGTTTGTTTAAATATTTTTTTCTTTTTAATGCCCTTTGACTTCAAGCCTAATTATAGCTTATAAATAGCTTATAAACATTAGTAAGTGTCAAAGTTCACTTCTTGTTTCCATACAGGTGGACTCTCCAAAGGTTATAAAATAAGAGAAGTTGATTTGTTCTCAAGCAAAAGAAATAGATGCTAAAAATGTGGTTTTGAGGCATGGGAGATTTTCAGTGTCTTTTTAAACTGTCTGGATGTAAACAGATTAGTTGAAGACAACCTCAGTAAAGATAGCTCTCTTGAACCATCTACAAGCCTTTTGTCAAAGAAAGCTGAACTATGACTAAATCTGTGAGTGGTATGAATTATTAGGTGATGAATTTTAAAAGTAGTGTCCAGATGTAAATAGTGAAAGCATCCAAAATATTACTCAGCAGCTGCAAGAGCTATAGGAAAAGCTGACATGACAAATTTACTCATTTCTTAATCACTTTCGTTAGGCCGTATTGTCAGTTCCAAGAGGCAGATTTTCATCTTGATTTATGCCTATAATAGAAATGGCTGAAAACTCAAAAGTTCTCAAAACTGTTTACTTACAAAACACCTTTTAAGTCATTTTGGAAGCTTCCTATGACCTAGAAGTAATGTTCCTTATGCATTGGAGTTAAAAAAATACGCTTTTAGACAGTTTATATCAACAAAGCATTTTTTTCTGCCTAAAAGAGTGACCTTAACATGTGTGCAAGTGGTAAAAACAGGCTTAAATATATTATTTACAGCTATATCAAAAATTATTAATTAGTTACCCTTGGTTTAAATAAAATTGATTGTTAAAGCAGGAAGTAAAGGTTGGTAGGAATTCTATTCTGCAGCAGCTTTCAGATAAAAGAAGCAGTGACCCAACTCATTAGCCCTTTGATTTAATATATTGACACTTGGGTACGAATAATTCCGTTTAGTGGCTTCTGCTTCCCAGGGATCAATTTAATTAGTTATAAAATGTGACTTCATGTCAGGAGCCAGAAGAAATGCTGACGTTAAATAAAGTCATATGCAATTTAAACAATAAAGCTATCGATGCCTGGTTAAAAGTTAATGATGCACAAAAAATGGCTTAATAGAGACAACCTCAGCAATGAAAGTGATGGTAGGAAAATTAAGCTAAGTGGATGAATGAGAAATGGTGATGTTGTTGGATTGTTAAAACAAATTCATGGATGGCCTGATGGTTCATTTCATCGTACTGTATGTTTCTGATTTAAATCTGTGTTTGAGGCTAAGCCTGTACTTTCATATTAGGAGTGACAAGAAGTCGTCTGAAACCTTTCTCCTTAAGATGCTAGAAAAGGACAAGACAATTTACCTGTGCACATTCATCTTTGTTATATTCCCCTGGGGTATCTCAGCATGACCCAATATTAACCATAATGGCCTCCTATTATAATATTACAAGTACTAATATTTGCACAGTTGGTTGAGACCCCAGTTAGGATCAGTGTCATATTCTGGTAGGTGCTGCTTATACACTGTACAAATAAGGAAGGACAGTTCATGCCCTGAAGAAGGGAAGAATTTAATGTTAAAGCACTATATCCTTTCAAAACCCATTTAATACTGCAGATGTAATCTACTTATGTTATCTAGGTAGAGTAAGAGGGTTTAGTGAAGAAAATAGCAATCCACAAAATTGTAGGAGTTACAATTTGGCCTTCATTTTTCCTTCTGTTTCTCCTTATGAACATACAAATGTACTAGAGCCCTTCAGAATTATGGGTCCATTGTTTTCTCATTTTCTGGCCTGCTTTGAGCATGGTAAGGTAAAATCCTTGCTAAATGTCTTAAATAATAACCTGAAAAATCATATTCAGACACTGGGCCAAATTAATAAAAAATAATTCTTGTCCTTTTATGAGTAGCACACAAGGATTTTCCAAGTCACTGTGGGTTGTTTCTATTTCTGTAAAACATTCCTCCAATTTAATGCTGAATTGGTATGGTCACCTCTTTTAAAGATATACAAGCAGCTGAATATGCTGAATAGATGCTAGATCAAAAAATATGGACAAATTTAAGTTTAAAAATGTACATTAGACAAATGATGTCTGAGATAGAAATTATTATTATAAATAGCACAAAAAGGTTTTCATTTGCTTGTAATTTATCACTTTTCAGATGAGACTGGAGCTAGCCCACCTGTGAGGGGAAAAAACTGATATCAAAATGACCTGATGTTGAGCTAAGCTGTTATGTTTCCATTTCTATGAATCCTTTTGGGGCAGACAGATTCTGTTTAGGAAGTGAAAAAGAACAGTAGCAAATGATGCACCTAGATGATGATTTTTAATAACTGTACACAATCTGATTCATCCACAGACTTCTGGAAAGCTCGAAGGGGAGAAACAGGCAGCGGTTATTACCTGCTAAAAGCATTACCAGTAGCTACGGTAACTCGCCGAAGCATAGAGGGGATATGCCTTAGAATAAAACCTCTGTGTGTCAGAGGGATTTTCAGGCTGCACAAGAGTTATGTTTTTTTTGCTAATGTTAGGCAAACTGTTTTGTCTTTGCATTGACTTTACATTGGCCGCAGCCTACACAGAGGGAACTGCTGGAAAAAAGGGGGACATTAATACTTTTTACTGTGTGCGGGCCAGCCAGTAGTTAGAGAGGGGGCCCATGTTTTCTTAGGGCTCAGATGGCAAAGCTAAGTATTCAGCCTACAGCAGGAAAAAAGTGCCTTTTTTGTTTTCTGGCTGGAGAGTCCAAGCATTCCCAAAGGAACACAATGAATGGCCCATTTTGTCTGACACTGTTTCGTAGACATAGAATTCTTGTTTTTTCATAATTATTCTTGCCCGTCACTGGGTGTGCACATGACATTTGAGCGTGTTTTAAAGTCTTAACACACTCATGTGCCTGCAATAAAGTTACTCATAACAATCCAGGCTTTCTGCAGACAACAGAGCAGGGTCTGTTGTTTTCACAAGTCACAGCAGCTGGGAGGCAATTGTGAAGACAACAGCTTAATCTAGCTGGAAAATACAGGAAGAAGAGAATATACACTCAATTTCCTTCCATATTATTGCAAACAATGCAGAGGGCTTTTTTTGTTGTGGCTTTTTCTTTTCTTTGCTCTGGGTGGTCTGACTGAAAATGTGAGTGGCATAAAATACACGAGTAAATGTACTTTGAATTTTCAACTTGTTGCATTTCTGTGTTCATGCTGATGTGTCTAAATCTCTTAAAGGGTGAGAATATTAATCTACATGAGCACTTTAAAAGCCATACAATAACAGCCTTATTTTGACCTCATCTACACAGTGTTTACACTGGTGTTGGTTTACAGCATATGTTGCAGTTGCTTCTGAGTTACACTAGTATAAATGAAACTGGAACCAAGAACTTAGTAAAAATTTGGTTGCTGAAAACTTCCATTTGAAACAACTTTATTGGAAGAAAAAACAAAGCTAGGAAGTCTTAGACATTTGAAAGTTGTGTTTTAGCTTCTATGTAAAAGGACAAGGGCACTCAGCAATTTGTTTCTTTATTGTGTGCTTCTGAATCTGTAGATTAATCATATTTGTAAATGCTTCATTTATTTCAGAAGTACATTTACAAACAAAGCATGCAATAAATTAACATACAAACTCAGTTAAAAAGCATCATAAGTAGGCAGTGATCAGATAGTTTTTACCCTAGCCATATTTTCTGGTAAAGTTTTGTGAAATATTAGGGAAATGGTAATTTCTTTCTTAATGCAAAGGATGAAAAGTGAAAAGGAGTGTATACTCCAGTCATTATGTCAACACCAGAATGAGTAAAATGCAAATTAACAGGAATTCTGTTGCAGAGGTGGGGGTAGCTTAGCAGTCACCATTAGATGTGGTTTCAGTGAGGGTAAACGTTCCTTTTAAAGAAAAGGTGATATTTATCCAATTGCAGTAAAGGTACCTTCCTTTCCTGCTCTTGGGAATGCTACATACAGCAGATTTCCAGTAACCATGGCAGACAACTCAGATGGGAAAGATTTTTATTATGCATAGCACAGAGGTTATAGCAGTGAGTAGTAACAGCAAAAGCCAGTCAGACAGTGAGTATGGAAAAGGAATGAGAGATTTGAATGTGGTCCAGCCTTCCAGGAGAGAGAATCGAGATGTACACTGAAAAAATACAATATGAATGCTGAGATGAGTTGAGTTTGTACTGCTGTTTGTAAAAGAGCTGCAAACTGCACAATCCCACGTGCACCCGCCACCTGTGGGACAGCAATACAGGGATGCATGTTTGGGTGAAAGTGGAGTAGGTATTGCTCTATTCAGCCCCAAATTAAAGCAGACAGATAGGAATAATATCACAGAGACATCTGCTCTATTCTAAGAAGCATGGATGGACATTTCTGGGTTTAAGCATTAAATAATTTCAGCACATTACTGACCAACAGTAAGCAAAACCTCTTCCTCTGTTTTCTGTAAAATACATCACCACATGTCTCTCCTTCATATTCCTTAAAAATGCAACACCAGTGTGGTCAAAAAGAAACACATGGATTAACTGGTCTGTGCATCTCACATTAATCCTGTTCAGCCCATTTGCCCTCACATCTCAGAAATTCTTTATGGGTATCCTATTTTCTTGTATTTTCTTCTGTTCCAGTTTTGGAGTTAGACTGATTTGTAATGAGAAAAGAAACAAAAACCCAAAACCCCAACAACCTAAAATGTAGGTACTTTCAAAAGAGTACCTAAACTGAAATAGAAAATGACATGCTGAAAAGTCTTATTAACCTGAGGAAACAGTGGAGAAAAACATGGGCTAACAAAACAGGGAGTTTGTTTACTCTGAAGACACTTGAGTGCAGCAGGACGTTTTTAGAAAATCACAATTTTAATTTGTTTCAGCTGCATGTGTCTATCTTAAAAAACAGATGTTTGTAGGTGTCCTCATTTCCTTGACATGGTGCTACTTTTATGTCTAACTTTTCCTGACTTTGTAACAGTGACCATCCTAAAGACAAAGCCAAATGTGCTTCACTATGGTCTCCTTGCTTATGAAGGAAGTTTGACAACTTTTGGGCATTACTTTCTTGATATCAGTGGCCTAAAAAGGAGAATTTACTGCTGGATAGCTACCTTGCCTACACAGAATCTACCCCCCCAAAAGAGACAAAATGAGAGTTAATGCTGAAAGTTTTGTAAAGAGACTGAAGGTGAGGAGTGAAGAGATTAAGAGAAAGAGAAAAAAAATTATTTGATAAACAGAAGAGACAGAAAGAAATACAGCAATAATAGATGTGAGTGATAGAATGATTTTAAAAAGATCATTCTTTTTGTTACTCAAGTAACTACAATTAGCACAGCTGGCTTGCTGACTTCTTCACTCAGCAGCAAACCTGTTAAATGTATCATGCCCAAAATACATCTCCTGCTAAAGGTGGTCTGCCCAGAGTAATCATTGCAGAAACACTGGTTTTATGTGTCCCAGGAAGTAATTTAAATGGAGACGATACAGGAGTACAACAGGGGAATTGGATAGATGGATGGATCTGAGAACACAGAAATCCCCAGTGAGGGATTTGGGAAACAAGAGGAAAGCATGTTCTACATACGTACATACAAATATATGCATATTTGAGATTACTTGTAAAAAATGTATTTATAGAAATGTGTTATATATACAGATCTCTCTATTCTATATGTATCCATGTATATATGTAGAATATGCTTTTATATTTATAACATAAAATATATAAACATAGCTATACGTAAGTGTATTTTTCTACAGAGAGAAAGAGATATTCGCTTTCATTTTATGAAAATGTCTAGTAGGAAAGCTTCTGCTTGTTGAGATGTGTGACTTTATCATGGCAAGTACTACACACAAACCTCCACAGTCCACTTTTTACAAGTAATCTCCTCCTCATGAGTAAAATAATTACCCTAAAGTCATCTTCTGTGTCTTTAAATATTGTTCTCATGTGGACATGGTGCTGGAGAACTAAGGTGCTACAGGTTTATACTTTGAAATATTTTGCAGTTGTTTCCTGTATAGCTGAAAACCAAAACACAGCTTCAAAATGGAGCACAGTAGCTTACAGGTAAACACAGATGTAAGAACTGGAACAGAGCTACTAAAAGAAGATTTTTGTC
This sequence comes from Chaetops frenatus, assembly GCA_013400775.1. Lineage (NCBI taxonomy): Eukaryota > Metazoa > Chordata > Aves > Passeriformes > Picathartidae > Chaetops > Chaetops frenatus. The sequence goes on from VZTR01018883.1 coordinate 85,012, forward strand.
TTCTGCTCTGGTTTTGGGAGGCTATTTGGATGGGCATTTTTGTGTAGTTCCTTTTTTTTCCTCAAGGGGAACTTTTTGGACTGGCTGTCACTAGGACATGCCATTGCAGCTCACAGTTTTGCAAGATTTTATTATGTTCGACTGATCTTCTGGATTCTCTGCCACCAAGTCAGCCCTCATCCTTACTCCTAATTTTTTTTCTTTCTCTATCTCTCTTTCATTCATCTTCCAATGAGTAAAAAGTGTCAGCACTAACTAGTTCCTACTTTGGGAAAAAAGTAGCACTTCAGCTGCTCCTGCAAATTCTTTCACCCTCTGAGCAGTGATTAATATACAGGTTTAAGAAGAATATTTAAACAAAACCTGGAAAAAAAGGAAAAGAGCAAATATGCAAGCTAATGGTGTACCCTGAGGTGAGCAAAATGCATTTTTTTAACAAGCCAAGCATAGCAAAAAAGCTATTCTACAGTGAAATTAATAATTACCAAAAAGATTTGCTAGCATTATTGTTGTATCCTTTATGAGAATATGAGTAACATGTTTAAAAAACATGGGAAGTGTGAATCAAAGCCCAAAGATTCAAAACGGTCTCTAATTTTTAATGTGAATTCTATTCATATGCCCCTGGTGCATAGACTGAAATACAGTCTGTGGATAACAACTGCCATTAGAGTGGTGCCACTTAACCTGAAAATTGTATCTGTTCCTGTGGTAGTACGGATTTCTAATTTCCTGTACCATCCTGTTTTAACAAAGCTTTAAGGTAGGAGGACATGTTCGTGCCACATGTAGTAGGTGCCTGGCTATAATACATGATTTCAGCTCCAAATATTTTCTGAAGGCAAGGTTTGTTTATTAACTGAACCCCATGCTGAGATTCAATCAATCTAATACAGGCTTAGTTTGAACATTCAAACGTATGCCCATACATCTTGGGCATATATCTTACATAATGATGTTGGCCCCAGACATCTTTCTGGGTTTGTTTATGTCTGTTATGGATTCCCCTCATTATCCATGCTGTTTGAGGGATTCCCTATGGATTCAGCCAGTTTATTGCATACTTTTTTAATTTTATGCCAAACTGAATGTTCTGAGTGGCAGCTCATAGGGTAGCTCTGTTACAGCTTCCTCTCAAACCCAGAGATGGATGCTGTGATTAAGGTTAAATAAAATAATATGGAAACCAACATGCTGCAAAAGGGTATGGAAGAGAATGCCCCAGGAGAGGTAGGAGGGTTATAGAAGTAACGTGAGAGATAAAACATTAAGATGTTGACTACTCTTCCTATTTATTTTCCTTTTAATTGTGATTAACCATTAGAGCAACAATTCAGTGCTTTACAAGATCTTCCTTATTGAGCATCTGTATTAATAACACTGGGAAAGCTCATTTATTAAATTTCACCAGATAAAGGGATGTTTTAATATGCCAGTCACTGAGCACATCTGTGTGTGCACACAACTCCCAGTAACATTAACTGGAGTGCATATGCAGATCAGCAGAGAATGGGGTCTTAAATATAGAAAGACAGGAATGCTGTGGGCCACAGTGTTCTTGGAAATCTGTCCTGCTCCACTGGAGTAAGAGTTTCTGGGGCTCTCCTCCTCAAACATTGCCCTTCTCATATTCAGTATATAGCACTCATTTAGTTCTTGTAGCAGAGTTTACTAGGAGTAATAGATGGCCAGAAGAAACTCGGGCTAAAGGACAGGTTTTACTTATAAAGCCTTTGCATTATGGAAAAGGTTGTTTTCAATCTGAAAACTCAGATTTATAAACACTTAATTCATCAGTTCCCCATGCCTTTCATTTGAAATAAACAGACAGCAATATTATTTTAAAATAAGGCAGAAGGTGTAACAAAAATGAAGTAATGTTTTGAGAAATAGGTGATTGATGATTAAAAAACAGAGAGAGAAGGGGTGGGGGGTGTCAGTCCGGCATTCATTAGTCAGGCAAAACTTCGGTTTGAGCATGCATTAAGTCAGGAAGACCAGACAGTGTGTCTGGAAAATGATTCTTTCTTTGAGAAACAGTCTCTCAAAAATATCCCCTTGTTTCTTAAAACTAAAGGCATCCTTTGAGCGACTTAGTTGTTTTATAGCTATTGATGCTAGAGAAAACAAAAGAAACTTTAAAACCTGGAAACATAAACATCTTTGAACCATCCCCTTNAGGAGGGGGTTGGTGTGGAGGGGAGAGTGAAAAAGAAAAGAAAGAAATCACAGTGGATGTTTTCCAGGAGGGCACATGCTATGCTGTGTAAAGGGGGCTAGTGTAACAAGAAGTCATCTATTCTTGATTTCTTGAGACAGCTAGAGCTTTGTGCCTTGTGTAGTTTCTACGTTTTAAGAGGTTGTTCTATGTAGCAGAAATAATACAATAAATGGGTTTAACCACATTTGTCTCAGCTAGACAGTCTGCTTTGTCAGAGATTGCTGGTACAACATAAACAAATTATGTGTTTGTAGTGCTTTTCAATGAAAGCCTATCTAACAGAGCGGAGATTGTGTTTCGGCAGCTGTAGATTTAATCTCCTACCTGTCAGTTAAAGCAGGCATTTCCTGAGCAGATAAGGCCTGGCTGCAGAGGGGGAAGCGGCCACAGCTGGACAAAGGGCCATTGTTATCGCCCCGGAGCGCTGTGCGGCTCTGAGCCCGCACTGATCGCCGCAGCCCCATCCAGCAGCGCGCCGGGGCTGCGGAGGAGCCGGCCCTCGGCGGCTCCGGGGGAACGGGAACTGCGGCTCCGCTTGGTGCTGCGGGCTCCCGCCGCCTGCCGCGGGGAGCCGGCGGGATTACCCCGGCTGGGAACGGCCCTCTAACCTGGCTGCGATCGTGCGAGTCGCGGCGAGGGGCTGTTCGCCAGCCGACAGCGCGCCTTAAGTGACGCCGGAGTTTTGACAAATTGGGGAAAGCCAGAAAATGGGAAGATTGGCATTCCTCCTCGAGTGGCAGATCCTCCGCAGAAAAGGCAGCACGGCAGTGTGGTTTCGTATCTGAGCTATAGCTGTTGCTGGAATTTTAATACCTAAAGTTGGATAAGAAGTACCCAGAGCTCGTTTTAAATATTTCCTGATTTCCTGCCCTATTTTACCTTTCTAATGATTTTGTTCTTTCACAGTGTTTTTGTAGATTACTCATACATGCCGTAGGAGGCTGAGAAGCCCATAAAATCGACTTGAGCGAGACAGTTGTTGTAGGAAGCACGCAGGCTGTATGTATGTCACTGGAAGTTTACTAACTCCGGTGCTTGCTCCCAAATTTGCAATAATTACCATGTACCAGCGGTGGCAATCACCTCAGTCATACTGTGCAGACACACCAGTTCCTTGGATCCTTTTCTGAGTAAAGATGGTCAGATCATGTCAAAATCTGAGGAATCCTAGGAAGAGATGGAACAAATTAATTTTTGCATGCAATCAGTATTCTGATTTGACTTTGATCTCTAGACACAGGAGTTTTCTGCATTAAGCTAGTTCTTCACATAATTGCCTTTGATAACCCTTTGTGTTTCGATCTAAACACTCCATAAACATCACATGATTTCTAGAAGTTATCTAGGTTACTATTCTGCATTAAGTATCTTTCAAAAATATACAGGAGCAGGAATATTCTCAATGGATGTGAATAACTCCTTTGACCTAGTCTCTTGAATATTATGCATTTAGGCTTGAGGAAAAATAGCAACACTTGCCTCTCCTTCCCTTTGAATTCATTCTTCTTTATTATAAATACCAGTAGAAATCAACCACAGGACTGGGTGGGATGGGAAAAGTGTCTCCTTTTTGCACCTGTGCCTCACCTCCAGCCCTGTATCCTGCCATTATAAACTTGTTGGAGGGCTAAGCTGGGTAGTGCTGGCAGGGACCAGTTCAAAGCTGCCTCCTGGTTTTCCAACAGAGCATGTTTCTCATTAGCCATAGCTCTGCACCTCGGCTGCCTCCTGGAACAACTGTGTGGTGGGATGTAAAGGTTTGCAAGCAGCAGATTACAATGGGATTAGTTCCTATCCACCATGCATCATCACTTCTGCCACTGGAAAAGAAATCCAGGCCTCTTTGAGAGTCCTCCTCTGTAAACTGTGCATGTAATACTCTCTCCTGGATGAGTGTTTGAGCTTGAGTTAATTAATACTTTTGAAGTCTGTAGTAAATATAAGTACTTGTGTAGTGACTTTATAATATAGTTACAAATTTTGGAATATCAGTGAAAATATAGGAAGCTTTAAAGACAATCTTCTGCTCAGGACAAAGTTCTTCCCACAGTGAAGAAGATGGCAAAATTCCCATTTTCATCAGTGGTCCCCTGAATTTAAGATATATTCTGCATTTGTTTAAATATGTTTTATTTTGTTGTACCTTTCTATACCTCTTCAAGGCAGAAGGATTTTTGATCGGAGGCATTGAGAAATGTTTTTGTTTTTATTCCTGCTTCTGCAGGAACTTCTTTCTAAAGTGAAAGACAATCATTCCTTTAGCAACCATCAGATTTATGGTCTGACATGATTTTTTTTATACTGTACATTGAGGGAATTAACTTCATGTTAATAACTAGTAATGGTTAGTATTCAAAAAAAAAACAAAAAACAAAAACAAAAACAAAAACAAAAAAACCCAAACAACTCTGTTTCGAGAAGATGTGTGGGGAGAAACTCTGCTCAAAATCACCAATACAAAACACTAATTTTAAAATAACTCTTGCTCTAGATATTTCCACCAACAGGAAATTTCAATGTATTCCAAAAATCTTGCACATTTTGATATCACCATAAAAACATGGCTAATAAGGGATTTCTAACATAATTTATATTTAGATTTGAGCTGAAGTAATGGAGCTTTTGTGTATAAAAAATATCAACAAGTATCATTAGGCTGCAATATTTCTCTTATTTTGGCATGAATAAGACAAGGTGCAAATGAGAAACATACATCTTCACTAGTCTTTGGAAATATCTGAAATAATTGACTTGCTCAGTCTTCTGTGATGGCTTGGTGACCACTAACTGTGACAATTTGCATAATAGTCAACTCTTCACTTCTGTAGAGATAACTGTTTGTATCTGATTAAAATTAGGACTGTTTTAGTTCTCTTGACTTTTCCAGAAGTTGCAGTAATAGAGATTTGCTGTTATGCTTTAACCAAACAAATGCACACATGGGGATAACAATATGCTGAGTTTATGCAGATTTTACAACACAAATCTGAATAAAATACCCACTAATAGACCCTTAAGGAGTAATAAACACACATGAATTTTCCTTAGTTGCACTTTAAAGTGATTTTAACATACTACTAGACCTTAACAATAATATTTAATTGACAAGATTATGCATTTGTATGGATTGAAAAGGTGGTAGATCTCTAATTCCAAATGAACTATAAATTCACTTTTGCATAACATGTTTTATTTATTTCTCTATAGCAGAGATGTTCTCCATCCCTCCTAGTGAGAGTTTCTTAAAATACAGACAATTTAAATAGATTTAATTACCATTTATCATACTCCTAACTTCATGAGATCATCTTTAGTTGAATTCTATATTTCCAGATAGTTAAGGAGCTAGATAAAAACGGGGCAACATAATGAGAAGCTAATAGAAATGAAATCATATCTAGTGTTTGAAACTGTTCTGTTTTCAGTGATGTTGGCAGTATTTTTCTGCAGCTTCCTTCTTGAGTAGATGGGATTTAAGTTTATTCCATTTAAAGTCTCAAAGTGGTGAGGAAAAAACATAGTAAAAAATAAGGATGCTCTGTTTTGTTGTATGATCATGGCTGCAATTTTCACATTAATGTTGTGGCTGCTGCAGTAGACTTAAATCTCCAAATCATGCTGATGTATTGGACAAATGAAAAAAAAATGATAGGGGAAAAGAAAGAAAATAGCAGTTACAATCCCTTTATAAATTCAATAGTGGGCCACATATTTTTTTCCATAGAATTTCCAGTCTGAAATGTTCTCACTTTGCAAGTCTATGGTATCTTTTTTTACACTTTATTTGCCAACACTTCCCCTGGGATCCCATTGGCAGACATTTTCTTTGTGGCTCATGTACTTTCACTGAGAGGAAACATTTTTCAATTAGACTGTAGATAATTAGATGGCAGATAAATTAGAACATAATATACCTCCCTATATAGATAGTTCTCCAGTGGTTCTATATTGCTAGCAGGAGCAGAAAGCAGTCTCTGCATGATTTTTAATTTGGGAGCTATAGTGACACGATTTTCAGTGTCCCAGCTATGACACAGTGACTGGGGAATCACTTTGGGTCTTCTGGAGCCCATCTTTCTCCAGCTGCCCTTCCACCTCACAGGTGCTGCCCTGGAATCATTTGCTAGAGGGGCTTTCTCACTGAAGTGTTTGGGTCCACTCTCATGTGTTACCTTTACATCAGGGGATGCTGGGCATTGAGGGCCATTAAGTCAAAGCCTGGGGAGTTCACCAGTTGCATTTCTGAGCCCAGAGCAAAAGGCTCAGCTGCACTGGCACACAAAGTAGCCAGATCCTTCATAACTGAACTGGACAGCTAACCCAGCCTTATGGTCACTTTGCTTCACCAGAACAGCACAAATAAAATAGCCACACCATTCAACTATAACCAAAGATACTTAAAAAAAAAAAAAAAATTATGGTGCAATCCTTCTGCAGTTTTTCTAAGTTTCCAGTTTCTGGGACCATGAAAGGGCTCAGTGATGGCATGAGTTCATTATGATACTGGCAGAGTTGGGAGGAGATTTAAGCCCAAACCTGCAGAAATCTTAGCATGTAGCTGCTTTTGATAACTATACAGTCCCTCTGACTTTCACAAATGAAGTTTTCATAAAAGTTAAGTCCCCACTTCTTTATGCAACATGTTCTTGCAGCATCCCCCAAAATGACTTAGTAAAAAAAAACAATTAAATTATTTAATATTTCTTCTCTTACAAAAAACATCAGAGCCCAACACTAGTTATTGAAATAAATAAAAATATAACAGTGATATAAAAGTTGCAGTGCAAGGTATTGCATAGAGACTATTTAAAATGCAGCTGAGGTAAATACATATCATATACAGGGTATTTAAAATCTTGCACTTGTAGTTCTGGGAACAGAAACACTTCTTTCAATGCCATTAAGACTTATTGTAAAAAGAATCAACCAAAATATAACCTGTTGATCTATCAGTTATGGCCACTACGTTCTGTCATCTAAACATATTTTGAGAAGTCTGAAAATGCACATCCTTAATTGATATACTGTCATTACCTGGAAATCTATTACACCATAGTTTCTAAATGAGAGACTTGAAAATTTCCAACCATTTTTACTATGGAAATTCAAAGCTCAGTGTAGGTTTAAGTTAAAGTTGTAGTCTGGGTGTACCAATTGCTCACTAAGTTAAAGTCTTAGATAAGAATCCAAATTTAAATGATGAAAAATCTAAATCTCCCTGTGAACAACTTAGATTCTCACAGCGGCTGCAACATCACATGAACAAAAGGTTCTGTTCATCCCATACTAAAGAAAAAAAGTCAATTCAGTAAATTCAAAATTGATTTCTCAGCTAACTTGTGATGGACTATTCTGTTAGATTCAAAACAAATCTCAAGATTTCCACAGTTTGAGAACAGGATCCAGTGATTTAATTGGTTGAAGAAGGGGGTGACAATGGTTTTAAATAGCAATACTGGATTATTGGAGGCAACTAGAGCATATTTAGACATTCACACTGCTTTATACTGGTGTTAGATTAAATAAAAAAGAAGGAAAAAAAAAAGCTTTTAAGAAGGGATAAAATATTGTAAGGATTGTGCTTACTTTCTTGCAAAAAGATGGCACTTTTGCTCTTTACTGAAGTAGATTGTGCAGAGAGAAGCAACTTGCAAAGTTTGATCTAAAGGAAGAGGAATTCATCTGTCATTATAGGGTGGTATTACTTCTGCTCTTGAAACCTGTGATCCTCACAGCTAGGCAGAAATGTGTGAGCTGTGTTTTTGCCTGCAGTGCTGCCACCCTTTTCTCTGAATGCCTTTACTTCTCTACTTGCAATGTTAGTTGTTGTAGAGGCAACTTTGGTTTTTAAAGATAAAACTCTTCCTCCTCTTCAATCTCACTAAATGTGCTGTGCTCCTTAGCCAAAAGAGGCAGATCATTTTAATTCAAGGCATTATTTTTGTATGACATATCACTCTGGCTTATATTTTCCATGCAAAACACTAACTATCAATTACTTTTTAACAAGGAGGATTGTTCAGCCAACCTCTGAGATTATCACTCACAGAACTGTGGCACAAAGCACTGTAGATTTGCCCAGTTTATCAAACAGGCCACCAGCTTTTATTATTTCAGGGAGAATCAAATTGGAAGTTGCTTCTTGAACTAATCAGGGCTGATTTGCTCTAAAGTTGCTTCCTGACTTAGATCTCAGGCAAGGAAGTGCTGTAATCAGTTCCCAAGGGCCGTCAGAGTTGTGATGGGATATTAAAGGAATGGTACACTACCTTTAAAGTGTTCCCTAATCTTGGCAGATTTTTGTGTTTAACACAGTTAAACCTGAGCTTGTTGTATAGAAACAAAGATTAATTTCATGAGGCAGCTTTATATAAGAGTCAAATGTACTTGAGGTAGCAGAGATGAATTTTAGAGACAATATATTCAGGTTTCTCCAGGATTTGTACATTCAGTTAAAAATACAGACTGGCAGAATTGTTCAAAATCAAACATTTACTACCCATAAAAAAA
>VZTR01018883.1:93765-117383 GCA_013400775.1 Chaetops frenatus
AAACCAAAAAAAAAAAAAAACCCAAAAAAAAAAAAAAAAAAAAAAAAAAAAAAAAAAAAAAAAAAAAAAAAAAAAAAACAAACACAACGAAGCCCAAAACCAAAAACACCCAAAAAACCACCCAAAAACACCCTCAAAACCCCCCCCAATAAACTTCATGAAAGAGAAAATGAGTCCCCCTGAGTGTCTCTGTTTGCATATTAGCCCATAGCATGGGCTCTGCCAAGTTACTCTCTGACTGACTGCTGCAGATGCTCTTTCTCAAGTATTCTGAGTGAGATCTTTAGTGCAAGTCTTTGGGGACAAACAATAGCACCTGTTCCTCACAAGATAGCAGCCCAGTTAGTCCATTCATGTATCTTTAATGAAGCTCTGGGGCAGATGGCAAAAAATGGCATCGTCAACGACTCAGCACAGAGGAGGCAAAAGGGGAAAGCGCCGGTCCAACAATACGCTATTTTTACGAATGGGAAGAGACAGAGTCAGAGCCACAGTGTTTCTTGGGCATCTGCTCCCGTCTTGGTTTTCAGGAAGACCTGAGGAACATCTCAGCAATTAAAATTTCTGGGCATGTAGCCGATTTTATGAAGTACACCAATCAACCCCTCCTCCCAGTTTCTCCCCCCTCGGTAAAATCAAACCCATCATCTTCATTATAATAAAACTCTCAGGAACAGAAATTGTCAAAAGATAGGGACCTAGCTGGAGGGTTTTTTTTCATTCATTTTATATATTTAATAATTCTGTGATCAGCGATACTTTTACATTCTCTCCCTTTTCAGTGCTTATTTGTGCTTTTCAGTTGACCTGTGCTGAAAATGGACACCTATGTATATAATAATTCTGTGTGAAACTAACAGTTATGTAGGAATAGTATTTCATGTGTGCCAGAGGGAAGACCCGTGGGAGGGAATGGTGGCCATTCAGTATGAGCATGTTTCAGTCTGTGTAAGACTCTTGATAGTAAATCCAAACTTACAGCCTAAATGTAACCTTTACTCAAAGTTATGGTATAGCTTATATAGACTCAAGACCCGCTCCTGAATTCAGAGGAGGAAGAATAGCAGAGAGCCAGAACTTGAAATGGTAATTCCACACACTTAGAGAAGTGCTTTTATTTGAGAGTTTAAACTAAAACTATACATCTGAGTAGATCAAAATCTACAGGAACACATAGTAGGATTTGGTTATGATATGTTTCACACCATCTTTATGACACAATGGAGTGAAATATTGCTATGGGTATGTGTGCACCTTCACTCAAAGCACAGCACTCTGATCTCTTCTGTCTTGTGAGACTGTGTTGGAGCCTTGTACCTTTGCAGCCCCATGTAAATACTTTATGTGGGGGATATTTCTTATGATTTTGGCTCCGTTTGATTAGATGTTAATTAGGAACTACTAAAAATTTTCGTGAGTTGTATTGCATTGAATTTCTTCCAGTACAGTTGATTCTATCAGACAAAATCTGCGGTTTTTCTTTGCTGTAGTCCTGAAGAGCCAATGTATAGAAACACCATGCAGCAAAACCAGCACCATTTTATCAGAGCTAAATGCCTGTTCTGGGCACATGGGGATCAAGTCCAATCTGACCAAGTTTAATGCATAACCTAAAACACACAGTCAGGCTTACCTCAGCTAAAATGAGAGAAATAGCTGCGTAAAGCTAGTTTCTTTCACGCCCCAGTGCCATAGCAGTAATTGCACAAAGACCTTTTTATTATAAGTTGATTTTCCTGAGGAATGGATTCAAAAAATACTGTAAAGTGTTTATTTTTTGCTTGACCTTTATTAACCTCCATCTTAGTCCTTTCCCAAGAGAAGAGTTGTTGGTAAATTAACCCTCATAGAGACACACAGTAGCATTTCTGCACTGCATCAATGGTTGTGAAAGTGATGGGGATATGACAAGAAAATTTGGCACTATTTAAACAATGTCATAGGTCAACATATGGGATTTGACCAAAAAAGTTTTTAGGAATTATATGCAAAAAATTGCTTGAAGTGTCTTTAAGTTTTGAATAGTATTTAATTCCACCAATTTATGGTAGGATGAGGAAAAATAATTTTTTTTCTGCCTAACCTCCCCCCATTTTTTCCTACATTTATCAGCTTTGATATATAAAGCATTAGATGTTTGCTTAACAGCTAATCAGAAAAATCGTAGTCAAATCCTTGGGTACTTCTGGGGTTAAGGAATGATGGGTAAAAAGTCTTTGAGTTCCTAGCCTGTCTCTGAAACACAGGTAATGTAAACTAAGGAACTAGGAAATTACCATGTGGATTTAACAGGCATCATCCTATCACATAATTCTCTATATACTGAAAACAAATGCTAGTATAAGGTGAAGATTTTTTTTTCCTTTTGCATGTTTGTGGTTTTTTGATACATTTATTACAGTCAAATTAAATTTGATATAGTAGGTTTTGTTCTGAAATGGTGTCTGAATGCAGCTCCATAATTACCAAGCTACATGATAGTGCATAAAGCTATAAAACTGCTTAGACAGACAAGCAATTTATTTCTTATAGTGAGGTGTGTGTGGCAGAGTATGTTAGTTTATTTAGGAGCCAAGATGTTGGAGCCTTAAATCTTAAGAATTGTGGTGTTGACTAGAAGACTCTTTAGTACTGTGGTGAGATTTTGAAATAAAATACCTGAGTTGTTGGTATGTATGTGAACAATACCATGTTGCAAATACCATGTCAGAATTAAAATTACCTTAAGGCTACTAAAATTGTCTTAACATCAAAGTAGATACTGCAGTGTTAGGTTGCTTCTAAATGCTCGTCACTGTGTGACCAAAGAGGAGAAAACTTGTAAAAACTTAATAGATATACATACTACACTCCTTTTAATAAAAACGTTGGTATGTTTTTTACCTTTTTACTTTGTGCCAGGAGAGGGAATATTAATTAAAAAAATAAAAGTAATAGAAAACGAGGAAGAGGTAGGGACTCATGCAGTTCACCCAGACTGTTACACCTTTGCACTAAGGGAAAACAATGTTTGTGAGGGCTTTGATGTGATAATGTGAAGTTGGCAGGGATTGCATTTAAGGTGAAGGTTCTGTGGGACTTTGTGAACCCAAAAACACTATCAGTGCTGGAGAAATACCTGTCAAGACAATTTTTTTCTATTTCTGATCAGAGGCTCTCTTCTGTTTAGCAGGTTCAGGGTCACATGCCTCCGCTCATGATCCCAATTTTTCCACACGACCAGCGGACACTGGCAGCGGCTGCTGCAGCCCAGCAGGGATTCCTCTTCCCCCCAGGAATAACTTACAAGCCAGGTAAGCTCACAGGGGTGCAAGGCTATTGCACAATTTAAGACATTAACTGTAGCTTCTTGTGTGACCTGTTTCATACAGATGATACGAAACAGGCATAGCTGGTTGGAAATTATGTGGAGGTTTTGCAACTCCACTTGAAAAAAAGACTTCTGGGTTGAAGGAGGTAGATGGACTATTGGTTATTGAACATCTTGATTTTTTTAAACTTAATTTCCACAAAGTCATTTGCTTTAAATATAGTGGTCCAATTGGCTAGCAATTTGCATCTGGTCTGCCCTATACAAAAGCTACATGTCTTTAATTTTTATCTTCAGTATATTTCAGTTTTGTGGCAAAATTCTTACTCTTTTGTTTGATTTCAATCTGGTTAATAAAAGGTTTCAGTAGTTCAATTCCACTCATCGTTCAGACTCCTAACAGGTCACATAACCTTGCAGTGAAATATGTTTCGAGATGATTTAGCAAATGTTATGATTTCTTTCTTTTTTTCCTCTGAGTTTACAGGACTCCTGGGGAATTCAATTAGGGATATAATGGTTTGAAGCTACTTTCAGAGCCTCCTTGTAAACAGGGCTTTAAATGTTTAAAGACACTTTGCCAAAGGAATTCAATGTAGGAAGATAGTTAAGTAAATAAAAGTCAACCTTATTTTCATTTGTACATTCTTTGTAAGTGACCTCAGTCCAGAAGAAGCAACCTTATTTTGCTCATTAATAGTATTCTCTGTCAAGCTGCCTTTAGCATATTAACCTGATAACTAATAACTACAAAACATAAATACCAGTTTATTTTTTATTAGTTAAATTATGAAATGTACAAAGTAAAGCATTGATCCTGTTCCCACTGATGTTAGTGGTGTTTTTGCTGTTAACTGCAACAGGAATGGGGTCAAATGCAAAGTAAAGCCTCATAATAGATGATGTAAACAGCATGCTAATTAAAAGCCAGGTTGAACCTAGAATCTTTTCTAGCAAGTTTACTTAATATCAGATGAAATGGGGCCAAGCAGGATTTCAGCAAGTATTTCCGTTTGTCCCACTCCCTTCTGTCTCTTTAGTCCAGAGACGTTCCTCTTTAAACACAAATTCTTTATCTAGTTATCTTTTTTTCAGGTTTTGAAATCCCAGAGTTCTTTTCCAATTTGACAAACTGGTGCACTGTATGTGGAAAAAGCTACTGTGGTTCTGAAAGGCAGATAGCTCTAGATGGCACAGGATGAGGGTTGTTCACACCCGTCATGTCACTACCTCACAACAGTTTGGCACCAAAGACAAAGGGTTACCAGTTGTGGAAATTGTCTGCAATGCCCTGGCTAAATCTTCTCACAGACAAGACAAAGCACATGCTTTCCTTGCTTTTCCTATTTTAATCTGAGTAAGTGACTGCTAGTGACTAAGCTGTTGGTTGTGGTTCCCCCTGAAAAGTGTTATGTTCAATCATGTGTTAATCTGTAGACTTTTTGGTACAAAAATGACTTAGGAAGAAGAGTTACCAGCATATTTTCCTGAACAAGACCAATTTTCTGCACTTATTCTAAAGTGTTCCTCGTAGTACCTATCTAAGTTGATCCTATTGGCCTCCTAACAGGAGGTGATACAGCTTTAGGGCAATTTCTTGCTTGCCAGAATGCAGAAAGAGAGATGTATAACACATGTTAGAAGAATTAAATGCAGGAAGAAGCCTAGACCTAGATATCTTGGAACACAGGGAAGCTGTTTACTGATGTTAGTGGTTTAATTCCAGATGATGCTGGTAAAGGCCAGAAGTCACAATGATCTGATTATAACTAGTGGCTTTAAAGAAATAAGAATACTTAAATCTCAAATATATTTATTCAATTCTGCAGCATGTGTGGCAAAGTTAGCTGGGCAGGTCAGTAACTACTGTCAGAGATGCATCATGATAAAAAAAATGCTGTAACTACACTTGGTATTGATTAATTCCTATTTTTGGCACTCTCGGCACGGTAGTTAAGGAATTAATGAAACTGGAGATTAAGCTATACTCTTTCACAGAGAGGGTTCTTCAAAGTCATTTCTGAGGAATATTTATGAACTTGACTGCTACTACCTGTACTCTTCTACTTTTGTGAGAAATGAAACTTTTACCTGCAGAACTGTCAGTTTAGACTTGCTTGTACCTCTGAGGGGAGATAGGAGATGGATTAACCCTTCAAAAGCTTACCATTTTCTTTTAGGTTACCTGTTAACTTCTATTTCATTTGACTGCATTTTGACATTGGCAAGACTGAGTTTTGACCCTGCCAGTTTTATTTGACTTTCAGAAAATACAGTGAGAGGCATTTCAATAATAGGAGCAGTGGGGACTAAATACTTTTGAAACTGACTGTGTCATTTAGGGAATGTCAAATATTGTGTGCAGAGTCACTTAGTTTTCTTTGCCTGTAAAACAGGTTAGATGTAAGTCAGCTCTAAAGTGGGAGCAGTGTGTCAGTGTGACAGGATAGCTAAGATGAGAAGTCCTGCCTTGGTGTACAAGCAGGGATATGATTATGTGTTCTTGTCCATGCAGAAATGTCTTCCTCAGCTAAATTTGGAACCAATTTCATGACTGTTTAGATCAATGCCAAGGTAGCAGTTACTGAGTACTGTTGCAAATTTGCACAAAAACGTTAGGCCTTGGAGGAAAAAAATGGTATCCTTTAAAAAAAATGCACTAATTCATACCCTCAACTGAAAGTCCTGTAGAAGAGAGGAGAGTTCATTAGGTGCTGAGGCCCTTCCAGTACAGGTCTTGCTGCTCATGAACTTTTGAGCTCAGCAAATCATTATGAGCAGAAAACTTAAGGACTTGCTGGTATACAGCTATGATAAAGCCTGACAGGAGAAAGTTTCCTACTGCCTGGCAGAATATANTGCTGATAACAAGTAATAATTGCATTAGAAAAAAAATCCCCAAAGTCCCTTGCTTCCTTATGTATCTCAAAGTCATGTAATATAATTTTCCGGCATGGTAAGTACTAATTGAGAAATCAGAGCTGCATAGACCACCTAATTAATTTTTTATACATATTTCAGTATTTATACTGTATACCGGATTAATTAAAACTTTAGGGCGCTGTGCATCTCAAATGACTGTTGTGACTATTGACCTGCAGGCGTTTGACGAGCCTCGTAGAGTACCTGGTTGTGGGGGTTGCCACTTATTCCAGGGGGAAGCTGAGAGTGGCAGCTGTTAGGAAGCTAATACTTGCCCAGAGATGCCAGGCAGTTAATAGAATTATTTTGCATTCCGAGGACAGCAAAGCAAAGCAACTGCACTGGCTTTCTGAGTGTGACCACTGCACTTACTGCTTGGAACTGTTGGGCAATGTGGGTACCATTACACCTCCTCTCCCACTGCAATTTTCCCTTCATTTAACCAACCACACACATCCAGAAAAAAATTAGTGGGCTGGAGTGTCCTTGAACATGATTACTGTGTCCCCATTAGTGCCCTGGGTCAAGAGGACAAGACAGGGAGTAGGATGAGGAAGATAAAGATGAGGAAGGACAGTTTTCTCCTCCATCTTTAGTAATGCTAAAGTATTACTTCCATCAAGTTTTGTGGTTGAGAGGGAGCAGGGAAGTAGGATGAGGACGGAGTAAAGATATAAAGCAGTGCTGGGTAGGAGCTGGACCATAAGTTGAGCAGAGCTCAAACAGAGCTATGGTTTGCTCTAAGCAGAGAGTAGGAGGGCTGATGTCCATGCCAGTTGCATAATGGCAGTCTGTGAGACTTGAAAATGTAGGATCACTTTTGCTTGATAATGTCCTGCAAATATTTTGCATTGTACCATTTCTTTAACACATCTGGAAAGTATCTCTGAAAAAGATTATTGAAAATAAAGACATTGAGTAGAGTAAAACTCAATTTAGACAGGTTTGTTGAGTGATATGCTGCAGTGTATTTTCAAAGCTTCTTTTCATATGTCATACAGGAACAATATAAAGACCATGATTAGAATGGCTAAGAAACAGCCTCTTCCTACCTACCTAGGTCATTCAGCTTTATACACAAAAATAATTTACAAGAGATTTTGCTATGCTGCAATGCAACATGAAAATGGAAACTGTTTTCCTAGGCTGGTGGCAGAAACAGAGTCAACATTTTGACCTGCTTCTAGTTGCACTGGGGAAAATTAGAGAAAGTAATATTATTAGGGAAAGCATGACAAGTAAAACTGTCAGGCTTATTGTCAGCAGGACTTCAGAACATTCCAATACTGTGAAATATTTGTCATCAAACTAATTAAACTCCTTGATTACTGTAGCTAATCCCCACAACCCACAAAATCTTAGCTGTGCTGGGTTTCTCTGATATTCGACATTGCAACATCCATTTGGAATAGATCTTTAAAAGTTTTTCCTAAAGCTGGAAGGTGGATTAGATTTTCCATATCCAAGTATTCTTTCTTCAGTAGGCTTCTCTTCCTCCTGGCAGGTGAAAACAGGAAGCACACACCAAATCCACATTGTACTGGGTTAGCGGTGTGTCTTTGCATGGCTTCATGAGTCCTTTTTCTAATGGAAATTCCCCAGCACTGAGTTAAGGCTGGCATGTGTCCCCCATTGGGTTTTACAGGTTGGAACAAGGAATTTGTAACCTCAGGATTTGTTGTAGCAATCATATGTGCCTCAGTGCTAAATAGCCGTGTAAAAGCTGGAAGTGATGGCAGACAGCTGGATATTGTCAGCTGGAACTTGCACTGAAAAGTGCAAACTTCATAGTTTTGCAAACATCACCTGCAGACAGACAATTGTGGGGGAAAGGGGTTTTGCTGCGACATGAGAATGGCACTAAGGCAGAGCTGCAGCAAACCCTACTCAGGACAAAGACGTAACTGAGGTAGTGCCATCAGCAGGGGAGATGCTCCATAGCATTCCCTTAGCCAGTCACCTCTGTTAACATCTTCCTCAATCCTGGTGGCTCTGGACAAGCAAAATTCATGTCCTATGTGGGAATACCGTAGGAGTGGCCATCTCCATCCCTGCAGTATCCCGACAGCATCTGAGGTATGCTTTCTTCTGTCTGTTCAGTATGCCTGGAAGGATAGGGCCCTGGAACTGCTGATCTCTTGCAGCTCTTCCAACTCCATTTCTTCTCATTCTGTGAGTGTCAAGAGAGAGATTTCAAGTTACAATCCCAAAATGGGGGAAATGTCATCAAGCCAAAAGCTTTGTAACTCAGATGAGGAGAATCAGTTTACGTCTTAAAATTGTGTTTTAGAAAAGATGGGTAATAAAGCAACACCTTCCCCCTACTCTGTGTCTCACAAAAGCCAGGCATCCTTCTTTCCTCACAGCTCACAAAGCCTTGATCTGCAAGGTAAGGCTATACATCCTATAAATAAAGTCTGCTAAGCTTCATCTCTTTATCCAAGACAAAAGGAAACATTTACATTATTTCTGTGTAGAATAGCACAGCACAATTGCTCACTGCTTTTATTCATTTGGAAATGTTGCTCAACCTGACAAACGAAACAGAAGTCTGGCATAATTTTCCATGGCTTGTAAACACCAATTTATATATAAACAACAGCAGCCAAATGTAAATAGACAATCAGCACAGCAAGATTGAAAAGATCAGTTTGCAAAACATGACAGATTTTCATCTTCCAACATTCTTCCCACTCCTGGTTATCAAAGACCAGCACACACCAATACCTAAGGCAGACATGTTTGAACATGTTCTCCTGCCTTTTGTACAAATTTAAAAGAATGGATCCTCATGCAAGCATTCCAAACTGAGAAACAAATTTGAAAAAAATTTGCTACAATGCGTTGACTGATTTCTTGCCAAGACAGCTATGGAGGAGCTTCTTGATCCATTCTTGCACTGAGAAAATGAGAGGGGTAAATTAAATTAAAAATTAAAACCAGAGCATTCTTGTATGCTCAATTTGCTCAAGGGATAAAGAAGTACCTTTGCTCTGCTTTTACTCCTTGGTGTCAACAAAGTACTCTAGAGCTGGAAGAGTATTAATTTTTTTTCTAAGCACAAAGATGCTTCTGATATACCAGGGCTTAACCATAATTTAACACAATAAAACACGGGCAAAGAGGGACAGTATTGGGTTTTAATAACAGATAAATGGCATAACCATAAAATTATTCTTCTTCCTGCAACAAAAGGCAGCACTATAGCCAGCAGGTGAGCAAGAGAACACTACAGGGTGTGGTGAAGACACTATTAAATTAACTGTGAAGCCAAGAACTCGGTGTGTGTGCGCGTGTGCTCGTGTGGGTATAAAATATCTGGCTATTTCAAACCATAGGAGCATGACAGCTGTGAAAAAGGAGTGCCGCAGGGAATTCTTTTAGAGTTTGGTTTTTTTTAAAATATGTTTGACATGGAAAATGTTTTAGTACAAATAAAGCAACTGGTATTGAACTTAAAAAGTGTGTGCGGAGGGGGAGGGAGAAAGAAGAGATTGCTGTGTGGAACAGGGATGAATAATTCATGATATTTAAAGAAAGAATGCCTCCGAAATGTTCTGCAAGGCAGTCCATGCTGATAAGTTGGATGGTTATTTTCCCCCCCATTTAAAGCATCATTAATTCAACATCTTTGTGATTTAAAAAAAACCCAACAAAACCTTTTAAGATATTTCTGAAAGAAACATTATTTAACTTAGATTAGGATCTTATTTATTCAGATAATTTCATATAAATACCAAAGACACGAATGGGATTATTTAACCATGAAGAGACAGCTTTAGTACTTTAAGAAAATAATCTAGAAGTTTTTTTGTTGGTTTTGTTTTTTAAAGAAGAAAACCCCAACATCATTGCACACTAAAATCAACCTCATGGAATGGGGAAAATAAGAGAAGATATTTTGAACATTACTCCATAGGACACCGGTACAATATAGTGTTAGTGAATGCATTGTAGCAGAGCTCCATATGCAATCAGAATCCAATTGTCACTGGACTGTGTACAAGCACATACTGTGCTCAATGGCCTGATGAGGTATTATGGATGTGATGCAAAGAGACCTTGTGGATTAGACATGTACAATTTATTAAAAAAGTGAAACAACCAAACATTTTAACTGAGCTGGATACAATCGAACTTCAGGTGGTAAAAAGAAAGACTTTCAAAGAATCTGGTGGCAGCAAAGACTGTAGCTTATTTATTTGAGGGGGTTTAAAAAAAAATTCTAGCTCTTGGAATGTCCTGATTATATTATATTGGATTTCAGTATTTTCCCTCATTGCTACATTCTGCTTTCAGCATGGAGGACTTTGTGTAAAATGGACCAATTATTGTGAAAATATCTAAAAACCATATAGCCTGTTAAAACATAGCTTACAGATAGTATATAACACTGATTTTAAATAAGTAGATGGAGCCAAAGTGATATACCATTAAATCACAGTTACTTATCCACCACTGTATTAATTTTTATATTACAGACTACACTGCTAAGTTATTTCAACCTTCTTTTCCTCATTACATTGATTGAGTCCAAATGGCACCGTGTGTTGCACATCTATGGGAACACCCATAGATGTTACAAGACATCATGTTACAATACTTTGGAAATTTTAGTACCTGAATCTTCATGTAACTGAGCACCGGCTAATCTATTGACTTCAGTAGGTCAATAGACTTCAGATCTAAGAGAAAATTAAAATTGTATTTCAAGCTATATTAAAAGGTGATTTAATTTTGTTTTTCTCCAGAAGTACCTTAAAGGAGTGGTCCCAAGACAGAGAACCTCAAAGCAAAACAAGAAACCTCAACCTGTGTTGAGCCAGCTGGGTACCTTTCCCAGGAACCATTCGACACTGAAAAGAAATCAGCCTGCATTTAAACAGGGCTGATATTTCCTGGGTTATAACAGATTTACTTTTTTTTTTTAAGAAACACGAGGTGAAAACTAATTTTTTTTTGCCCTGGGAGCCACTGGGGTTTCCTGGGGTATCTTATCTGTGTATCTGTGGCAGTAAGGCCCATTTTGTGCCCAGGCTTCCACGCTTGATTTGAACATTAGCTTTTGGAAATGAAAATCATGAGTTTCATATTTATGTTTTGCCAGTTTGCCCACCAGCTATCTGCTAACAAAAAAAAGTTCCAGGGGAGCATGGCAAGTCCGTGCCCAGCGAAGCCTTTTGTTTTTGCAGATGTTTAGGCTTAGAGGAGTGCTGGGGGAGCACAGGCAATCCTAGGGCCTTGTTTGCACTTGTCTGCTGCTATTCTCTGCTCATTGTCTGAACCTGCACGCATTGTTCTCCCGACAGGTGATAACTACCCTGTGCAGTTCATTCCATCAACAATGGCAGCTGCTGCTGCTTCTGGACTCAGCCCTTTACAGCTCCAGGTATGTGCCAGAACAAAAAAATGTGGGATTGAAGCCAACATTTTAGGGGAAAACTGCTAACCAGCTGTATGCTAAATAATAGCCTGAATGTTAAATAATTTTTGAGCACAGCCCAGGAGGATTAACACCTTATGTACTTACAGTACAGCAACGTGCAGCCAACCTTGATACTGTGAGCAAAAGACATTGTTCTGTGTGTTTTATATCTGCAGTTAATGGTCTTTTTTTATTTATATGAACAGTTGATGGGAGATAAGTTCAAAGATCTTTTTGTATGTTATTTTCATCTGGTTGCTCCTCTGTAGCTGCAATGCACTACCTATAATTGGAACAGTCAGTGTATCCAAACAAAAAATGCATTATTGAGTTTTCCTTTTTTCCTTTTTTTTTCTTTTAAACAGTGTGGTGCTGACAATACAATAAATTGCAAACTCTTTTAGCTTCCGTATTTAGGTAATCTCAACCTTTCTATGCATTAAGCTGGTCAGATGCCAAGCATGGTTAGGAGACTTATTTTGGCCATTTATTTATTTTTGGCACATATAGAATGAAATGTTGTGGAGGAAAGATTTATGTGCCATATTATTAGCTAGCTTCTTGTGGCAAGAAGTTTTTAATTTCAGAAGAAAAGACACAACAATGTCATAAATAATGAAGAAACAGTCAAAAGCTTTCAGAGCTAAAATGTGTGGAAAGAAAGTGACAGTGAACATGAGAGGAAAGGCCATTAAAGATGCATGTAACTATTTGCAAGTAAACCTTTGAAACCCCTATTTGAGTTAGGTTAGAGTCGGGTTCAGAAGCAAAGCAGGAATAAATTGTGTCTAGAGTAGCAAAGTATCCATGATAGTATCCAAATATCGACTTTGCTTGCTTTTCTGTGCTTATGTCATTTTCCAGAAGGACCAAAGCAAATTAAAAGTCCTTTCCTCTTTTCCCTACGATGATATTCTTGCCAAATTAACTTAGGATAAGCAAAAATGGGACTGGAACTTGCTGGTCATTGGTGGTCCAGAGCTGACAAGAAAGACCCCTTAAGCTTAGGTCTGACCTAACTTAGAACCAAATTTGAAAAGATAACATTGTGACTTTGCAGACAAACATCTCTGAAAAATAGTTTTGGGTCATAATAATGTGATTTTAAGACTGTACCTTGGACAGGACTGAAACCAAAGGGAAGTTTCTCAAGAGGAAAAATAGCAGGTATCCTTTGAAAGTCAGTATTTGACTACTTATTGAAGCATAGGTCTCATTAACTTTAGTTGGGAAAATACTGCAGAAATCAGCTTTGTGAATAGAGAGACTATTTTTGCTGCCTTTGAAATGCACTAAAACAAATAGTGAGCCTACACAAGACTGCAAGGCAGGAAAGGATGAAAACTGTTCGACTGTCAAAGAAAGCGGATCTAAACCACAGACATTCCTGCTTCTTTTCTTTTACATGATCCATTTGTAACTTGACCCACATATTTGTACGTCAGTTTTGATCTGAACCTACAGCAATAATGCATTTTCATTAATTTGCAGAAATGATAGGCTGAGTTGTTAAACATGACGAGAACAATTAGAGAGAAAACAACCAGCAAAAACGTGGTGCTAGTAAATTCAGAAACATTCAGGCTTGGGGGTCTGAATTTCCATTTAGATATATTTGCTGTAAAAGTCTTTTTTGTTTGTTTGTTTCCCCCTTTTCTATTTTGTTTGAATATCATCTCTATGGGATTTCAAAACCCTTAATGTTTCATGGCTGTAAGAGCTTAAATAACAGAGCACTTAACCTTCGGTTGATACCTGCTCATCAAATTGTTAAAGTGCCTGAACTAAATTTTATTTGCTCCAACTACTAATATTCTATTTTTTTCAAATCTCTATGTTCCCTAATTGAGCACTTATTTGGGTGTGTTTGTTGGAGGGAATTTGTTTTTATACCTGATGCGTCATGAAGATTGTTAGGGGTGTAGAATTTCAGCTTATTTTTCCTTTCCATCTTTGCTTCCCTTCCCCCTTCTTTCTCTGTTCTGTTTCCTTTCTTCCATGAACTCCACCCACTTATTTATTTACATGAGTGCTGTGACCATGGTATCTGAGTATTTCCCAAGTGCTTAAAAATACTGATCACAAAAGTAATCTCTCTTCCTTCCAGCCAGTGGGAGAAATAGCTATTTCATTTGCAGGTTTGGTTTTGTTTCTACATGTGAGTGTGTGTATAATATCCATGTTTGGAGAAACTGGGGAGGGAAAGCTATGTTGAATTAAAGAGTTTTGCAGTAGCTCTAACATTTCAACTTTACCAGGGCCTTATTATTAATTCGAAAATTGTTTTCTATAATTTGTATCCAGCTGCAGAGGAAATTTTGCCAGCTTCAATCTTGTAATCTCCCCTTTTTTTTCTTCTTATGTTTTCTTTCATTTGGATGATCATGCTCCAGGTAGGAGGTAGCATAAAATTTACGTTCTCATCCTCCTGTGTGTTAGGGCATCTTCTATGCAAGCTCTGAATCTAATAGCACAGACGATAATTTTTTACCAGGTACATCATGTAAAGATTGCAATTATTCCATAGAGGATGTTTCTCCAGTGGGCAATTTCTAATTAATGATTTGCCTGTCTTATTCAAGCTATTAGCACATTGTTATCAAAACATACTTTCTCTGAATTCTATATTTGTGTTCGCCAGTGGACTATGTATCTCCATGAGTTAAAAAAAAACTTTACTGAAATAATATACAGGAGTTTCTCAAGGATTTAGTTAGATTTTTATGGGTACTGCATTAAAAAAAAAAAAAAAAAATCTTCTTCAGCAGCAGACCAGTTTGACCCATCTTCTCTTTAGATTTTTGATCATATTAATCAACTCATGGTAAATACCATTAATATTCACTTGTATATTTGAGTATCCTGAAGTAAAATATTAACTACCACACTTTTAAGCTAGTCCACGTTCCTGAATTGGTGGCTTGCTCTGCTTTGATCTGTTTACTGATCTCGTGAAGGTGTCATTGGTGATGCTGTTGACAAAAAGACTTAAAACTCTGTGTTCCATACTTCCCATTGACACATCAGCCTCATGTCACCAGTTTCCTCAACAAAGCAGTCAAAGATTTCAATAATATGCATGGTAGGACCAAGCCTTGTTAGGACTCTTGGCATGAGAGGGGATCTAGATGATGGCAGAACAGTTCTCTAGGTAATAGTCTGATCAGAAAAAACAAGCTATTTCTGTTCACTCCTCTAGCCTCAAAAAACTGTGAGTGAATACTTTGCAGATTTATTACCAAACACACCTTTGCCATAGTGTTGTGTGAAACAGCTCTGATAGCTGTGTGTAACAAAAGCTTGTTGCTTTAATTAATCAGTGAGAGCTGTAAAACCTGTCAAGAATTTTCTTTTTGCTTCTCTTCACATTCTCTGGAGTTTCTCCCCTTTCCCATTTTCCTAAACTTTTTTCCAAGTTGTCAAATGGTTGCACTGATATTAACTGATTCTAGAGGTGGGTGGCCAGCAATCTTGCTAAATGAGTGGACTTGATGACAAAATGGGTTTTTCCAACTCTCGTGCTGCTGGTAACAGTAACATAGTTACTGGGAAGTCACAGTGGTGGCAGAGGTGGCACCTGTATGTCCTTACTTTCAAACAAGGAACGTTACTATATGACCTTTAGTATTTAAAAAAAAAACCCACCTTCATTCTTAAATATTTCTACAAAGCTGTCTAGGAGATAAATAAGGAAGTGTTGCAACTCTCTCAACCACGTCTGATAAACTGTTGATAGAAATGAAAGCACTACAATGATGCTAACTGGAGTTATTCCTAAACAAAGTGAGCTCTAGGAAAAAAAAGCAAAACAAAAAAGCTTTCGTTCATAACTCTTTCCCCAAACTATTTGTGTAATTTGTCCTTCAGAATTTATCGCTTATAACACTAATGAACCTTGGCGAGTCTTAACTATAGTTGCAGCTGTGTTCTTGAAACCTAAAGTTTTTATAATCCACTTAAAAAAAAAAATAACTGAACAGATATTTACCTATTTCTTTTCTGCCCTCTCATCTTATCCCGCTCCTCCATACCCTCTTCTAGTTGCAGACAAAGTAAATGACCTTTTTTTATACTGCTGGGTGCAGATCCAGTGTACTGCTGAAGCATTGCATAGCCTGCCTCAGGGGCACAATATTAGTAGAGGGAAGGCCAAAGAATGCTATTTTTAGTTGAACAGTTCAGCAGATGGAGGCATGAATACTCATATGTCTGAAGGTTGAGGGGTTTGAACCATTAATTTTGATAATGTATTTAACCCTGGGAACAATCAGAAACTGTAACTCCAAGGTTACAATGCTTTTGACCTTTAGAGAACAGAGGGCACTTGGTACAGTAAACAATATATTACATTTCTACTTATTCCAATTCTCTCACACATATAAATTTCAGGGCATAGTTGACATTTGCTTTCCTCAGCTATTTTAGTGCTGGTCCTCAAAGTAAGTCAAGAAGAATGTGCAGGAAAGAGGCCAATGTAATGCAACAGTCATGTAAATATGGCCTTCATATAGCTAAGTTGTTAAATGTGGCCCTTTATGAAGAAATATTATTCTCAGGAAACAGAATCTGGGTGACTTATTATTTCAATGCAGAAGTTGTTTTAGTGGACGGCTGCTCTTAGGGAGCCTCCTCTGTATGTTGTAACCTTAACACAATTTTTCAGCAGGGCTAATGTGATCTGATAGTGAGAGCTCACATTGGAGGTGATTTGGTCCCACTCTGGTACCACATCATGCAAAGTGATGTACCTGCCTTATGTCTTACTAAATGATGCATGCTCCTCTTCAACAAATATAGCAGTTAAATATCACACAGCTTAAGTATTTCTAATTAAAATATCTCCATGTGTCAGCATATTGGTAATGTATTATTTTAATCCATTTATTTTGTTTATGAAACAGTGACATATGTTTAGATTGTGAAATATATGAGCCTTAAAAATCACTTTATTGAAGAAAATTAATTTCTACAATGCTGTCTCAGTAATGTGTTCACTCACCGAGTCAGTCACTGGCAGGGCTGCCAGTCTTAATGTTGGTTAGACACAGTTTAACAGTTTTATCTGACATAACACTCTTGGATGTAGGCAATAATAATTTTTTCAAATGCAAAAAACCACGGGGTTTTCCATTTTCTTTCTTTCTTCCTCTTTTCTTTTTATTTTTTTTTTTAACACAGTGAAGAATGGGGATTGGGTAAATGTGAGAGAAATTTGGTGAGACCAATAAAAATTAAAAACAGCTAGTTACCTTTTCAAAGTTAGACACTGTAATTTGTTTGTCAGCGGGTAGATGTTTGGGTCAGCACTGTGAGTGAGTGACTGTCAGCGGGAATTCCTACAAGACAAGTAATTTCCCTCAATGTATTACTGACAGATTGCTCACTTCTTCGAATCACTAGAGAAAACAAACTTAATATTGTTACAGGCAGAGTTTCTGTCTTCATTAGCCTTATAGAATGATTTTATCTAGCATTCAAAGACTACTGAGCTCTAGGTGGACATATTTTAACAGAATGTTCCTTATTATCATACAGTGAATAGTAGTCTAAATTAAGGGGATGGTGTGTGCAAATTTCAGCATATGGAAGTAGTAAATTACATATTTTGGTCCTTTTCTTATGTAGAAATTTAGGTTGTAGCAGAGAGAGGAGAGAGGTTGAAAGAAGATTTTATTAAGGCTCTGAGAGAACAAGCATGCCCTTTAATGGAAATAAAATTAAAAATATGCCAACCTTGCAATACTGAGGAAAATTTAATTAAAATCAATGAAATAGTTATACTTGCGCCTTTCCCTACTTGAATGTTTATGTCTCTGTATGTAATATGTATGTTATCAAGTTGAATTATATCAGTGGCAGTATCAATGAAAATGATGTCATGGAGTCAGTATTTTACCATATGACCTCCTTTCTTTGCAGAATTTCTTAGTACTCCATCTTCTCCTACTCCTTCTCATCTTCAGCCCTGAATTATCCAGCAAAGTGATTTTTATCAGGAAAGGGCAGCGCATCAAAATTGAGACTTTTTTCAGTAAAATATCACTTATGATGAAATTTTTTCCAAGGATGATTTTCCTAGCTCCTCCAGTAATGTCGCAGGGAGAAGGAGTCTCCCTCTTCTCTTCTTGTTGGTAAAAATGGACAGACAAACAAACAGAGCCATTAGCTAGAGTAATCAGCCTGGTACAGCAGCATTGCAGCTGCAAGAGCCTTTTCTCACCCATTTCATGCCCTGCACCTCCAATAACTGCTTTAAACAGCATGTCTTTGTTACACTTCTTCTTGCTTACTGGAATGATGTTATATTATTTAATAAAAAATTTATAGCAGTGTTGAAGAAAGAGACTGTTTCTATAGTCTGTAGCAGTTCTAATGCAAATCCAGGTCCATTCCTGGGCTGGTGCTTCCTCCCACTGTGGCAAGGACAGTGGCCACCAGACTGTCACCCAGCCTGGCACAGCTCTCTTTCTGTTCCCTTCAGATGCCCAACTCCTCCTCCACCTGGGGAAGAGCTCCTGTCCTGCTCCTGCTCTCCTCTCCCAAGAGGGAAGACTTTTGATTCTGGCAGATAGGGATCAGGCTCCTGGCATGATTCCTGCCTTTTGCACCCTTGGATCTCTCCAAGCAGGACAGCTGCCTTCCAGGCCCATATGCTGTTCCGGGCAGAATTTACTGTTGAGATCCTGAGTGGCACAGACATCAACTCACTTATCAGGAAACTTGTGTGTTTAAAAAGGATATCATGCTTACAGCCTGGATGGCAGGAGGTTTCCTGCATCTCTTCAGTCTATATCAAGGCAGAATCTGGAGCCCAAGTGACTGGGAGAGGCTGAGCCCCCAGCGTCAACAAGACGTTCTTGCTGCCTTAACCACTGGCTGCCCCTCGCTGAAAGCCCAGGCTCTATTTTAAAATCATTGTGCTTTGCAAAGCTGCCTCCCTGGGGTATGTATTCACTCAGAAGCCAGTAAGAAGCAAATAAGTTACTGCTGCATTTACTGACAGAGCACCAGAGGCACCAGTACTACAGAGTGCCATCAGGGGATGAGCACATTTTTTAAAGCTCTTTTAAAACTGTGGCATCCCTTTGGGGAGTAGGCTGACTGTGAGGCATACTCTGAGCTGGCAGTTGGATTCCTTCAAGCTTTCTAGAAATGTATATGGTGTGTGCCTTACAGGAATTAGCTGCAGGTGAATATGTTTCTGGAATTTTATCATACTTCTGATAACCATAGAGCAAGATGCTTAATTTGGCTACAAATTACAAACATGAAGGATTTTTTCCTGTGATGCTGTTAATATGTTTGGTTGTTTAGGAACTAAGCAGGAACCAGATTAAAGACAAAAATGTCTTTCAAGTTAGATCTGTGCACAAAGGAAAATAATACACTCCAGTATTATCATTCCTTCCTGACTAATTGCTACAGAAAAAGAAAATAACTCACTTTTCATCTGAACTAAAAGTTCTAAGAACAAGGGTGGTTAGATTAGAGCTTCTAGATGTAAACTAACAAACACGTGTGCTCAAACGAAGCAGAAGAATTCTCTTAAAGATGCCTGGACTGGAAAGATATCCTCACCTGCTTTATTTCTGAGGGTCTTTGATTAGAAGATATACCCTCCCAGTAATTCAGTTCAGAAAAAGAGGGAAATTCATAGAAGATGAGATAAAACTCCTCAAACCAGTGAGTAGATAATGCTATCACCAAGGTAAGGAGGCTTTATGGATGGTGAAATAGGAATGGTGCAGCTTTCAGCACCCTGCTTGTCTAAAATATGGTTGGTCTGTGATGTTTTTAGAATCCATATGATTGAGGAACTAGAAAAGTGTCCTAACTAGAAAGTATTGCATTCATCTGTCTATTCTTAAGACCCGGCATGAAGGCTACATATGGCTGGAGGCACACCAGAAGGTTTGCATGTCAGTCCCAAAAAAGAGACAGGAAGGAGGAGCATCTTTGGGTGTACAAGAAGAAAACACATAATGCTTAAATTTCAGTATTAGGGAATTATTTGAGACTTAAAGGAATCCTTCACAAAACCTAGTGAAGTAGATGTAATAGGGCATGTATTTTGGTGTTGGGCATGAACTATAGCAAAGCATGAAAACAAATGGAAAATATTTCAGGTGTAGGAATAGTGAGAGTGTGCTGTCAGGTCCACTGGCATTTTTGGAAGTGAAGTGAGAAATCAAAGAGGCAAAGTCCTTTCAATGCAGTTGAATCATTTGTGCTACACTCTAGATATAGAACAAGTCACCAGATTAAACCAGTTTACAGTGTTATTTAATAACACTTCTGTGAACTATCCAGGGTAATTCATCCAGTACAGGCCATCTCTTCTGCTGCAGTCTTCAACACCTAGGGGAGGGTTATTCAGGCCTCATAACCTATTAAAGCCAGTCCCAGCACTGCTGCTGGAGTATTATCATACCCACTGCAGTTCAGAAAGCACAGCAACCTTATGCCAAATTCACATTTACTGGTGTAAAATGCATCAGCTTCCAATGAATTTATAATAGTAAGTTCCCAGTTACCTGGTTTTGAGGTGCAAATGTGATTTTTTTTTTCTTAGGTGTAATTTTTATAAGGCCATTTGAATATGTTTTGCATAATTTTGTGTCTACTTCCTATAAGGAAATTATTTAATTTTCCTTGAAGGTGCATGAAAGTTCAAAATATATGGTAAAAGATCAGTGTAAGTGATCTGCTAAGCAACCTGTAAAGCACAATTATTTCTAATGCTTTAAAATACCTGTAAGCTGGGCTTGTTTTCTGCTACATAAAGAAAACATTTCACTGTTTTCTGCATTTAAATATACATTTTAACTATGTTGACTTATCAGGTAATGCAGCAGGCTGAACAGGGACAAACCATTTTTAATGGTATGTTAATTGAATGGGATGCAAGAGATGCACCTGAGTGACTTTTTTTCCCAGATGTGCCCCAGCTGACTGATAAAGCTTCTCCTGATCAGTAGAGCCAGTGTATATTTATTATATCCCTGTCTTCTGTCCATTTTTGCTAGTGAGAATTGTAGAATGGCTGCAAGCTACCACATGAACTGTCTCTCTTATAAAAGTAAGAAAACATTGCAGTTTCAAATCCCAAGAAGGACTTTCAAATATTCAGCTCTTAAATGTAGAGTTGCCTCAGCATCTTCTTACAAGATGGGGATTCAGATGTGGGAATTGAGAGAGACAGTTTAAATGGGATTCTTCCTTTTTCCTGACTTGCACCCGTTTATTGCAGCCATGGTGTCTCGTTATTCTGTCATGGGAGCACAGTAGGAATTTAATTGTAGAGCTTTTGCCTCTCAGTGTGCTTAGCAGTGGTAAGTGAGCATTGTTTCCTTGTTCTGTGCCTGTACAGTTCTGCACAGGAAATACTGCAGTCGTCATGTTAGACAATTTCTCCATCTGGATGGTCAGAGAGTGAATGAACCCACCAGTTATGCCAGATTTTATGAGCTATGTCTAGAGAAACTTTATTGCCCCTTATTTTTTTTCCCCATGTCCTGATTTCCTTTTTTCTTGCTTGTGCCTCAGTTTTCCTGTGTGCCACCGGGGTGACAGACCTAGGCTGTATACACTAGAAGCAGCATTTGCACAACCATCTCCTATAGGATTAGGAGAATAATTATGTTTTTAGACCCCTTCAGCTAAGATTGTCTGCATTACTGGCAGTCATACCAGTGACATGGACATGTGCTCACTAGGAAACTCATTCACCAACTCATTTCACACAGCTCAACAAGCAGTTATTCATAATTGCTTGTAATCCTGCTGACATGAGACTGAATGAAACTCCTGACTTTTCTCACAAAGCCCATCTACGTGTTAACAGTTTTTGAAAGAAATATTTGAAATTCTGAAATGCAAAATTTGATAAGCTTTGATAGCTATCAAACCTTCAGCAAACTTACTGTAATTAATTGCTTTTCAATCATATAATTTTTCTCCCCTTATTATGGGGGTCCACCTTCTTTTTGCTCTAGCTTTAGTGCAGAAGACAATTCTATAGGTAAAGTTTGTGAAAATATCTGAATTTCTGAGTTAGCTGCTTTTCATATAGACCTCTCACTTTTATTGTTAAAAATACTTCATATTAGCACTAAGGAATATACCCAGATTTTTAAGGGAGAGCTTCTGAAAGAATACCAGAAAATATTTTAAATTCTTTTTATGAGTAATCTGATTTTCAGTGTCACTATAGAAGTCAATACTAGGATAGCATAAAGTGATAAAAACCTGCACTCTGATGCAACCATATGGTTATATTTTCATATTTTTCTGATAGATCTGGTTGTTTTTTTACTTTAAGTAAGTACTGCTTATTTGCTTTCTTTGGATATAAGAGAAAGCATTTGAAACACCAAAGCCTTTGTTTGCAGGTATGTT
This sequence comes from Chaetops frenatus, assembly GCA_013400775.1. Lineage (NCBI taxonomy): Eukaryota > Metazoa > Chordata > Aves > Passeriformes > Picathartidae > Chaetops > Chaetops frenatus. The sequence continues at coordinate 115,821 of VZTR01018883.1, forward strand.
TGGAGCCATGCTGCCTGGTCCTTGCTTGCTTTCCTAGGTGAGCTCATTAGTCAGTTACCTTTAGTGCCATCTTCAATTTTCAGAAGGAAAAATTTATGCTTTGAAAATGTCAATAGCAAATTCTAATAGTAGCAAACATAGAAAAATCACGTACAGATTTATCTTTAACATTACACATGTTTTTTTGGAAAGCATCATCTGCTGGAAACTTGAAATTACTTTTTCAAGCTAAGGCAGTTGTCCTTTGCTGTGACTGGCTTTCTGCCAAAGGTACATAAGGAGATTGCCTCAGAGTTATTTTGTAAAAGTGATAAAAAATGTTGAAGATTTTCTAAAAAGTTTCAAGCTATGTAGTACAATATATAATCTGAGAGAACCACACAGATAAGGCTATTGTGTTCTTTCCTGCATATGGTAAATAACAGGAGAATTGTGATCAAAAAGTAGCATGTCAGTCATCTGGCAGCATTAAATCAAGGAGTGCAAATCTTTGTGCTTAAAAGAAAGGTTTTACTGATATTTCTACTATCCTCCTGCAGAGGATATGGCCATAGATATTTGATGAAGTATTTTTTGCTTTATATTTACAATATTGTATTAGAGCAATGGTTTTATTAATGCATGCATTTATCTTTGCTAGGAATACCTGGTGGCTGTATTCAGGTGTGCCTAGTTCAGGTGCTGTGATATTGCAGCAGCAGTGGATCCATTTCAGGAGGAGCACAGGGAAAATGGTGACTTGTTCAGGTGCACAAAGGGTGAGAATGTTTAAATGGAAGGTCTGAGGGATGATTCCTCCTTCCTGGATCCAGGTGCTCACCCCATGAGGTGGGACCCAAGAGTATTCACTGCCTCCCACCCTCTGTTCTCCTGAGGTGAGCTGTGTTCCCAGGCTGGCCAGGGAAAAGTGTAAGCTGGGAGGTTGCACTGTAAGAGTGCAAAATTCCTGGTTTAATAGCCTCTCATTAGGTCCTCTGCTTGAGAAAATATACAGCAGGAAAAAAAGAGGCACTCTGGGTTTGGGCTTTGATCTTTCTTTCATAAACAACTCAAAGAATTTGCATGGGAGCAGGCAACCATTCCATTATTGTCGTTAGTGAAAATACAAGAGAACAGATACACAAAGTGGAAGAGATGAGAACAGTTAGCACTCCTTTATTCCTTGTCAAAACTTAATCTAGATCAACTAAAATGTTTGCTGTTTTTGTCATGCCTCAAGATAAAATGTCAGTGTTTGCATACTCCTTTCTTTTAGACAAAAGATACTTATTGTTTTTGAGCCCCTGAGTTACTATCTATATGAAATTGTAAATATGTAGGAGATGCCTAAATTTGTCTCATTTTTAAGTTGTGTTTTTGGCTTTTTTTTTTTTTTATAAAGAGCACTTGCTATAACCAGAACAAGAACTTTGTGTTACGTGCTTCTGTGCTTTTCCTTATATTTGCCCTTTTCTTACGCCCTAAAGAATGAAACCAGAGTGAAGTTAGTAAGATGAGAAGCTAATGTGTTATGGGCTGTTGCCCCACTAGGAGAAAAAATGCTAAGCATATGCTGTGTAGAAA
>VZTR01018883.1:117393-138679 GCA_013400775.1 Chaetops frenatus
GTGGGGGGGGGGAGGGGGGACGGTTTGTTTTTTTTTTTTTTTAATTATCGCACTGTCCTTCCTGATATTTGCTTGCTATAGAGTTTTTTACTGACATGAACAGTGAGCTGTGCAACTGCAGCACTTCACTCCCAGCCTCCCTCAGTCCCCTGCTTTGCGCGGCGGCCTCCGTGTGCCCGGCAGGTTGTGCGCCAGCAGATGAAACAGATGTTTGGGCCATACTGGAATGGAGCAGCAGGACCTGGATATTCCTCTTGACATCTGGATGCTGCTGGGCTGGGAAGGCTGCCTGAGGCTGGGAGGCTGGAGGAGCCTTGTGGCAGTAAACATAGGGTCCTCACTGCTCTTTAAGCGATTAGTGCACTGGAGCAGCAATAATGCTGAATTATCGCTTGGTTGCGTTCTTCTAAGGAATCTTGGGACAAAGGGAGAGTCAAGGAGGAGTATTTACGGTAAAGTCACGTTCAGAAAGACAAGACTAATTGCCATGTGTTAAAAAGCTTGCTTTCAGCTGATAGTAAAATTATTATGAATACTTTGGGAAACTTTTTTACAAGGCAACAAACAAATAGCTCGCACAAAAGCCTCCCTTTTAAATTTAAAATCACTAAGATGAAAAAAATGACTATTTCAGCTACTTTCCAATTTCTTGCTCTAATCAAATTGTAGGGAACAGACAACAGAATGTGACTGAATACATGAAATTGTAGGTAAACTAATGTGCTTGCCTACTAGAGACAAAAATGTGAACTTCTAATAGCTGCAGGGAAGAATATTAGATATGGAAGCTGTCTGACTTATGCATCGACTCTTTATAGTTTCACTTTATCAAGTTGAAAATTCTGCTGTATGTGCTGCTACAGCCTAAATTGTCTGCTGCAGCACTTTCATTTATGATGTGTGTTATTTAAACACAATAGACATGGTATATTGCATGGAAATAGGTGTTTAATGTTTAGTGATTACTGGCTGTTGGATAAAATAGCATTTAGCATGGTTTTCCTCCTCCCTGCTCCCAATAAATTTTTATTGTTAAGACCTGTGTGTTTAAACAAGGGCCCTCCCAAACAGAATACAGCGTTTTGGAGAGTATGAGGTAATATTTGAAGAAGACCACTTTGTTGCTCTCATTTAACCTCCAGTATTCTGAAGGGGTTACATTTAATTAACACTGGCTAAAGGCCTGACCTAAGAGGCAACCAAAAGTGATTGAACTGCGTTTTTCAGATCCAGGCTGTAATCTGTTGGGAAAGGAATAATAATAATAATAATAAAAATTAGGAAGCACCATTTACTGGAATTCTTTCTAACTAAGCTGTATTTCAATGGGCCATTTAATGCTCAGATGGACAAAGGTATTACTACAGTCATTGAATTGTATCAAACCCTTTCTCAGAGGCCCAGTTTAAAAACTCTACAGGAAAAGTGGCTTAGCATCATATTCTCAGAAGACCAACACTCAGTCTGTTTGGAAAGGGGAAAAAAAAAATAAAAAGAGTGAAATGAGGTGTGACACGGCCGCCAAGTCAGTGAGGATTTTTGCTTCTCCTTCCAGTCAGTGGCTTCACAAGGGAATTGTTTTCAGAAAGTAAGAGGTCCATATTCTCGCAGAAGGCCTTAAATTCTGTATATTTGTATTTAATTTTATTTTGGTTTTGTTTTGTGTATTTATGTGTTTTGGTAGCTGTTACTCTGCTCCCCTGTCAGTGTTCGGCCAGCCCTTTGTTCTTTTCTGACAAGGCAGAAATTTAGTTTTCTCTCTAGGGGACTAAGGATCACTACCTATACTTTACAGAGTTAGATTTTTGAATCAGTGTCCTTGGAAAAAATCAAAAATCTGATTTAAACATCATCACTCTATCAGTGTCATCACTGTGAGCTGAGTAGTCACTTTCTTTCAATAGACACAATGTTATATATATTCTATGGAGATAGAAGTACAATATCTAATGTACTGTCTGGACTTTTGTTGAGTAAAATTTTCAGAATATGTTTTTGAATTTATTTTTTTTTGCTGAGAGTAAACTTTTCTTTCACTATTTTCCTGCTGTCTCATGAAAAATTCCCAGCAGCTTCATAGGGTGATGGGGTGACATTTTGTCTTGAAAACTTGTCAAGGTGCTGTTAAGCTAATAAGCTATATGCTTTGCTCCCTAAATGGAAACAAACACAATATTACAGAGGCAACTGCCACGTGCCAAATTATATGCATTGTCTTAACCACTTGCAGTGATTGATAATTTATTTGAGCTTCAAGAATTCTTCCTTAGCTGTGTCCACAGCTTTACAGTTAACAGGTTGTGAACAGGCAGTTGCTGAGAGATTGTATTTAATTGCCATAAGTCAAGGAAATCAAAGCCATTTGATTTCTGAGGGGCAGGATCTCAGGGATGATGCCTGCATGAGAGTTCCTGCATTCAGGCAGCAAAGCAGAGAGAGCTGTTTTGATGGCCATTTCTAATTCATTGTGTCAAAGCAGGAGTAGGTCAAAAGAACAAGAAATACTGCTTGCAAACGAAACAGAAGTGATCCTAAGAGCATCTTAATGCACATGTGCCTGAAGGCAAGTTAGTTCTTCATTGCACTGGTGCATATATTTGAAGTCTGTAGCATTTCTCCAAATTTAAATTACTGTAACTGAGAGAGACTTTGGGGTTGAATGTCTGTGCTGTCAGGCCATGATGAGAAAAACGTGGGGATAGGAAAAAGTGAGTAAGGCTCTAAACATGGATCTTGCTGCAGGTGTCTTCTCATTCCACATTCTTTCCTTGTGTTTTTGGGTGTTTTTCTGGTTTGGGTGGATTTTTTTTTTTTTTTGGGTGAGGATTTTAGTGTTTTTTGGTTTGTTTTAGGGTTTTTTTTATTTTGTTTGTTTGTTTGTTTTCCCCCCAGAACATCAGCATGACCCCTGGGGAGGAAAACTATTATCTGTAATCCATTTATTTTATAAAAGGCAATGTTAATAACTTTTAACAAAATCCTAGAAAATGGTAGTTTCATCTTCAGCTTACATTTCCCCTCACATTATAAATTTAGGTAGATATTTTACAGCTGACAATACCTATTCAGGTCCCCCGTATAATATGATGAATGAACCCAAACTTAAAATAATAGTGCCTATAGGAATAGGTCATGGACACAAAGAGCTATAATTTCTTCAGAACATATGTCAGTGTGGTTTGTTAGTAAGGAAAATTTTCTTCTCCGAAACATGAAGCAAGAAATGAAAAACTATGAAGAATAAATATGTTTTGGCTAATTGTTTTCCTGAGAAGAGGTCTGGGTCTTTGTCACTGACTTATTATACAGATCCTCTTAACATCTGTCCAGCAGACTGTGGACTTTATTAACAGACAAGAGACTCACCAGATTTAGAGCCTGCTGGGTGCGTCTTCATCTTCACAGCTGTGGATTAACTCAGACTTTCCAGAAGAGGACAACCATATGGGATAATTGGTGTCATTGGGTAGCTAAAAAAAATGAAGAAACAAATGTCGTCCAAACACAATCCACTGTTTTTACAGCCACAATTACTAGTCTGTTTAAGAAATAAGAAAGGCAGCATTACACTAAAAAAAGAAAATCTATTCATATCTGTGTGGGAACCTAATCAGGCTCTTGTTTCCAATGACGATGGCTCCACAGTCGCACCAGGTCTGCAACAAGAATGCTCCTTTTGTGTGCCGATAATGTGGAAGCGATAAAATTTCCTATAAGAGACATATGTGTTTACATCATGAGATGTGTTATTTGACAAAACGCTTTGTTCTCTGCATATTTTCCACGCAGAGTTTCATGCTGGGTTGTTTTGCTGGAAAGCTTTGATTAGCTAGAATTAGTTGCTGAAGTAAAATAGACACTTTTGTTTTATGAGTCCTCTTGCTGAGCTGTAAATTATAGTAAAACATATAAGGAGTGACAGAAAGAAGTGCTGATTTGAACCTCTGACCCATGATCGGCATAAAAACATAAGATAACTCTTTCAAAGGACTACTGAGAGCCATAAATATTCCATGGTCCACTTAAAGTTAGGCCCTTTTAACAAAATAAAGCTGTTATTTTGCAGTACTACAACAATGCATTCTGCAGTATCTGAAAAGTGGAGAGATTATTTTATTTTCGGCATGGGCTGGCCATTAGCCACAGCAGAGCAGCAGAAGAGATGAGAGTGATTTTTCTTTTTCTGAACCAGTACAATGAATTTGTGGTCAGTGAAAGGAGTTGGGGCCAGCAGATACTCAGTGGTGAAATTAGGTAACTATTACTTTGCTGCTTGAGAGTGAAGCAATACAGGCATGTGGCTCTCCTAAGGAGACAGGAACTAAGGGGAATTTAGGGCCACATAAAAATTTCTCTTGACATAATATATAATACCAACTGACAGACACTGAAATTACTGGTGTTAATAAAAAAAACAAACAAACAAACAAAAAAAAAACGACAAACTAACCAAAAGCTCTGAAGTGAATGCGTATGAATAACTGTTAAAATAATTATTCAAATAAGAAAGAGTGTTTTTCAGTAGATGCACGGATGAATGTAAAGGGAAAACTGAACACTTCCAACTTCACCTGTGAATACAAAATGTATTATTTGTATTTTCACAAATACATTTAGTTTGTTTGCACATATTGGGTTTTAATAAATCAGAGAGCACATTAGTCAACAAGCACATAAATAATCACAGCAACAATCTTTGTTATTATGACATTAGTTATGATAATTCATTAGCTGCCTGTTTGTGTTGCACCTCAATTCCTTTTTGCAGAGGTATTTGGTGTATTAGGGGAAGATGTAGAGAATGTTCACACACTCTAATGCTGAACAGACCCTGCAGGAGAGTGATCTATGGGTGTTTAAAATCAGAATATTATGTCCACTAGGGATACATTAGACATGAGAAAACAGGGAGAGGAAAAAATGATGCTGTTACAAGCAAACTATGAATGTCTCTTATGACACTTGGATTCTGTAAAGAAAAAGAAGTATTTTCAATAATTATTACCTTTAATTTATCATACTTCTAAATTAAACATTTTTTCCCTCATTTTTATTCCAATTTCATGTAGCTGTGCTTGATTAATGCCCTTTCAGATACACCCATGTATAGCCAAATAAGTCTCAGTTATTTAGCATAAAATTCTGAGTTAAGATGATGTTCCATACTTGTTGGTTCTTAAATAGGAACCAAATAAAAAAAATTCTGTTTATTATCGGTGTGGTAACATGTGTGAAAATGAGAGGAGAGTCTGGCCCACAGTCCTAAATGGTCTGTAAAACTCACCTAATTTTCGTTTGTTAGCGTTTTTCTTAGAAGAATTGAGAAAATGCTTCTGAGACATCCATATTTCATCATCATAAATTTATAAAGTACACTGTTTTAACAGGTAGCAGAAACAAAAGGAAACGTACGCTTTTGTTATAAAATATTCAGTCTTGAAGGGATCTTGGTTTTTTTTTCAGCAAAAGCTTTGATTTTCCAGGTTTTAGATTTTTAAATTCAGCTAAGTGTTGCTTTCACATGTATGTACAATTCCTTTACAATTTTATGATCACCTTTCCTTCTCTTCCTCCTCCTCCTTCTCCTCCTTTTGTGTGGAGAGCACTGCTAGGACACAGATGCTGGGCCTTGGAAGGTGTTTTTCTGGAGTGGCCATAGCTGCCTTTGAGTTGTCCCTGGGTTTGTCACATAGCTAAGCTGCTGATGGGTTACTTAGGCTGTCTTATGGTTTTGGATATTGTTTTCTGTTAGTCCACCTTTCACTCTGAGCATCTGCGCATCTACCGAGGAAGAATCTTAAGACAATGAGGAAAGCAACTTTTTGGGGTTTTTGATTTGTTTGTTTGGGTTTTTTTTAATAAATGCACATAAACTTATAATCCCATTTCTTCCCTTGGTCCTCTAGTAGAGCACTCAACTGCAGTGTTAGTCACAATATATTTGGTGCAAAAGATTTGTCTATACAAAAATATTTATATACAAAAATGGGAAGGAATGAGTACAATTAACGTTATTTTAGAAGCAGTCCTTGCACTTAGATTAAGATGTGTCTGAAATTTTGGAATAGGATATTCATGCTTCTACACTGCTTCCTGAAAAAGTTGCCTTTCCTGAACTTGCTGAGAGTTAAACCACTGACACTGGGCTCAGGTCAGCACTTAAACTTTATTTCCATAGTTATTATCTGTGACACCCAAAACATGGGTGTGAACACTAATCTGCTCTTCCTCTAAACAGAAGAAAAACTTTTTCAAACTCTTTCCTTTAATCTGTTTGATATCAAGCTTATTTCAAACAGCACTACACCAATAATTAAAAACAAGCAGTCCCACTGAAGGTATGAATTTTTTTTTTTGTTTTCGGTAGCTCCCTTTCAGAAATGTGTGCTGGAAATAGTAAGGATCTTGCTGGTTTTGGTGAGCTTGTAAAAACCCTTTGCCATCAGATAGTTCTAAGTATTATTGCATGTTATGTGCTTGGAAGGAAAATGCTGGTATTATAGCTTTGCAACACTACTTACTAAATATACTATGGAAAAAATAACTACATTACCTCTTGTAGTGCAGGATTTCAACGGCACTTGCAGTCACTCCTTAGAGTTTTTCATCTTTAGAAACCAAATTACTCATTGTCTAAATAGCTGAACTTTCATCTCTATAAATAAGATATTTCAGCTTTGCACAATTCATTTAATATGCTGACAAATAAGGATTCTCACTTGATCTTCAGTAGCTTTATTGTTCAGTTTCATTTACTGTAGCAAATGTATTTGTTGAAGATGTAACATAGGGTTTCCATTTTTAGTAATGGAAGACTTCAGAATTAATCAGGGTTCATGAAATTGCACATTTTTCCTGAGAGAAGAAAATAAGAGGGTGAAAGTTTCTAGAACAGATCCCTTCTTTCTATTTCAAGCAAGCTACCTTCTACTGAAATTCTTTCTGATGCACCTTCCAAGCACACCCATTGTATTTTATTGTGCTGGACCAGCCCCCAGCAGCCACACTTTGATTATCTGTTGCATTGAGTATTGCAACCACTCTTTTTATCTCGACGTTTCAGACATGGCTTTCCTATAGTTTCTTCAGAATTCTGCTGCAAAAATTACATCTAAGTTATATCCCCACAGCTGTGACCAAGTTCTCCCTCACCACAGAGTCAGTTGAAATGTCTCTAACCCATGCCTTTTTGTTCCTATATATAAGTGCAACTGGTCTCTCCATTTCCTCCCTGAGATTGTGCATCTAAAGAAGCTCCCTCTCTTCTGTGCTTCTGCTGATCACTTACTCTTTATTGAAGTATCTTCCTAAAACCAATTTTTCCCTTGACAAGCCCCTGGTAAGAGGGTTATGGTGTGGATGTAGCACTTTGAGGGCATGGTTTAGTGGGTGAATGTGGCAGTGCAAGGCTAATGGTTGAACCTGATGATCTTAGAAGTTATTTCAACTAGTGATTCTATCACTCCATGGCCCATTCTTTTTTCCCCATAATTTGCCACTCCTGTAACATTTGATTCTCAAAATTCTTCACTTTTGTTCATTCTATTAGACACAGATGATGCAGCCTAAGAGATAAGTATGAATATTCTTGCTGCAAAAAAAGGGAAAACAGCTGATGCACAGAAAGCTTTGCTCTGTTCTTATTTGCTGTGCTCACTGTCATTTGGCAGAGAATGTGTCCAGGAATGTCACAGACGTGTGCAAGAGAAAAGTCATAGAGAAAGAGGCTTGAGCTAGTGAAAGAGTTTTGGTTATTGAAAGCTAGATGAAAATATGTTAAAACTTGTGAGAGCGATGTGTGAGCCTAAGACCTTTGTCTTCTGGCAAGGCATGAATGAATACTGACATTAAAGGCAGTTATTCTTCTGTGTTATGAAAATATCTCACAAAGTCGTTTTGAAACTTAGATGGCATTAGGAAAGGTTTTAATATTTGGGTTACTCAAATAATAGGAGGCTCTATTATTAGTTCATAGCTTTTTAGATAAATTCTAGATCGTGGATATTACTTTTTATAAGAAAAATGTAAGTGAAAGAATTAATCAGATCCTGTAGGCAATTTCTGAAGCAGAAAACACCATCACCATCACAACAGGATTATTATTTTCATTTGTTATTCTATTCTTTTTGACTTGTTATAGCTCTAAGCTCTAACAAAGGCTTAGTGTGAACTCCGCTGTTTCCAGGTAAAAAAATCAGTGTGCACTTGTGCTGCTCTGTACACATGCTGAGTACAGCACTCTCCTACTTGTTTGATAATTTTTTAAAGCAGATGATCATCATTCAGTCTCATAGTGGCCTCCAAATTTCACAAATTCCCCTTGGCTTTTTAGTAGATTACAGCTGGAATAGAGTTTCAGTAACAAGTGCTTAAGTCAGTAAGCCTGTAAGTTCATAAGTGCCTGAATGTGAGTCTTGCCATTGCCCTGAGACTTGTGGCATTTCAAAATCCCACTCTTCAGTGTGAAATCTGACATTAGAAGAAGGCTGGTTCTGAAAACTGCAAAGCTGCATCCTTGTTCATATATTTAAGTAAGCTGGGCTTTAAAATTGTTAACTGATCAGGAACACTGAGGAACTCAAAATCAGCAATATGTATATTTAGATGCCAGGAACTGCAATGTAAGAATCTAACTTTGTGACCTCTGAGAAAAAAAATAAAAAACAGTCTACACATTTTTCAGGCTTCATAAAACAATCATGAATACTTGATGGTTTTGGATATCTAATTTGTAATTGAGACCCTTCTGAGCCAGTGGTTGGCATAAGGATTATAAAGTGATAATTCTTTATGTGATAGATATAGATAAAAAAGAAGACATATTTCAGTGTAAGAGGTAATATAATTTTTTTTACTTTATTGTAAAGCTGTTGCTGGTTAAAATTGTAGTTGAAAAAATTCCATTGAAACTTATGCTCTTGAAATTTAACAGTCTTCAGTCAACGTTCATTCAATGTTTGGGTTTTATTCCTCTCCTCAATCTTGCAAAAAAAGGATTCACAATCTGACCATCCCAGTGTGAGGTCCTAAATTGCCATTTTGAGCCACAGCAGTGGTATTTGCAAAAATATCCATTTTTTCCCTGAAATAGTGGCATGCACATATTTTTCCAGACTGGCTAGCCCCCCATACAAACTGGTATTTAAAATTTATACAGCCTCCTAGTCCACACAGCAACGTTGCTGGTGCTGGTGTGAATTCTTGCAGTATTTGTACTTGCTTGTAGAACAGCTTTGTTTTAAGCAAAGCAGAAAGCCAGTTGCTGTTACTTATTTATACATTTGCTTTTATGTTGTAAAATAAATTTATAGTAATGCCAGGCTAAAGCCAGTACTAAGACCTTGGAATAACCCAGTCATGATTTATATATATGTACAGATATATAAATGACAAGATTTCTTTTCTTCTGTCTTCCCTTAGAAACATTTCTTCCTGACAGGACTTGCAGTACAGCCAATACAGCCCTCAACACCCTGGGAGGGGAGCGGTGAAAAATTCTAATTTTATTCTACTTTTCCTGTTTGCATTTCCAAAATCAAACAGTTTCCTAGATAGTCACTAGAGCAGCCCACTTTTCTTGATGTTAACCCTGAATGTGCTGTGGGAGTTTCTGTTGCCAGCCCTGGTGGGACTCAGGTGACCCACAGCTCCTGCTCTGGCTGGTGTCACGCGTCTCTGTCTTTGCACCTGATCTTCAAATATCTCATCAAGAGCTTCTCAAGAGGAAGGCCAGGGATAGGTCCTTAGTATTCATCTCTGTTTCTCGTCAGGCAACTCTATTGTAGATTAGAATAAGTAATTTCTTCCCAAGCCGGGTTTTTGGTTTTTTCTCTATTTTTTTAGCTGTGATGGTAACAGGTAAGAGATCTCCCTGTCTTTATCTCGACCAATGAACTCTTTCCATCTGATTTTCTCCCCCGTCCTGTTGAAGTGAGGGAGGAAGAGAGTGGCTGGTTGGGCAGCCAGCTTAGGTCAACCCACCACACTATTTTAGTTGCCATAATTGACAATCAAGTTTTATCCTCTATGAAGAATAGAATACCATAGAAAGAATAACTTACACCTTACATTTTTGTGTCCTGATGGCTTACCTGAGAAAGAAATTCTTTTAAACTTTAGTTGATAAATCTGAATTTATTTTTTCACAGAATTCCTTTCAAAGTTTTGAAAGTGGAACACACAGTACTGTAAATACAATTGTTTTAGTCTTCTTTTAGTAAAGTATAACTAATCTTCTTCAGATAGATGAAGATGTTAAATTGGTTAAAAAAAATAGAAAAACATGTATAGACAAACCGCAGAATACTGAGAAAACCTTTAAAATTGTTGGATTTTGTCTTTAAATTGCATTCAAATTTATTGTTTTACCTCTTTCATTGTGCAGTGCCTGATTATTCCTGAGTTGAGAATGTGTTGGATTTCAGAAGTTTGGGAAATGTGCTTTTTACTCTCATTTAAGCCGATCATCCTATCAAGGAAGCAAAGGTTAACCTCAAGGATATTCTAAAAGGGATAATATCACATTAGTAGGGGGAAAAAAACACCTACTGTTTTATGAAAGGCTTCATTTTCATTCCCCAGGACATTAGCAATGGCTGGGAATTTTTTTTTTATTTTCAATCTTTTTCCTTCTAGCGTCGAAAACAACCTGCTACCTTAGCCAGAATATTTAAACACCACTAATTTCAAAACATGAATCTCTGATCCTTTAGTAGTCTCTGTGTGGTACTGAAAAGGGATGGAAGGAAACAAACAAACAAACAAGAGTTTTCATTTGTCACCCTGAGCTGTGACTCTGCCCCTCCCTCCCGCGTTTGTCTCGCCACTGAGTCACTGAACTTACAGTATTGTGTAACTTTCATTTCTGTGAAGGCTTGTTATATTAGAAAAATTGTTCCAAAGAAAGCAACAATTATGACATAAGCACATCTGGCTCTTGCAAATTATTCTTTATTAAGCTTTCGTTTAATTACATGTGCTGAAAGGTCTGCTTTTGATTACGGCAATTTTTTTTATTTGTCCATCTGAATGATAATAATGTTGGAAATTACATACAAACCACCTGGCTTTTTTCTCACTAATAAGGCAAAGCTTATGTAGATCTAGGTGTAGGAGAGGGATTAGGAACTTACCTGTTCAAGGCAGAAGAATTATTTATGATGTTAATTCAAGGTGAGGGTTTAATTTGGTCACTGGAAAGAAATTGGACCAATGTGGTTTTGTTCAGTAAACACTGTTTATTGGTTGGGATTGTTTATTTTAACATAAAAGTCTTTTATTATGTTTCAGTTAAACTTTTTGAAAAGTTCTACTTGACTTTTTTTGTACTTTCATCACTATTTACAGGAAATTTTAAGGCCTAGATTCATTTTTAGCATTTATCGAAGATATATCACAGTAGACAGAGATGGAGACATACCTTGTTGTATTTTAACTTTGCCATTTGGTAGGAAACCATTCCTGTGGCAGCTCCCAGTAAAGTTTCTGGAGTTAGTGGCTAATTTCTTGGTAAGAATGGAAAGACCTGGATTACTCTTGTTTCTGACATGGGCTTATACCTCCTTTTCATAAATAGCCCTATAATTTTACCAAATTTGTTTTTAATACTCAGGCACAGTGTAATTTTTTGCTTAACACCATGACCATCATTAGTAAGAAGGAAAAAAAATCAAGAAAAATCAGCAAAAGTCAAATAAAAAAAAGATATTGGTGTTTGGGAATTTTCCAGTCTCTGTTTTTTCTCTTTTTGAGAATAACAGAAAGAGAAGCCACAAGCAAGAGCTGAAAAAGAACCTTTAAGAGAAGAAACACCAAAGAAAAAAAAAAAGAANAAAAAAGAAAAAAAAAAAAAAGACTACATTTACAGCTTCTATTTTAGGAATATTGCAGGAATATATGTATATCTTCTTGTCTTCCAGCAATTGTATGCAGCTCAGCTGGCAAGCATGCAAGTTTCTCCTGGAGCCAAAATGCCATCTACTCCACAGCCACCAAATACAACAGGGGCACTTTCACCCACTGGGATGAAAAATGAGAAGAGAGGGACCAGCCCGGTAACTCAAGTTAAGGTATTTTTCAGTGAAGAAAAGACTTGGTATTTGAGAAGGACAGTAAAATCAAATTATCACTGTAATTGTTTTACAGCTGGAAGTTGAACCATGGTACAGTTCTTCGATATTCAAATAAAAAGTTCCATTTCTGAGCTGTATTATCAGTATAGAAAAGGGGAGAGAAAACATTCACTTCTTGTTTCCAAAAATGCCACGCGTCCCTCTCCCTACCACAGGCAGCACAACAGATTCATCAGTAAAATGTGATATTTTCAAGATTTCAGTTTGTAATCTGGTAACATGCATAAATGGCATCCATGTCATGAATTGTTTCACATTGAACTCTTGAGTGTCTTAAAATATGATGCTGGCTTATATTGTCAGGGTAAGAGAGAGACTGTAGAGCTTCTAATTATTTTACAAATCTCTTGCTGTACTTAATTCTACAATTTTGGAAAAGCCTCCTGTAAGAATAATATGTAAGTCAGGGCTCCCGGGAAAACATTTTGTGGCTGCAGATTGATTTGACTTTTGCTGATTTCACACAGCTGCTGACAACCGCGCTGCTCCTCGCTGGTTTTGCACCATTGCCGAGTGCTTGTGCCTGCTTATTCTCACTTGCTTGGAACCAGGCAGCTACAACATGGCATTTGCCAGGAGCCTGGAATGAAGGCTGTGCTCCCTGTGAAACCCGTGGAGCAGCCAGTGCCTTTGGGCAGGACTGCCCAGCTTCTCCTGCTGCATTCTCCCTGGGTGGTTCGAGATTTCATGAGACCAGACATGCTTAGGAGCAATTTACTCCAAACTGTAAAGAAAAAAAAATAACATTCAGATGCTTTACCAATTTGAATGATAGAGATAGAAATGCAGAACTATTAAAATAGATCTAAAGGTGGCTTGTGGGGATGACTTTGTGGGGAGAGACAGAGAATTTGTTGTTTGGTTTTTTTGCTGGCTGCTAACAACTCGCAGGCAAACAGTCCTTAGCTTCAAACCAGTCTGAGAAGATTTTACTCACTTGAGGTGGTGTTTTTTTTTTTCCTATTTTTTGACATGAGAGTGAAATATCATTTGTTTTTTCATTATCATCAATCATCGTGGGAAAGTGTGGGTGAGTAGATATTTCTGCCTGGGCTGATAAATTTCTGTGACACTTTTTTGCTAGGCTGAGAGTACTAATAAATAAAAAACTATTCCATTATGGCCAGATCTAACATTTATTTAGCAAAGCGTTCACTTTACTTAGCTGTAGATGTGTATTAGTCTAATATTTTACCTCGTGTAATCCAACGCCAGGCTTGAGAGCAGTCAGGGAAATTTACCACATATGCAGAGTTTGCTACGGTCAATACAGAAGCCACCAAAAGCAAAGTCCAACAGTTCCAGCAAAGTTGCCATAGTATAGTGATACCTAACACCAGTGATTTATGGCATTGTGAATATACTACTGACTACTTTAATGTGAAAAAGTAATTTTGGGAGTGAGCGAGCCAAATGGACCTACACCAAACCAAACCTTTACTGTATGAGTCAAATTTTCCCTGGTTAAATTCAAGCACATATCTTCTTGAACCAAGGCCAATACCATTCCAGGTTTGTGGCCAGCTGAGTCCTATTACAAAATTGACCACATGCAAATTCTTGGGGGTTTCCCTACATAATGTAACTTGAATGGACTAAAGTATATGTTAATAAAATTGAAGTCCTTTTATGATTATTTTTATTAAGCACACTACTGCATTCAGAATATTAAATATGAACTACAAGTTCTTTTTTGTGGACAAATAGCAATAGCTAATGAAGAAATTATTGGTATAAAAGCAGTACCTATATTCACTCTTGTCTGATTTCTACCTTTGTTAGACATGACAGTTTTGATGGTCATGCATTGCTTGACAAATCCTCTATATTTTCTCTGGTTTTAAGCAGTTTGTATAATCTACAAAAATTATTTATAGAACTAATGGAATTCTTTTATGGAAGTCAGATCTTTCAAAAAGTAATGATAGGTTTTTCTTAAGCTGGTGACCAAAATGTGTTTCAGTTTTTTGGTTGCCTTGCAGGAATAAGAATGTTGTCCATGTAGTACACACAAACAGGTTCTGGAAGTGGAGTTCTTTCACATTTGTATCAGTAATAGATGGAAAAACATTTAAAAATTGAACAATGTAGCATAGATTTATATATGCACATAGCCTGGCAAACTTCGTGGTCTGAATGGGGCTCTGAACTCCTTGAAAAGTTTATGGAAGCCACTTTGTATCTGTGCAAGGAAAGAGGTTGGATGTAAGCGTGGCCTCAAAGCACCAGACTGGACTCTGTCCCTCGTACCTTTGAGCTTCTGCTCTCACCTGGACCCTGAAAGGGTGTAGAGATTTGTGCACACTCTGAGGCCAGGAAGAATTAAAATGTCATGCACTTTTATGAGAAAAGTTTACAGCTGGTGACACGATGGCTTTATAAATACCTGTTTCTTACATGCTCCTGTTCAATGCAGTGTGTGACCAGATGTACTTTGCTAAATCACTGCTTGACAGTAAGGAGAATGGAAAAGATGATATTACGTGATGTATTATTGTATTTTAGACATAATTCTAAACCTTGAAGTGATCAGTCCAGTGTTTTAAAATATGAACTATCTCTTACATCCAGCATAATTCTGCTCTGGGCATATTTTAAACGAGAGCTCTGTCTTACTGGGCTCTTTAAGAACAGAAAATCACTGTTTCACAGTTTTCTAAGTGCTCTGTCTTGCTTAATGTATTAAATAGAAGGAAGAAGCTCAAAGAATGGGAAGAAGGTTGTACTGTGAATATTTATAGTTATCAAAGAAATTAATTGCTTGAATAAGTCTTTTTCAAAAAGTTGAGGTTTTTCTATTTCTATTCTACAACACAGAAACAAGACATATGTCAAAGAGAGGTTCTTCTACAGTTGCACATGAAAAGTATCAAAACATATAAAAGTACTGATACTAGATTTACACACCCTCAAAAAAATTCCTTGTCTTAATGCAAATAAAACATGCAGTTTTACTAAAGGTTGAATGCAGCAGAAATAACTGCAGAATACAGGAATAATACAGGGGTATGAAACAAAGAGCAGAATACCAGTTATGTGGAAAATAGTTTTGATTTTGCATAAATTTGTAAAAAACATGACATTTGAATTATAAAATATTATAAAATATAAAAATTAAAGAGTAGAAAATGAAATGTATTTTTAAATGCATATGGTATGTAGTCATTACCCTATTAAGTAAAAGAATTTGAATTCAGTGAAATTCTTATCTCCTGTTGTGAGGGACCAGCATAGTTTATTTCACTAAACAAAACATGCACTCTTAATTAGATGCATGGGATGTATAAGCCAGCAGCAGCACTAAGTGTGGGCCAAAGAGCTATCAGGGTTTCCAAATGATTCTTTCATAGTAGTACTTCTGATTCCTTAGTTTCTAATACATTTAAAAATAAGCTACATAACTTATTTTTATAGTGCCAGGAACTTTTCAAATAGAACCAGTGCAAAAGCATTACCAAGCTGCTGGAAATTTTAACTAATTCTTTGTAAATGCCCTAGGTTAATTTAGATCTCTGAAAACACATTAGGAAATTAAGCTGTAATGTGATCTAATTCAAATTTTAATTTGGCAAAAAGAATGATCCAGTCACACAGTTAATGTAAATAAGAAGCATAACACAGAGAAATTAATGAGGTTTCCTTTCGTTGAATCTTAAAGGAGGCAGATAATTAGCCACTTTTGTTATTATTGCTGCAGAATGTGTTATTGTCTTCGAGGTGTAAAGTAACTACTGCTTGCAGAAGGATGCGTTCATTTGTCTTTTCCTAATAGTTATTTACATTAAACCCTTGCAGGATGAAGCAGCTCAGCCACTGAACCTCTCAGCCCGACCCAAAACAGCTGAACCTGTCAAATCCCCGACATCTCCAACACAGAATCTCTTCCCAGCCAGCAAAAGCAGTCCAGTGACAGTGACGAACAAGAGTGGCATCCCCAGCCCGCTCAGTGGGTCTCTGGGAAGAGGATCCTCTTTAGGTAACTAATCTCTCCTGGGGAGAGGAGGAAACAGACAAGTTTTCTGTATGAAATCCCAGCCTGAGCACACTTAGTTCTGGATTAAGTAGATACTTGGACCTACATTTCTGTTTAAAATGGAAAAAAAAAAATTATAGTGAAGACTTTCAAAGAATGCTTCATTACTAAAGTTTTACAAGAGTATCCAAAGAGATGTGTCAGTGTGTGACAAACACAGGAAAGAACTATATAATGTAGAAAATACATACAAATATACACAGATAAGTAAATAAAGATAGAGATATAAAACTCGTAAAACAAGTTTGTATGAACATCTCTCCTAAAGGCATCTATTGGGTGTATACACACAAAGTTAACTTCTAAATTTTGACTTCAGGATCAAAAAAATGAAAAACTATCTTTGCACGCACATAGACACTAGATAGATTTTGTTGGTTTTTTTCAATGAAGATGAAAGGCATCAGTCCAGCCAGTTTATGTTATTATTTGATCATGTTTTTATTATTTGATCATATTTTTATTATTTGTTCACCCATCTGTCAAGATTTTGTTGATTCATATAGTTACAAGTAGGGAATTTTTGACCTCTGTTCAAGATTTTTTAACCTTATTAAGTGATGAAACAAAATTGGTCTGAAAACTATGTATGAAGACTACTTTAACCAGTCAAGGAACAGAATCAAGAGCTGCAAAATGTAGATGATCAGCCCTAAAGTTCAAATAGTAAATTTTAACAGTGACTAAATACTTACTACAGACCACTTATTCACAATCTGTAACTCAAGTGTACTTGTAAAATATATAGAAACACTTGTGAATAATGAATAGATATGTTAAATACATATATTAAATATATAAAAATTATGGGGATTTTTTCCATTCCCAAACACTTGGGAACATCAGGATCTCTGAAAGATATTTTCTGCAACTAGCTAGATATTCTACCTGTCAATTTCTTTCCAACTATCACTGCACTATCATTTATTAGAAAGTGAAGTATCAATCTGAAGTCACAGACCATGCAAGAGAAAGGACCACAGAAGATAAACAGTGCCTAAGGTTTAAATACTTTTCATGTAAAGTCATAAAAACATTTTGTCTCAATCCTTAAGTATAAAAAAAGACAGGAAGACATTGCCAAAAAATCAGCAAGCCATGTAAGGACTTGTTCTACCTTTTTACAATAGAGTCAGATGATTACGAATCTAAATCTCTTTAAAAATCATGCAATTATTGTTCCCAACTTCTTTAGGGTCCAGAATGAAACCTAGTTGCTGAAACATTTCAGAGCATTGGAAATTTTCCTTTTTCTCTAATTCATTATTTTTATTTTGGAGAGGGGTGTTCAATTCAGACAGGAAACCACCAGTCCCTCTAGACCATCACAGTCTGCATCCCTTCTTAGGCTACACTATTAAATTGAACATTTGATTCCCAGGATAAAGTGTGAGAAACTCTTAATAATTTTTATTTAAAAATAATTCAGGGTCCTTCAAGGTTGAATTTGCTGTATTTTACTCAGCTGAACTTCAATGAAATGAAAAGAATATAAAAATTATTTTTGAAGGTTAATTGCACATCTTAGCCTGATTAGGAATTTTGGTTCGTTTATATTTTGTTTTTGGTGGGGTTTTCTTTTTTTTTTTTTTAGTAGTAGACTGTCAGTAAGTAAACAAATCTAATAAATTTAGAGCCTTTATAAAATATGTTTTGCTTTTATAAAAATGTCAGGCAGATGCACAGGTCACACATAAATTGTGGACGCTCACAATTCCCAAGATAGAATATATATGCACAAATCTATCCATGTGCAGTATAGAGAATACTTCCATGTAGGAGCAGGTGGATCACAGTTTTATCACAGCAACAAAAATAGTCACAAAAAATTGCTGTCTTTTTCTCTCAAATCCAAAACTGTATCTGGGATACTCTTCTGTATACTGGGATAGTCAGATGTAAGAGGAATATTTGCCTGAGTTTGATGCTTGTTTAAAAGTTTCTTCCTGTTCAGAGTGATAGAAAGAAAACAGTTTTTTCTCTACTGATTTAGAATTTTATACTTATGTTATGGTGATAATGAACTTTGTGCCCAAAAAGTAAATGTAAATACTTTTTCTGAACTGGAAATCCAAATGTCTAGATTGATGGTTCTCTCTATAAAGAAATTCTAAGAACTGACACAGAGAATTTTTTCCTTTGTTCATTTCATTAATTATTTTTAATACCTCAAAAGTATTCCAGTTTAAGCTTCAGAATACTCTTGTCTTAAATACATATTTGAGTCCATGAATATGCTCAGCTATCAGGTTATCCCAAGACCTCAATTGTCGTATTTCTAACAGCAAAAGAAGTGCATGAGCTTATCAATCACTTCAGGACAGTAATTTCGCCTTCAAGCAAACAATTGCCAATCCTCCTCCTTCTGCAGATGTTGGTTGGGTGCAGCTCTAAGAGTGCAAGAGGAGAGTTCTTGCCTCAGATTCCAATTTGGATAATTCCTAAATAAAATGTGTTCTCTGTTTATAGATATCCTTTCCAGTCTTAATTCACCTGCCCTATTTGGGGACCAGGACACAGTAATGAAAGCCATTCAGGAGGCTCGAAAAATGAGAGAACAGATCCAAAGGGAACAGCAGCAGCAACAGCAGCCTCATGGTGTTGATGGAAAATTGCCCTCCATGAATAACATGGGTCTAAACAACTGCAGGAATGAAAAGGTAATGTCTCCCATTTCCCCACGGCCTGTCACTCACTCTTCTCTGCAAAACACCTTCTTATTTTTATATTAAATTTCTTTTTAGAGCTTTTAGCCATCTCTTATTTCACATTAAATACACCTTTAATGTCACTTTGCAGTGCTGTGCTACAAACTCCTCTAGGTTTGCATGACAGCATTCACAGCCACAGCCCTGTGCACTCACGTGACAAAGCTGTGAGTGTGCACATAGAAATGTGGAAAAGGGATTGGTTGAAACTCCCATTGTTCGTGGTCACTAGATTTTGAATTGTGCTTGGTTGAGTATCACAATGCCAATGTATGAATTTGAGTATGCCTGAATCTGTGGTTCAGGTGCAACAAAGTACTTAGGCTCAAAGAAGGTTCATTTGGCTCTCAGTTGCAGTGGGAAATTAGAGATCAAAACTCTTTGTTGGATCTCCAGTGTTGAATCACTGAAATGAGATGGTTTACTAGAGTAGAAAGTAGGAAGTGCTGGGATAATGGGACCAGCACTGGACTGAGCAGGACACGATCCAGCTTACAAAATAGCAACATGGGATCATCTCTGAAAGATGAGGAACAGTTTCTGCCATACTTGCTTTAAGGACCAGTCAGAGGACAAAGAAGACTCTTGGAAAATTCCTTGTACCTATGTTGTACCATTCTGTGGCCTTTCTGAGGTTTTTGGGATCTGCTCCAGCAGCAGGTCTCTGCATGTACACCAGCACAGGAGAGCCTGGGATCTGGTAACTGGCTAAGATAAAGGGCAGCCTTTGGATGGGGAATGCTTCTCTGTTATCTTCACTATAAGTGCCATGTGCTGCAAAAATACAGCACACAAGTTATTTTTCACCACTGACACAAAGTCTATTACAGACCACGATACTTATTCCAGTTAACTAGAAAGGGAAAAGTGTTATCCCAGTAATCACTAAAGCTTTGTCAAATAGAACAGTTATGATGTAATTTAGTAATGAATGGAAAGAAAAATGACACATTAATTAGCCTATACAGCAACTACTGTTTCAGAATATTTGTTAAAACACCCCAAAACAACAGGTAGTTCCAGTGCCTATAAAAATTTGGTGATTTTCTATATCAGAGGGTAGGGTAGGTTCTTTGTTCTTTGGGTGAGGGAGGAAAGATTATCTTGTAGCCTAAAGACTAACAGGAATTTTGAGTCCAGGTTGAGTATAAGACTGAGCAGAATATTAACTGTAACTTAAATGATGAATTTGATAATGCTCTGATCTTTTCTCAGCCCACAAGGGAATGCTTGGTGAGTGTTTTGTAGAAAGGCACAGAAAGGTAAAGAAATGTCATAAACAGAACCATTAAAGATTGATACACACCTTTTAATTACATTTTATATTTTTGCCTGATAGTTTCTTCACAGCACTCAAAACAAGTCCTGTCTGTTAAAAAAGATTTGTTAAAATGTTGCCACACAAGATAAACAAGTCAGATTCAGTATCTAATAAATATATATGTCTGCTAGTATTAGTTTAAAGGTCATAATTGAAAACCTCATTTAATACAAGTTGATACTATGAAAAAACATAGAAATTAATAACTGATCAAGCAGGCCATATTCAAACACTCTAATTGTAAAGTTAGTATTTGTCTTAACTCAAGAGGCAGGATACTAAAGCCTAGGTTATAAAAAGAAAATAAATGTCACACATATGATCAGTATTAAGAGTTTATAAAATTATGCTTATTTTAAAACTTATTTTATGTGGTTCAGTGGTTTGACATTTAAAAATATCTAATATACTATAAGGGCTATTAAAAGTATTCTTAACATTTGATTTCACCTTGAAAAATAAGTACAAAAATGGCATCCACTTACTTATTGAGCCTCTTCCCTGCATATTTTCAGTACCATGTTTACATATTGTATTCTATATAACAAGCTCCTATTTAATCTTTCACCCTTTAAAGCAGAGTCAGTAAATATTTCAGTCAATAATCTGAAATTTCTATTTTGTGCCGGTTACTAGCAATACACAGATAGATGCACAGCTTCCAGATTGAGGTTATACATCAGGCAGTCAGAGCAAAAAAAAATTTTTTCTTTTCCTTGCAAATATAGTAGAGTGAATTGGAACTCTTTAACAGATACAAACAACACCATTCTCAAATGCCATCTTTTATGAGGAGGCTTTTCATGGTAGCACTTGCAACTTTTAAAACCTTAGAATAAAACTGCAGCAGGGAAATCTGTTGTTAAGTCTCTTGGTGACCTTATGTAATCCTGCTGGGTTTATTTACTGTGGCAGGTACTACAGAACGATTAAGGCAGGAAAAGCTTGTAGTATGTGCTCTGGTTTTACCTCTGGTGTGCTGGTCTGTTATCCTCTCTCCACAGCTGTGAGAAGAGGCAGGGGTTGCAAAAGCATGGGATATAAATCAGTCATTTTCAATTATATATCCCCACTCTTAACCTAAAGAAAAGAA
>VZTR01018884.1:11878-28288 GCA_013400775.1 Chaetops frenatus
CCTGATCTCCTTCTATGACCAGGTGACCTGCCTAATGGATGACAGAAGAGCTGTGGATATTATCTACCTGAACTTAAGCAAAGCCTTTGATATTGTCTCCCATGGCATTTTTCTGCAAAAGCTGATAGCCCATGTCTTGGACTGTCCGCTGTTCACTGGGTTAATATCTGGCTGTATGACCAGGCCCAGAGAGTAGTGGTGGTGGATGGAGTTACATCCAACTGATGGCCAGTCACCAGTGGTGTTCCCCAGAGCTCAGTATACTAGAGTCAGTTCTGTATAATATCTTCATCAATGACCTGTACAAGGGTGTCAAACGTACCCTTGCTAACTTTGTGAACAACACAATGTTGGGTGGGAGTGTTGATCTGCTGGAGAGTGGGAAGGTTCTGCAGAAGGATCTGGACAGGCTGGATCAATGGGCCAAGGTTTCCCTGGTGATGCCCTGGGGTCAAAACAACGCCAGGCAGTGCCACAGGCTGGGGCAGAGTGGCTGCAAAGCTGCCCACAGGAAAAGGAGCTGGGGGGGCTGGAGACAGCAGCTGGACATGAGCCAGGCTGTGCCCAGGTGGCCAAGAAGGCCAATGGCATCCTGGCCTGTGCCAGCAATAGTGTGGCCAACAGGACCAGGGCAGGGATTGTTCCCCTGTACTCAGCACTGGTAAGGCCGCACCTCAAATCCTGTGTTCACTTTTGGCCCCCTCACTCCAAGAAAGACATTTTGGTGCTGGAGCATGTCCGGAGATGGGCAGTGGAGCTGGGGAAAGTCTGGAGCACAAGTCCTATGAGGAGCAGCTGAGGGAGCTGGGGTTGTTTAGGCTGGAGAAAAGGAGGCTCAGGGAAGACCTCATCACTCTCTACAACTCTGTGAAAGGAGGGTGTAGCCACATGGGAATTGGCTTCTTCTCCCATGCAACAAGTGACTGGACAACAGAAAATGGCCTCAGGCTGTACCGGGGGAGGTTCAGGATGGACATCAGNGGGCAGTGGAGCTGGGGAAAGTCTGGAGCACAAGTCCTATGAGGAGCAGCTGAGGGAGCTGGGGTTGTTTAGGCTGGAGAAAAGGAGGCTCAGGGAAGACCTCATCACTCTCTACAACTCTGTGAAAGGAGGGTGTAGCCACATGGGAATTGGCTTCTTCTCCCATGCAACAAGTGACTGGACAACAGAAAATGGCCTCAGGCTGTACCGGGGGAGGTTCAGGATGGACATCAGGAGGACTTTCTTCACTGAAAGAGTTGTTCACCATTGGAATGGTGTCACCATTCCTGGAGGATTACAAGAAATGACTGCATGTGGCACTACGTGCTATGGTTGGGTTGACAAGGTGGTGATGGGTCAAAGGTTGGACTTGGTGATCCTAGAAGTCTTTTCCAACCTAATGATTCTGTGCTCATGTGGTTTAAAGTTGCTTTGAGTTTGGCTGCACTGTGTTTTTAATAAACAAGTATCATACACAGAAGTGTCATTAATTATTTTTAAAACTATATTGAAATATGCTAGAGCACCTTTACCTGTATAGTGAGTAAAAATAACTCAGCATAAGACATTTGTTGTTCTTCATTATCTGATATTACAAATATAAAATACATTTAGTAGGCATATAGTATGCCTCATTTTATTTGAAATAAAGAAATACAGATTTGTTTGGTTGCCATGCAAAATCTGAGTTTACAGAAGCCACTGAGAATCTGTATTTCTTTTCAGAAAATTACAAAAATTTTCAGCCCTAATCCTGAAACAAATTCCTTTGATTATAGAATTCAGGGTTTTTAGTTGTTTAACCAGAGTTGGGAGAGTCATTTAAACAATTGCTGCAAAAGTAATTTTGCTCCAAATATTCAATATCAGGGAATGGTGCCAAATTTATGACTTTTGTAGGTGTGGCAATGTCAGACATTCCTGAGTCTAAGCAGTGGCATTTTACAGACACCAGAGAAGTGTTCAGCTGCCTGGTTGGCCATAGATAATGTTTTAGAATTTCTTCTTTATGCTCAAAGACAATGGCAGAAAAGTCGATGGATGGATGGATGGATAGAATTCTGTTCTTGATCTGTCCTGATTAAATCAACACACTCCAGACAGTGACAAAGGATAAAGTAATTAATTGTCACTTTCTGCACGCTGGTGTCCAGCAGAGTTAGTCCAAGTCCTTGCGTTCATCACAGTGCGGCTGGACTTCATAACTGCTGTGAAGACCAAGTGAGTATTGTCCTTTCCAGAAATACAACTTTCAGACACCTGAAGTAGTAAATGAAAGCAGCACACAGTACTGTTTGTACTCTACTGCGTACTCCATGAGTGGGTGATATTGCAGATGAAATTTAAGAATCTAGTAGAGACCTCTAATACAAACATCCACCTGGAAGAACATATGACTAGTAGATCTTAATTTAAATTCAGCATACAATTATAAACCAAACCATCCACTTATTTACATAGATTTGGCTTCTTTGATGAAGTCAAATAGGGATACTTCATCACTTGCTGGGCTAGAGTAGGCCAATCTAGGGTCCTCTAGTAGGCTTGGCATCTGTAAACAACAGCCTTTGTTTGTAATATAAGGCTTTGCATGTTGAGTCATATCAGCGAGCCAAACACATACAATGTTATGAGAAACAAGCTTGCAGTGGGAGTTGTGGTATACAGTCAAGGGCATTATAGCCTTCTTTTGGTATAAATACGTACAGTTTTGCACTACAGTTTTTTAACCATTGCAGAGAGCCTGGAGAGAACATTTATTCAAGGTTCTTATGTATATTTTCATTTCTTCCCTAATTTGTAAAATCAAATCTGTCAAATTCAAAACCTGTTACATACTAAAGCTTAAAATCTGTTACTATTTTGGGATTTTTTTTTTCTTTTTGGTAGCATCTAAAATTAAAATTATGTAAAAAGACTCAAAAAGTGTATGTCCCATTCCACATGGGCAAAGTCCCATTTACTTGACTGCAGCTCTGTGGGGTTCTCCGGCTCATTTTCAGTCTGTGATATTTCTCATGGAAGCTGAACTTAAAATGGAACAAGGTTGTCTGTACGCATGGGTGGTGGCTGCAGGACTGTGAAATGGAGGCAGACATGTCTGTCCTGGCAATCGTGATCAAGCAACGTGCCCAAAAGGTCTGCCGCAGGAGGCTGAGGGGGGACTTGGGCTGCACAACCACAAGAGCCTCATGCTTGTTTTAAGTGGCAGGAGGCAGGAAGAGCAGAAGTATGATATGCGAGAGCTTGATAATCAGGGCAGGTGTGACTGCTGCCAGCAAGCCTGCTCCCTAACCTTGGTGCATCACTCAAGGGGTGAAAAAAGCTCCAGTTCTTTGAATAATGTAGGTATGAAATCCTTCCTTGCTAAGAGCATCACATGAGCTTCCTCAGCAATCTACTCTGGGATGTGCAGAACCATCTTATGGGTAACTGAGGGCCACAGTAAGTAGGGGCATCCTGTGAGTGCAGAGCTTCCTCACCAGGCTGCTGGTCATGGGGCTGCCAGGCAGGAGCATGGCATGGCAGCACAGTAGGACAGTCAACACAGGGGAGCCCTGGACATCATGTGCCCTGCAACAGCAACCAGGAAAGGCAATGGCCAAGACTCCACGCAAAAGGTGAATGGTCAAAAAAAGTGGCACAGACTGCCATTAGAAGACAGGGGCAGAAACAAATTTTGGTTTTCATCCCTCTTCAAGCTAAACCCTCTTTTTTTTTTCCTCAGGTGCTGTCTTGAGCATGTGATATATAGAATGAAAGACTACAGATGTACTCCATGTGCCCTTGTACTTTCTAAATACAAATGCAACTCCTGTTCTTTCTTGTTGAGAGCATATTGACAGTAGAACAGTGTGTCCAGTCTTTTTTCCTGTGACTGTGCTTTGCTACCATTGTGTCTAACTGAGGTTCTAGCTCCAGAACTGTAGAAGCATCATAGCTGGTTGGCACCTCTGGAGCACACACAGTCCCACCCCTGCCCAGAACAGGTAAGTCACAGCAGGCTGTAGAGCTGTGTGTCCGACTAAGTTTGAGTTTTTGTAGAGATGGAGACTTCACAACTTCTCTGAGCAGCCTGTTCACAGCCACCCTCATTCAGCCTTCAATCAGTCACCCTGACAGTAAAAAAAATTTCCTCTTATTTTTAAATGAAATTTTGTGTATTTTGATTTTTGCTGCTTCTGCTGTCACTGGGGACCACTGAGAGGAGCCTGGCTCTTTACCATGCTTATCAGATATTTGCATACAGGGATAAGATCTGAGACTTCTCCAGGCTGAAGACACACAGTTCTCTCAGCCTTTCCCTCAGTAAGAGACACTTCAATCTCTTCATCATTGTGACCCTTTGCTGGACTCACTCCAATATGTTCACGTCTCACTTGTGCTGGAGAACTCAGGATTGCACACAGCACTCCAGGTGTCTCTCATGAGGGCTGAGCAGAGAGTTAGCATGAAATCTCCCTGGCTGTTGGCAACACTCTTCCTGATGCAGACAAGGAGGCTGTTGGCCGCTGCTGTAAATGCATGTTGCTGGCTCATGGTCTACTTGTCTTCCAGGCCCTCCAGGTGTTTTTCAGTCAAACCTGCTTTCTAGCTGGTCAGTCCTCAGCCTGTGGTGGCATGGAGGGTTATTTCCCTCCAAGTGCAGGACTTGACATTTTCCTCTGATGATTCTGTTGACCCATTTCTCCAGCCTGTCCAGATCTGTCTGAATTGAAATGCTCATCTCAGTTTTGTATCATCTGCAAATTTTCTAAGGCTGCACTCTTGTCCCACCACCTCTAGACCCTTAATGAAATTGTTAAACAGTACTGGACCCAGTCTCAATCCCTGTAGCATACAGTAGCGACCCTCCCCCTACCAGCTGTTGTTTGTGCAAGTCACCAAAACTCTTTGAGCCTGGGATCAAGGTGAGCATGATAAATCTGTAAAGTTCTGAATCATCCTTTGTGCTCTTCTTGAAGATGGGGATGGCATTTGCTTTCTTCCAGTCTTCAGGAACCTCTTCCAGTTGCAGTGACCTGTCCAAGACACTCAAGAGCAGCTTCACAAGGACAAGGGCCAATTCTCTCAGCACTCTTGTACAACCTGTTGGGTTCTGTGGTTGCATGAATATCCAGTCTATGTAAATGTTCTCTAACCTGCTCCTCCTCCACCAAGGATAAGTATTCCTTGCCTTGGCCTTTCTCCCTGGTCTTACTGAACTGGGATAGCTTTATCTCTAAAGACTGAAGCAAAGAAGGTATTGACTACTTGGCCTTTCCCACATCCCTTACTTCTGGATCCCTGACCCACATTTTCCCTTCTCTTCCTTTTCCCAACAATGACCCTGTAGAAAGCTTTCTTTTTCTCCCCATATCCTTCATCAGAGTCAACTTTCCTAACCCTTCATAAATACCTCTCCTCACATTAGGATTTGCCTAGTAATCCTTTGCCATCAGGACCCAGCCACCTCATCATCCATCCAAAGGCAGAGAGCCATCCCAGGGCAGAGATGGCATGCATCCTGACTGCTTTCTTACACAAAAGATGATGTCTCCTCCTCACCTTCCCGGCCTGTCCTTCCTGCAGTCCCTGCATCTGCCCATTGCAGTTCTCCCATTCTCTGAGCCGTCTCAGCATTCTCTCTGATCACCAAATCTTGTTTCAGGCCTTATAGTTATTGCATATTGGTGCTTTTAAGCACTAAGTAACTGTCACTGTCATGATGACTAATGTATTTTCATAATCTTTGTGAATCACAGAACTCCTATTGCACTTCAGTATTTGGACCGCATTTCACAAGAATCTAAATACAATATATGTGATAAAAGTGCACTCTTACTTTACATTGCTCTTAAGTCAAGAGTATATTTTCTGAATTTAGACATCCCTTATACAGAATTTCATGTAAGGTTTTAGATGAATGCATTTTTAAATGACCATGATTAAGTGGATGTATCACAAATCAGAAGTTATTTCAAGTAACTGTAGCATGTTTTATCTTTTATTTTTGGCAAGGTGTAGGGGGAACAGTAAGATCTAGATTGTGCAAGTTGCTTACTGCCAAATTCAGTGTCTATTCAAATACAATGTTATCATCCAAAAAAGTACAAAGACAGTTTTTGAAGACAGGAGAACAGAAACATGAAAAAGTATGAAGATTTTTCCAGGATCACACACTGAACAAACAGATCAAAAAATTTGGATCCTCATATTCTGCATCTTGGTAAGAAACTTCTCCAATACCTGTACAATTATTAAACAAGTTTGTAAGGCACAACTTAAACCCACAAATTTAATGACACTGTTATTATCTCCATGTCCATTTAGAGAGTACAATCTGTAAGTTGTGGTTGGTGGCTGCAGAGGCACAAGAAGCAATTTTGGCATGCAGTCCAAAAAGTATACGTTCATAGTCTCACTATGGACAGAATGGAAGGAATTTGGCTAAAATGAGTGCAGGTCTTGGCCAGGCAATGGAAAGGGAGTTGCGGTGGAAGGGTAGGTATTTTCAGCTCAATACCCACAAACACATTTGTTGCAAAAGTGAGTATACAGTGTCTACCAAAAGGATAACCTAGAGTCCTGGCTGCCCATGAAGATCACAGGAAAATTAGTTGCCACAGGAGGGATTCACTGTCCCTTATGAAGGCCAAAACCATTTACCTTTCAACCTACCCACTGTTCACAGTTTTGTGCTCTTCAGCCTTTCATTCTGGAAGAGCAACAACATAGAAAAACCATGTAATCACAGGATCATCTGGTTGGGAAAAGATGTCTTAGAGCATATGTGCGGGAAGAGGCCAAGCTCCACCTTGCTATACCCCCTTCCAGGCAGTTTTAGAGAGCAATAAGTTCTCCCCTGAGCCTCCTCTTCTCCAGCCTAAACAACCCCAGCTCCCTCAGCTGCTCCTCATAGGACTTGTGCTCCAGACTTTCCCCAGCTCCATTGCCAATCTCCGGACATGCTCCAGCACCAAAATGTCTTTCTTGGAGTGAGGGGGCCAAAAGTGAACACAGGATTTGAGGTGTGGCCTCACCAGTGATGAGTACAGGGGAACAATCCCTGCCCTGGTCCTGCTGGCCACA
The DNA here is from genome assembly GCA_013400775.1 of Chaetops frenatus. NCBI lineage: Eukaryota > Metazoa > Chordata > Aves > Passeriformes > Picathartidae > Chaetops > Chaetops frenatus. The sequence goes on from VZTR01018884.1 coordinate 18,932, forward strand.
CTATTGCTGGCACAGGCCAGGATGCCATTGGCCTTCTTGGCCACCTGGGCACAGCCTGGCTCATGTCCAGCTGCTGTCACCAGCACCCCCAGCTCCTTTTCCTGTGGGCAGCTTTGCAGCCACTCTGCCCCAGCCTGTGGCACTGCCTGGGGTTGGTGTGACCCAAGGGCAGGACCCAGCACTGGGCCTTGTTGAACCTCACCCCACTGGCCTTGGCCCCTTGATCCAGCCTGTCCAGATCCCTCTGCAGAGCCTTCCTGCCCTCCAGCAGATCAACACTCCCACCCAGCTTGGTGTCATCCATACAGTACCAGAGAGTGTACTCGATTCCCTGTCCAGATCATCAATAGCAATATTAAGCAGAACTAGCCTTAGTACTGAGCTCAGCCACCAGCTGGATCTAACTCCATCCACCACCACTCTTCGGGCCTGGCCATACAGCCATTTTGCTTTCAAAGTGTACAGTGCACTGATCCAAACCAATTTCTCCAAGAGAATGCTGTTGGAAAAGCTTTACTAAGTCCAGATAGACAACATCCAGAGCCTTTTCCTCACCCAAAAAGCATGCCACTCTGTCATAGAAGGATATTGGGTTGATCAAGCAGCACTTGACTTTCACAAATCCATACTGACTGGCTATAGCCAGGGCTCTAGCACCACTGGTTGCTCTATAGTTGCCACATGATGAGACTATGATGACCTATTCCATGACCTTCCAGGGCACCAAGGTCAGGCTGACAGGCCTGTAGTTCCCTAGGTCCTCTTTCCAGCTCTTGTTAGATAGATGGGAGTCACGTTTGTCAAAATCCAGTCAGCTATGACCCTCCTGAGTAGCCAGTATTGCCAATAAATCATGGAAAATGGCTCAGCAAACACTTCTACCAGCTCCCTTAGTACCTCTAGGTTGCATCCCATCTGGCCTCATAGACCTGTCTAAGTGGTGTAGCAGGTCAGTGACTGTTTCCCCTTGGATTCTGTGAGCTTCATTCTGCTCCCCATCCGTATTTTCCAGCTCAGGTGGCTGGGTGCCCTCAGAAGAACTTGACCTGCCATTAAAGATTGAGGCAAAGGCGCCATCAAGTACCTCAGTCTTTTTCTTATCCTTTGTCACTATTTTTCTCCCAGCATCCAATAAGGGATGGAGATTCTTCCCTGCCTTTGTTGGGAATATATTACAGAAACATTTTTCATTGTCTTTTATGACAGTAGTCAGATCACGTTCTAGTTGGGCTTTGACCCTTCTAATTTTCTCCCTGTATAATTTCACAACATGTTTTCAGTCCACCTGAGTTGCATGCCCCGTCCTTCAAAAGGCTTAAACTCTCCTCTTTTTCTCTTGAGTTCCAGCTAAAACTCCTTGTTCAGCCAGGCTGGTCTTCCCTGGCACCTCATCTTTTGGCACATGGGGACAGCCTGCTCCTGTGCCTTTAAGATTTCCTTGCTGAAGAGTGTCCTGCCTTCCTGGACATCTTTGCCTTTTAGATCTCCCAAGGATTTCTGTCAATCCATGTCCTGAACAGGCCAAAATCTGCCCTCCAGAATTCCAAGGTAGCAGTTTTGCTGACCCCCATTCTCCTCTCTGAGAACTGAAAACTGTAATTTCATGATTTCTGGGCCCAAGACAGCCAACTATCACATCATCCACCAGTCCTTCTCTGTTCATAAACAGTTCCAGCAAGTGCCTTCCCTGGATTGCTCACTTACCAGCTGTGTCAGGACGTTATCTGCCACACACTCCAGAAACTTCCTGTTGTATTCCAGCAGACATCTGGTAAGTTGAAGTCCCTCACAAGAACAAGATCTAATGCTCACGAGACTTCTCCCAGCTGCTAATAGAATATTTCATCTGCCTCTTCATCTTCATTTTGTGGTCTGCAACAGAAACCCACCAGGATATCTGCTCTGTTGGCCTTTCCCCTGGTTCTTACCCAGAAACCTTCAACCCCATCATCACAATTATTAAGCTCTAGATAATCAAAACACTCCCTAGCATACAGGCCTACCCCACTCCTCTCTTTCCTTGCTTATCCCTCCTGAAGAGTTCATAGCATAGAATGCTTCTGTTGCAGCATTCCAGTTGTCTGAATCATCCCACCATGATTTTGTAATATTGACTATGTCGCAGTATTCCTGCTGCACAGTGGCTTCCAGCTCCTCCATTTCTTGTCCATGCTGTGTGCATTGGTGTAGAAGCAGTTCATTTGGGATATTGATCATGCCACCTTTTTGGGGAGAGAAGTTCTAATACTTGTGTCACCATTCTCAGGCACATCTGTGGTTTCTAATGCATCAGTAGCACTCACATCTTTGGTGTTGCATGATCTTCATCCCCTATCTCTATGGAGATGGCTGCACAAGTGACCTTAGTAGCATACCACCCCTCAGTGTCATGCTGTCCCCATGGTTATCTCTAGCAGGCCTGGTTTTATCCTTTTCCCCTAGACTTTCTCAATGAGTCCTGCTAGCTCTTGTGAAAGTTCATTTTCCTCTTCTGAAACAGGTGTGCCCCATCTGTCACCACCAGGCCTGGTGTCATGTAAACAAACCCGTGATCAAAGAACCCACAATTTTGCCAGTAACACCAAGCTCAGAGCCAGATATTGGTCTTCTCTCATCATTCCCTGCAAGTGGCAGGAGAGGGGAAAACAAAGACTACCTGTGCTCCTGAACCCTTAACCAGTCATCCCAAGGCCCTAAAATCTCTCGTTTGCCCATGGACAGAGACCAGCAGAGGCATGAGGCTCTGATTCCACCTACTCACTGTTACACATTGTGTATTTGTAAGCAAAATCCTGGAAAAGGCCACATGAAGGTACTTCCTTCTGCAAATCAGAATAAAGAAGCCTGTAGGAGGAGGGAGAGAATATGTCCTAAAGCAAGGCCAAAAAGCAGACAGAAAGAAAGAGTATTAGCAGCAGGTGAGCATTTTGACAGACAATTTTTTACTAGGTGTTAAGTTCAAGGATAGTAAAAGAAGAAAACGAAATACCAAAATTTCTTATGTTACAAGTTTTTTTGCCTATTGCAGCTTGTTATCCTTCACCTATTTTGATATATAGTGCCATTTTGCTGTGTTACCCTGAGTAGTAGGATGAAGACATGGCATGTTGCTTTTGATACAGATAGCAAAGACGCTATGGTGATTGTAAATGATGGGGTGTTGGGTGTCCCTTTTGTATGTAAAGATTTTGGCATAATAGGTGAACTACTGAGGCAGCTCTAAGTTTAAAATCAAAGTTTGATTCTGGTATTTCTTGAATACTAAGGATAACTTTACAAATTTAAGATTCTTTCAACCTGTTTTTTCTGTAGGAATGTTAAAAGAATCAGCAGCAGAGATAATTCTGCCATGTATATTCATAGCCAATTAGACTCTTTTTGGCTTTTAGGATACTCGTATATGATTATATGTAATTCTCTGTCTACATGCCCAAAGAGCCAGGAGGATGGCTTCAGAAAAATTTTGTTTACTTTTTTACGCATTTTCAATAGTTGAAGGAATGGGGGTCTAAAGCAAAACTATTGTAAAATTGTGTATTAATTCTAATATGTACTTTCTTATAAATATAAGGCCTTTTTTTTTAATACTAGAATGTTTTATTTTTACAAGTTCTCAAACAATAATTCTTCCTTTAAAATTACTTTGGCTTTTTTTTTGTTTGTTTTGGGGTTGGGGTTTTTTGGGGGTGTGTTTTGGTGTTTGGGGTTTGTTTTGGGTTTTTTGCTTGTTTGTTTGAGGGTGTTCTGTTTTGGTTTGGTTTGGTTTTGGTTGGGTTTTTGTTTGTTTGTTTGTTTGTTTTGTTTTGTTTTATTTGTGTTTGGTTTTGGGGGGGTTTTGTTTTGTTTTGTTTTGTGAATTCTTGAAGATCTCATGATTATTGCAGTTCTATTTTTTATTTTACATTTAGCATTTTTTTAATATAATATATGATGCAAAATCAATGGTATTCTATTGGATTCTTCCCTCAATATATATTGCACTTTTCTTGTCTGGGCTCAAATAGACTTAATCAAAACACAAAAAGCAATTGCTCTTGTGCTGGCCCTTTTGACTAAGTCTCTAGGCTCCATGTTTATGAAATCTTTATAGTTATTAGTTTACTTAGCATGATAGTTAATTTCAAGGCATGATCTTTTCACTTTTCACCAAAAAAATAATCCAGTTTATGCTAATAATTAAAGTACAAACCTATCTGAAATGTGACTACATAATATGGCACCCTTTTTATTAGACAAGGACTCTGTAGATACAGACAAGACGGATGTGATGTGGACCCTGGATATCTCATAAGCAATGTGAGAGACAGGGCAAGAACTAAACAAGAGAGGAGGGAAAACTAACCTTCACAGGTTTGTGTAAGCACTGTAGGACTTCTCGACCTTCTACTGAAAGAAGAGCCCAGTTGCCTCAAAATAAAAAAGGATTAAAAGAAGAGCCTGGGGTTTTGCAGTGTTTGCTTGTTTTTATGCTTCAATAGGAAACAAATAGCTTGGGAGCCAGCTTAGGATGCATTTAACCATTGCAGAAGATAGCATTGACTTTATCCACTACTCTTCAGCCTTCTGTTGGTACACTAGAATGTGTTTATGGCTTCTCAGGAGTAATTTTGACAGTAGTAACCCAAATATAAGTGACTGCAATGACAGGGAGGCAGAGGCTGAATAGCATTCAAGAACTGATCAGAAATAATTAAAAGCAGAAGAGAAAAGTACCTGTGTTATACTGCGGGGCTAACATACTGCACTGTGGATGGCAGCTTGCTGCTACCATTGCTGGCTGCTAGTTTATGGAAAGTGTGATTCTATTCTCCTTCATTGGCCTAGTAAGTTTGCCTGGCAGTGCCTGAAAGTGAAAAAGATTGCACTGAAATTTAGAATGCATAATGCAGCAAGTAGCCGCAATATTCTTTTTTTTCTATAAGGTGGGTTTGTGTTAGCACACAAGTCCTTTTCTAATCAGCCACTGTTGGAAGGAAGCTAGCTCAGCTCTTTTAGGGAGCCTCCCCAGGAGACTCTCTCAAAAGTCACTCTGAAATCTCAGAGTAAATTTTCAAATATAACAAAATTTGAGTTCTTACAGCAGTCCAAAGCAAATTAAACATAAAATTGTTAAGCTTTCTGCACCAAGCTTTCATTGCATATTAAAATTTAAGAATGGAAAACTGCCCTTAGGGACACAGGTAGTCTCTGTCAGTCCTGCCTCTGCTGTTTCTAAAACTTTGAAAAGCTTACCCCTCCACAATCCAACTCAGGTTGTAACTTCTCTGTGCATGTTAGGAAGGAAATACTGTATCTCATTTTCTGGTATTTTAAAATATCTATATGGCTGTAACCAGCACATATTGGTACTAGAAAAATGCCAAGGAAGTGGTAAAGCTGAACACCAGATAATGCAATGCAAGTATTTTGAGCTGTCATAGTTCATTGTTGCCAAGGTGTCCATTTCCCAAAAGAGCTGGACAAAGGAATATTGCCACAGCATCTGGGACCAGCACCATCAAAAGAGAGAGTAGGGAACAAATCAAAACCAGTAGGTTGCTAATGGCTCTTTCAACGTCAGAAAATGGCTGCACAGATTCTACTGTGTCTCCTGCTGAGAAAAATTATAGGAAACCTGTCCTGACCTTTCCTGTTTGTCAGGCTCAGAAGCTATGCAGCACTCGCTGCCTAGCAGGCTATTATTTATACAGACCATCAGCCCACTCTTTGTCCCTAACAGCCACATTTACAGGATATTCAAAAATTATCTGTCAGTCTTAGGATGTAAAAATAAGTAGCAGAATGTTTAAAGACTTCCCAGAAAATCTATGTAGGAACTTAACTTAAGTAGTCCTGCTGCTGCTTGAACAATTTTATCTGTTTTTACCTTTGGAAAGCTAATGTAGGAACCAGTTAGAAGGTTTCTACTACAGGAGAACATTAATTTAGTAGTGGTATTTCTACTTTCACAGGAGTAACAGCATGTCTCAGACTGAAGAAAAAAAAAATTAAGAAACAAATGATAAGGAAATGTTATTTCAGCCTTATCTCTATAACGGCATTCATGGATATTGATTTTAAAAACTAGTACTGCCAAAGTAGCCAAGTGAAAATAACTAGCCACTACTTTCCGAAAATACTGTGTTTGAAATTTATAAGATTTTTAAAGAGACTATACTTGCTCAGCTTGTATTTACCTTGGCAAGTATTCTTCCTGAGTCACACGTTCCCAAAATGATGTTTAAAGGTCAAAATACAGCCTTAAAAATGTGTGAGATATTTCCTCTAGTTGTGAAAGGACAACTCCTTTAATCCCCAGCCATTACAAGACAAACAACCTGCATTTTCATCCTTCTAAACATGATTAGTGTCTTGCAACATTTTACTCGGTCTTGCCTCCAATTACTTTGCAGTTTATTCTTTGTACTCTTGCATCTCATTTACTTACCTTCTCACTTTAGGGTTCCAGTGTATGTTTTCCAGCATCTCTGTTGCTTCTCACACTTTATAAGCAGCATTTCACAGTGCCCTGTTCAAATCAACTATCCTCTCCACATACAGAATGACAGCAAGTTCTGGTAACCTTGGTCTTCATCTTATTTAAAAAAAAAACAAACCACCATATAGAAAGCATTTTAGCATCAACTTAACTTCTAAGAATGCCTGTTTACTGAAAATTCAACTCCTCAATAATTTACCACATCTGCATGTGTATGAAAATTCCCTGACTTGGGGCAAGCAGTGCTTTGCTTTTAAGCCAGCAGAGCAATATCAGGGTAGCAAAGCTCAAAGGCTGCTCCTGTAAGGTATCAACTAAACTTGGGATAGTTTTTGTTAATTCATATATGTAACCTGCATGGATTTTTTTGCAGTCTGAATTTTCCACCGAACTGTACTAGCTTACATGACTAAGAAAACAAAGACTAATTTTAGAGAAAACATGTCTATCCTGTTGACTTCAACCCTGCAGAAAGTAATGGAAATGCATGGACTTTTGGGTGGAAAAGGAGGCTGCTGAGCATTACCAGTTACATGCCAATATGTACACATCACGGCTTGTTATTACTGCTAACATAAATAAACTAACAAATGGAGATAACATGCATTTTCTACAATGCCTTGGAAAAAGCTGAAACCTGTCCGGGGCAAACCACCTGCATCACAATATTAGATATATATAGTTAATAATAATGATAATGATAATGATAATGATAATAGCAGAATTTTAAGTTCAAGTCAACATGGAACTAAGAAGCATTTAACCATTTCTCTTTGAAGAGGATTACATAAGACTGTGGGATGACACAAATGACAGCATTTATATAGGCCTAAGTACAGCACTAAAACAGCTAAAATAGTTCAGAACAGAAAAGATTTACAAAATGTTTTCTACATACCAAAAAAAATATTAATTTATGTTGGCGGAATCCCTGCTAGGGCCCACTAAAGTTCAAATGGTTACCTTAGCATCTGATTTATGTCATCCATTACATGCTGTTAGGTGTAAAGGAAATGGCACATCAGCTGAGCTTGACATGGGGACCAAGAGGCTGCACTGGAGCCTGCTGTTCACTAATAGCTAGTTTACATGCCATTAGCTTCCAAGAAATGAATATTTGGAATCACTGGAATAAAACTCACTACTAGGATTAGTACAGTTACTGCACTAATACTCAACCACAGTCCTTTCATAGCAATCAAGAGTTCCTTTGACACAAAGATCTAAAAAAAGCCAAATCTTGATGAAAAGATGAGAGGTAGACAAAGTAAAATCAGCTAAAAGTGGGAATACTCTGATCTCATTATTCTGCACAAATTTAATTAGATTTTTTTTCCTTTATATTATAAATTATGCATGTTTACCCTTCTATTGCTGTGGAAATAGAGGAAATGATGATACGAAATGACTGAAGGGTGAAGATGGCTAGAGATAGGTAGGAGAGATTTTAGTATGACCAACAAACCTTAGCACATCAGAGTTAAGTATTCAATGAGGTTTCTCACAGGTATTTCCACTTTTATATAATAGGGGCTTTGGTGGAGGCCTGAGAGAACAGGGAGGAGAGGGATCAGATGAAGCTATGATTTATAGCCTTCATGATCTGTCTGCATTGGTCCTGAATGCACAGAAGGAGCTGAGAAACTTCCACTGGGCAGGCAAAACCCCTCCAGCAGCCCGTTGATCAAGTCTGGGGGGACCTATGCCACCTGTGTCTGATCTTTTCCACTAATTTTTGTGTTACAGTTAGTATTGAATTTATGTGCTAGGAAAGTTTTTGGCCACAGATGTGAAATCAGTAATTAAATAATAGGAGAGACCTTATTTCATTTCCCTCAGAGTATAAAATGAATTAGTTTAGTATTTGAGAGGAAAGGCCATGATTTGGTATCAAAACTGAGAGTGGCAAACTAAGCACTAGTTGTTCCCAGCTAGCACTAGGTGACCTGCATAGTCTTCTGTGGAGACCTGTGAGCTAGCTGGCATTGCATCCAGTGAGCTCACATTGCAGAACAGCTTCATGACAGTACTGTCATTAATCCTGCAAAAGTTCAGGCACGCATATTTTAAAGAACAAGAATGGTCCCAAAACCCCAACTGTCTCAGCATGCCTTCATAGGAGATTTGGTCCAGCCCGGTGGTCATGTTCATGGCCCTCTGGACTTACTCCCATAGAAGTCCTGTAGCTGGATGCAGCACTCCAGGTGGGGTCTCATGAGATCAGAACTGAGGGGCAGAATTCCTCCCTTGCCCTGCTGGGCACACTGCTTTGGCTGCAGCCCAGGACATGGTTGACTCTCTGGGACTCAAGTGCACATTACTGGCTCATGCTAAGCTTCTCATCTACCAACATGCTTAAGTCCATCTCTGCAGGGCTGTTCTCAGTCCATTTATCATCCAGACTGTATCCATGTTTGAGACTGACCTAGCTCAGGTGCAGGACTTAACATCTGGCCATATTGAGCTTTGTAAAACTCACACTGGCTCATTTCTCAAGCTTGTAAAGATCTCTCTGGATGGCATTCCTTCTTTCTAGAATACCAACTGCACCTAGAGTATCAACTAAGCTTGGCATTGTCAGCAAACTTGCAGAGGGTGCACTCAATCCCACTGTCCATGTTGACAACAAAGATGTTAAATAATACTCATCTCAGTACACATCCCTGAGGGACCCAAGTCATCACTGGTCTCCATCTGGACATTAAGCTGTTGGCAGCAGCTTTCTGAGTGAAACATCCAGCCAATTTATTATCCACCAAATGTTCCACCCATTAAATCAATGCTTCCTCAGTACAGAGACAAAGATGTAGTATGGGACAGTATCAAATCCTTTGCACAAGGGCAAGTGGATTATATCAGTCATTTTTCCCCCATCCACA
>VZTR01018884.1:28462-39287 GCA_013400775.1 Chaetops frenatus
GCTTTCTGAGTGAAACATCCAGCCAATTTCTTATCCACCAAATGTTCCACCCATTAAATCAATGCTTCCTCAGTACAGAGACAAAGATGTAGTATGGGACAGTATCAAATCCTTTGCACAAGGGCAAGTGGATTATATCAGTCATTTTTCCCCCATCCACAAATGCTGTAACCCCATTAGGAGGCCACCAAATCAGGCAGGCATAATTTGCCCATAGTGAAAACATGTTGGCTGTCACCAATCACTTCTCTGTCCTCCTTACACCTAAGCATAGTTTCCAGGAGGATTTGCTCTACTATCTTGCCAGGCACTGAGGTAAATCTTATATTACAGTTCCCTGGGTCTTCATTTTTAATCCTTTTTAAAAATGCAGGTTATGTTCCCCTTTTTCAATCATTGGGAACTTTACAGGTTTAGTGAAGCAGTATCTCCTTTGACCTTTATTAATCTCCTTGTTTGGCCTGATGGGACCATCACTCTCTCTAGGGATTGCTGGTTTATTTGTAACAGAACACAATCCATCTGTCCTGTGTAAAGAAAGCTAAAGTAGATTGTATTTTTTTCTCAATCATTAAGTATACTCTACTGAAGTACAACTCCTTTCTTGCTGGACATACATAATTTTTTCTAGAATTATACTTGAAATACTTATAGTAATCTTCAATTCTATTAATAATTTACGGTATCATATTCATAAAAAGTGTTTACAGCACGAAACACCACATTATTCCTAGTTCATGCAACCATCCCCAAACAAAACTAAATGTGGGAAAGAAATATATTTAGAGTAATTTACATTATATACAGGCATGTCTGAAAAGACAGTTTAATAAAATGCAAAAGTCCTTAGTGGGTAATCTAGACAATTGATATTTAAAACCCAAACAAATTCACATGGATTAGGTTCATATATAAGATATGGTAATACTTCTGAGCTTTGTTACAAGGGAGCTAAAGGTAAAATCAGAGTTTCTTGTGCATTTAGTATATTGAGACAGGTATAGTTTCTAAAATATACTGTATAGAATAAGGAATAGGTAAATCTGGCTCTACTTGAAATCTATTTGTTTATCTGTTCTGTCATATGTATTTATCATGTTTTTTTTCTCACCTCCTCAAAAAGCAATGATGCTTTTGAAACTTATTTTACACTTTTCTAATGGTTAAATCACTAAAGATACTGTGCAGTATATAAAGAAGAAACGATCTTAGAAAGAAGTGATCTTAGAATATATGTATAGGTACTAGGATTTTAAAGAATTTCTAAGGCATTTTGGAGGATATATATATATATAAAGGTACAATCTAAAACTATTTTGAGAAATTAACTAATAGTTTTTTCATTAGTATTAATTATTCCTAACTACACAAAAGGACTAGATGAAATCTGCTTAGGTATTCATTAAAATTACCGAATCATACATACCAGCTGAAATGATTGAAACCTTTTAAAGATCATGCTCACAGTAAGTAGAAAAAACACACATTATCTATCTTCTGCATGGGACATGAAGACGTAGAAAATCAAGGTAAAATACATTAGAACAAACTTAATTCCTGACAGAAGTTAATACATTAATTGCAGGTAAGGGGGAGAAGTATGGCTAAGGTTGGAATACACCATGCTTTTGAGCATGTGTAACTTCAAGCTAAATAATGTTTTGTTAAGAGCAAACATTATCTTTCCTCTCTGTCAAATATATTTTTTTTTCAGTTTATGTCATGATCTCCACTCATGGTGATGCTAAAGAAAAGGTAAGAAACCCCAATGGATAGGAGATTCTATCCCTCTGCCTTAAGCAATACTAGCAGTAATTATAGTAGTAAAACATTTACGATAAAGTGGGATATAAGCAGATAAATATTGGGTGAGAAATTAGGCTTTGTATTAATGCAGTAAGCTAGACAAGTAAAATGGAAATCTCCTGGGACTGTTCCTTCTGGCTGTCCTCGCTGCTATCACATGATATCAGCAAAACATTTATCTGAAGTTTTTCAGCATGATGGTCTTGATTCCACATTACCTCATGATTTTGATCTTACAATGCTGCCATATTGAAAACTCTCACAGAAGGAAGGCAAATAAATCTGATATTAAGGAATATCACCCTTGTTTAAGACATTTCTCATTATAAAACCAAAACATTTCATTTACACATTTAACATTGACTTTTGGCAAGGCAGCAGTTCTACAGAGGAGCCTTGGCTATTTAGCAATAGTGAACAAAGGGCTCCACACTTTTCCTCATCTGCTTTGCCAATTGTTAAAATAAAAATAACAACTCTGAATGGGAATGAAGTATTATTTTATACAACATTGCCTTACAAAAAAATATTTTTGGTGTTGTTAATTTAAAATTTCTTGATCTGAAATTCCCTCAGTACTGATTACATTCTGCAAAATTTAGTCTCTTGAGATTAGTCTTCAGTAATAGAGATGTTAACTGACAGAAGCTTAAACATGTCCTGTGCCTTTGTATTATCACAGTGTTAACAGAGGTGATTGGGCCACATGCCCAGTGCTGCTCGTCAGCCTTTTCCAGACTCTTCCTGCCAGAAGAAACTGAGAGATACTGAGAGATACAACCCACCCTGTTCTTCTTCTAAATTGCAGCCATGTTTAGATTAATTGCAAGACCATTACTTCAGGATTCTCTGTTCTCCAGGATATACACTTAAGTAATAGCCAAGCAATAAATTAAAACAAGTATTACTTACAGATTATCCATATAAATTAAAAAAAAAAAACTTGTTCCTGGTCAAGACAACTTTGAGGCTATCGACTTACCACCTTCAGTTTATTTAGTTGATACTTTTCTGATAACTAGCAGATGGATCAAACTTAAATGAGGAAAAGAAGTTACTTCTGAAAATTGTGCAACTCTTGGTATATGCATGGAAACAAAAGCTTTTATCTCATGGGCTGGAAGGAATTGTCAGCCATTTAACTACTGATCTTGACGTTCAATTAAATCAGTGCTAGCTAGAGACTCTTCACTGAAAGACACAAAGGCTCTGGCTCTGAGGTATTCGTATGAGATGCTAAAACCTAATATGATTTAAAAAGACTGTTAAGATTAAGACAATAAAAAAACAGTGCTCAGTAGCTGAGACAGTGTACATGGAACAGTAGCTCAGGAGCACTTTTTTCCTTTCACTACAAGGAAACAAGGTATAGGAAAAAGTAAATAAAGCTATATAGTTTGCATTGTTGTCCTCACCTTCTGATCTTAAGGGCAGACAGAAACTGAGGATGGGATGTGTATTACTCCAAGATCTTAGAGTCAGATTAATGGTTAAATGTCACTCTGAAGATAAATTTATCAACCATCACCTCTACCGTCTATAAAACAGTGAAGTACCTTTGCTTAGAGCTGCTTTCAAGCACCTCCTGTTATCACCTGAATGTGTATATCAGGTCCTCATTAGAAGTGTCTTTCTTGGTTATTTTAGAAATTATGAAATGAGAAAGGTATCAGGAGACTTGAGCCCAAAGGCACTGCACCTTTTACCAGCATAGTGAAATCAAATACCATTCTGTGCATATTTTGCTCACCATAACCACAAAATAAACATTTTCTTGCATTTTGCCCTTACCACAAAACAAGATAAAATTTTCAAAGATTTTGACAGACTATATTTGTGCAGCCTATCACCTGGACATATATGTGGTAATCAGTGTCCCTGAGTTTTTTAAGCATATTGGAGAAAAGACTGGAAATTAGGATTGCTGAAGAAGGCCATATGGAGATACATAAAAGCAGAAGATGATGTGTGTTCTGTGTGCTTTGTAAACATCCAGAGGAGCTGATTTTACTGGCTATCTATGACTATCAGGGCAGCAATAACTCTTCATTCATAGCCAAAATTACTCATTTTAATATTAATGTTTTGGTTTGTGGCCTGCCATGTGAAAATAAGTGAACCATAGTTACTCAACAAAATCAAACTTGAAGATGGTGGTCAGAGAACCTTCCTTGCCATACTTACTCAAGGCCTCAGAAATAAAGCAGACATGGAATTCTTCATATGAAATAAGCCAATGTTCAGACATTACCATAAGTTTGTACCATGATTATTCTTCACCTCATATGAGTGATTCGCAGAATTTTTTATGCCACATTCATTCTTTCAGTTAATCAGATTCATGAAGCTCCCTTTTAAAATAAAGACAATGGATTGATCACAGCCCTCCTATACACTGTACAACTTCAAGCTGGGAGATGAAGTGGAAATACTCTTTAGTAATAAATAGATGATCTGCATATTTATTTCACCAGAACAATAATGGAAGAAAAAACTGTCAGCCTGATTATCATCTGCAAAGATGTACTTCATGTACCTGAGCACTGAGGATGATATTTAGATAGATATATTTACATTAGCATTACCTTCAGTCCAAGCATGAATTATAGGGTGTTTTACTGTTGTGAACAAGATGCTCTGAAGCAAAAGCATATCACTGTAAAATAATACCATTCATCATGACTGAGGAAGAAAAAAAAAAAGAAGAAATAAACAGCTTGTGCTGACAAACATCGTCAGTTCTGTGTTCTGTCTTCTCCTGACTTGTGCACTTTGGTAACATGATGTAAAAAAGCTACATTCTTGCATGTTCATGTTTTGTTCAAGTACCATCTGCCAGGGACTGGGAAAAGCTAACTGGGTGCCTGCAAACGCAATTTCTGCAGAGAAACTTCTCTATTCACTGCAGGAAAGGCAGCTCCACCTACTGACATTTCTGTCTGTCTGCTTTTTAAAGGGTGGAGGGATTACTTAAAAGTGGCATCTACTCTCATTTCCCAGAGGAAATGCTGTTCACAAAACACTGGCAGCTATGTTTTAAGCTCTAAAGTTAGCAGTCAGCATTGGTGTGTATTTTCTCTCTTAGGATATCTCAATCATTCTGTAGATTCAGTTAGTTAAAACATGACTTTCTGATAGTACGAGATCTTTCAAAAGCAGTACCCTAGCACACTTAGAATGAGATATCAATTTGACTTTAACTGTGATCTGTCCTGAAACAGCCTATGTCTTCACTTTTGATCTAATATTTTTCTGTATTGCAGGTACTCAAATATTTATCTTTATAACCGAGAGTGTATTATTCCTCAAAGGTCTTCCAAAGGATTTTTTCAAGAAAGGGCAAACTTTTGTCAGGTTTTTTCTGATGCAAAATTACTGTAGTTGGTGCATGAGGATTTTTTGAGACAATACCTAATGCATGGTCAATGCCGTTGAGTGAAATAACGCCTGACTTGGACAGCATCAGGATTTGGAAGTGGATGACTCACACCTTCTGAGCAAAACTTGGTCCATGACCTCACAAAGACTGCTTCTGACTGCTCTAGTACAAGTCAGAGAAACTGAAAGCACACCTTTCAAGTGGCCAGATGTGGAAAAGATGAAAATATCTGTTGTGCCCTGAACAGCCTAGACTGACTGCTGTAATGAGATGTTTGGGTGGAAATGTGAGTGAAGTGAGCTTGATCTGAATGCTAATGCAGCCCTAAGTAGAGCTGACCTGATTTCTACTGACTGAGTGGATGGGAAATGAACTTACACAACCTTTATTCTGCTTTTTTCTGGGAAGAGAAGATGTCAAATACACATGCATCCCAGGTGTATTTAAAAACTAATTATTTTAAAAAATTCTATATGGCACAATTTTGCCCCCAGATTTCAGAGAATTTTGAATAATTTGGCTTAATTTACTCACGTAGAAAAAGTAAACTTCTAAGTCAAAATAAGATTGCTTTGCTGACTTTGTTGCCTGTGTACTCCCTTTCACTAATTCTGACTTTTTTCCTTAGTTTGATTCACACTTACAAAAGTGAAAATTAGCTTATCCAGTGTTAGTAAGCACTGGTGAGACCATTAACATGTCCAGTAGATGGCTACTCAGCTAAAAGTAACCTGTAGTGGTATACTGATCATAACTTGCAAGAGAACCTTGCTTGCTACAGTGAAGACATGCAAAGGCAGAAACAAGAGAGTACCTTAGTGGCAGATATGCTGGTGTAAGTATTAGCTGTAAAAACAGTAGTGCCTGACTGTAAAAACTAATATGGAGTGTTTATCACTAGAGTAGTGCCCAGTTCCATTTAGAAAAAGACTGGTTTTCAGACTGAATCTATATATAAATATCAGAATTTCAAACTGCTCTATAGCTTGAGGACAGGTGCCTGAGAGCTTCACTAGCAGGCATTACCGAGTGAGTAACTTCAGCTGATATCTGAGAAATGATGGAGTTATGACACAGAAACTGACATCTCTCAGATATGAGAAAAAGCTGCTTTGCCTGCATTTCAGGGTTTCAGTGGCAGTTAGGAGTGCTAATTTTAACAGTGAAGAGGTAAATATACCAGCACTTCTACTGGAGATATACCACAAGTATTGTCAGGTTAGCATGCAAAAAGTCCACCTAGACTGCTGTTGAAAATCAGTTTTGGAAGAGAACTCCTGTTTCTGAGCCTCAGAGACACAGGTTGTTGCCTCTCCAAAGCAAACAGCTCAAGCTGAAATAAACCAACTCTGCCTCAGAACCTAGAGTCCTAACAATTCTTTAACACAGGACTTCCATTCATCATGTCTGATGTTTTCTTTGCTGAGTAGCTTTATGTCCATTATTTCATTATGATGCTGCTCAGCACAAGAGGAACTCATTATGGCCCAAGGTCAGAAGTATTTCAACAATATAAAATTAACCCTTAGAATTTCTCTGTTACCACTGCAGATGTGGTTCCATCTCTTTTCAAAGTCACATTACACATGTTGTAAATGTAAAGCTTCGGGAGCTGCATATGACAGCTCTCAGAGGCAAAACAATTTGTTCCATTGTTTGTCAAGTGATTAAACACAACCGTGTTGAAACTTCTCTGTAATGAACTTGTACCACTTTGCAATAAATGCGTTCAATTAACTGAATGCATAAGGTCTTAATTTTCAGAGGAGTAAGACAGCATTGGCTTTTTCCAAGTTTTTAAAGCAGTTTCACAGGTGCAAGTCCGGTATTCAGAATAATTGCAGAAAGGATCCAAGTCAAGAAACAAGGGAATAAATGAGTGTGCTAGAAGGGAAGATTGATGACAGACAGGCAGACTACCAAAATGATGTAAAAAACCATGGAGCTAGATGTAAAAGAAAAAAATTTTACTCCTTCCCAGAGAAGTTGTCTGTGTAGTCTGCTAAGACTACTGCTCAACAATATAGGGGTATAGTTTTATTAGTATTTTTCACCAAGGCTTACCAAATTGTGTCACTAGTTTTTGATTGACACAGAAAACCCTTCTGCAGATCTCTAAAAATTTCCTGTTATGTGAATAAAGGATATGATTATTAGCATGTTTTCCAAGACAAGCTATTTTGTGAAAAATTAATACCCTCATATTTCTTTCTCATTTGATTTCTGCCTCATATCTCTTCCAGTTCTTTATCACCAGCCTCTCTTGTGCACTCCTGTTCTATTTCCTCTTCTGTCTTGAGAACCTGAATTTTGCTGTTGGCTTATGTTCTGTTATTATGAAGTTACAGTATGACATAAGTTACTGTAGGCCGACTGAGCCCCAGAAGATACTGCTCCAGTAGAAAATGTGGACCCCTTGCTAGGGACTGTAATGAAAATGAGGACAGTAGTCTATTGTCCACAGCAGTCTCATTTAACAGCTTCTAAAAGACTCAGGGTAGTACACTATTACATCATTAACTGCTGAGAAATTCCTCAAATTGGTGGAAATTTAACATGGGTAAAGAACAAAGACTAAAAGACTCTTTAAGTTTGCCTTCTGTGGGTTGTTTTTTGGCATGTTAAGAAAGTGAAAGTATAAAAATTATTTCTGTCTAGTTTTGTAAAAATCCATTTTCTTGTGTTTTCTCCTCCTCTTTCTCCCCCAACAGGAGATATAAGATTTTATGGTTTTATTGTTTACATCTACTTTGCCAGGCCTTAGTTTTCTTGAGGATCTTTAAACTACCAACTGCATGAAAATAGTTTGTTTAATCTGAAATCATATTTGAAATACATGATAAAGAATCAGACTCCAAAGTGTGTAGTTTATCATAGCTTAAATTTGTAATTGATTTTCTGTTGTTTTCCTGTTTTATTTTTTCCATTTTGGTATGTAAGATTGTTGGTTGTTGCCATGGTAATTATAAATTTTTTTTTACTGTTACTGAAGCTTTTCAGAAGAGAAGCCCTTCCTTATGCACATTTTATTTCCTGTAGAACAAATGATCACACTGACTGCTATTCAAGTGTATAAGGTAGCATCATCTTCAATACAATGTTATGCCTAGATCCCCAAATTCTTGCCATAACGAACTCTTGTACACACTTACTGAGCGAAATCTGAGGTGAGGCCTCTCTAGTCTATCCACACAAATAAGAAATGTCTTTCAGAGCTCAGCTGCCATCCTAATTTTCAACTGTAGTTATGTCAACACTCTTTTATCTCTGAGCAAAGCAAAATGTTTCACTTACAGATTTTCAGCATGCTAATGCAAACATACTTTCACTAAACTGTGATTTTCGTTACCAACCTGTGCCCTGCTGCACTCTTTCACCAACCATAAAATATTGATTTTCATTTTTATGTGTCCTTTTAGTCTCACCTCCCATGTTTTACTTCCTCACCCTCAGGAATTCATCTCCTTTCTCTAATCTCTAGTCTTTGTTGCCTGTTATTTATACACACAAATAAACATTTTCACATACTTCCTTATGGTCAGAAACAACTTTCACTAACTATCTAAGGCTAAATAATCTCTATTGCAAGTGTAATGATAAATCCAAGAACATCTTCAAAAACGTCTGTAGGATTGTCCTTTATCAGTCATAGTTTTAAAAATGCAATTAAATGTGTTTCTTTATATTTTGGCATCATTTCAGGCATCTACTAACAGAAGGGAAATGCATCATCTCACGTTGTGATGGTGTCCACATTTTGCAATCTATAGTGTTTAGTCAAGCACGAGTATTATATCTTTGCATAATATATATACACATAGATGCAGTTGCATCTACAAACAACTGTATGTATGAGTATATATCTAAAATATATGTACCTCTCCATATATATTTTAAAGTTATAATTTAAGTAGACATTTAATTTTTTCAATCTGAGGAGATGAAAAATATAGGGGGAAAGCACTTTCTTAAGCTTTTCTGTAAAAATACAGAAAATAGGATTTCTAAACAGAAGACTCTCTAAGTTTCTTAAAAAGATGTGATAATTGCAGAAGTGTAATAGCACCAGAAGGCATGCAGATGGCTTTGACAATAGGCAACATTCTTTTCTTTATTTGTTGTTTCAGAAAGGTGGAATAAAACCAGGGGAGTCTTAAGACAGCCTCAGAGGCTCAAGACCAAACCAATACAGAAACCAGTTCTCTATTTCTTTGCTAAGCTACACATTTGCTTGCCTGTAAACTTATTAACACAGATTTATGTTTGCTTTTCTTTTTATCCCTATCAGACTAGTGCAGCTCCATTTCAGGGAACTGTCCACTTGGCTTTCACATCCTCAGCTCTCACTTTGAATTAGCAGTACCTCTCTGGTGCCACAGAAACAAAATGCTGCTTGAGAGCAGCCTGTGAGGGGAAGTGTGCTCAACTTCCCTGTGCATGGTTGCTCAGTGAGAAAATTCAGGACTCATCACTTCCCACTCTGAGAGCACTGAGCACGACAAATCTCGTTTTGTGGCACATTAAGGTTTTGCTGCACTATGCCTCCTCTAGTCTTCTTATCTTCTATTTGTGCTGCAGAAACACTGTGTGGCCACTTACAGTATGGGCTGCTTTGGAATAAGAAATGATGAAGCTTTAACACCTTTAGTCCCACTATTGTTCAACATGTTAGGATAATTCTTTTTAGATTCACAAAAGTTAACAAAGGACTTTTCTAAATAGAGCTTGAATGTCTTAAAAATAAATCTGAGTCTTTTATGCTCTGCAATTATCTTGTCTAATATCTCATCTGCCACTTAATCTTTCATGCCTTCTCCTGATCTAACTATATGGAGGGGTTGCCATTCTTTGAAAAAATGTAACACTTCAAACAAATTCTGGGCATTTTTGATTTTTTTTTTTTTCTCTTCAGATGCTTCATAAAATTCACTTGAAGGAAATTAGTTTTGGGTGCCCATACAGAGATCACTGGCTATTTTAAACTTGAAAATAGTATCTAATTATGTGATTGCATTAGAGTTCTTGCATTTTAAGCAAAAATATTTGTCTTGCCTAAAGCAGAAAATGGTAATTCTATTACTTTCCTGTGTTAAGTTGTATACAATATTCTTCTGCCCAGACATAGTAGCATTAAGGAAGGTAGATCTGTGGGGGTCAATTTCTAGATTTTTCTGCAAAGGACATGAACTTGTGCCGAGTCCCCCACAGGATTAGATAGGTAGGCTCAACAACATTGACTTAGAAACAACACACCATTCAAGAACTGTAATTCGGCTTCATGCTATGTTTTAATGCATTTTTCATCCATATTTTATAGAAGATAATCTGTATTCAGTGGTAACTACATCACAGCTATTGTTAGAATTGTAAGAGGCCCAGTAGTTGGTTCCTGTCTTATTTTGACAGGTTAATTTTGCACAACCTAGTAGCTAAGGAACAGGCAGAGGGAAGATTACCTTCTGCTTCCAAGGTACTGAAGGCCAAAGATGGCGGTTAAATGTATAGACAACTTATTCAACAACATCCCAGTCTGTGACCACCGCCACAGTAAAACATCTCATCTTGTGTTTGCATGGAATTTTGTGCATTTCTTCAGGCAGAGAAGACAGTGGGATCCCTCCTTGTCCCACGGGCAGCACT
>VZTR01018885.1:0-24421 GCA_013400775.1 Chaetops frenatus
CCCCGAGCCACAAAGGTCACCGGGCCGCCGCAAGCGCCCGGCCGGGCGCGGGGGGTGCGCGGGCAGCGAGGTCCAGCGGGCGTCAAGGTCGTGGGGCCGCCGGCCTCGGTGTCCCGGGCAGGTCCCTCGGGGAGCCGGGCGGCGCAGCGGCCCCCCCGGTGCAGTAAGGACGGCTCTCCTTTTCCCGCAGCCTACCGCACGGACGAGGGCCAGCCATGGGTCCTGCCCGTGGTGAAGAAAGTGGAGCAGATGATCGCCAACGACAACAGCCTGAACCACGAGTATCTGCCCATCCTGGGCCTGCCCGAGTTCCGGGCCAATGCTTCCCGCATCGCCCTGGGTGATGACAGCCCTGCCATCAAGGAGAATCGGGTATGTGGTGGATGGGGAGCGCTGGGGTCCCTGGGGTGTCTCTACGGCAGACTGAGTAGAGGAGCACAAATGTGTAGAGGTCCTGCATTTTGACAGGATTTGGGGGTTTCTCAGACACGGTCTTTCCTGATTGTAGTTTACTTGATGAACCCATCTACTTGAACCTGTTTGTGCAAGTAGTTGTGGCTTTGGGGAAAAACCGAACGTGGGCTGTGATTGGAATCTGTGTTTTCCTTCATCTTTTAATAGTTTCCCCACAGGAAAACCAAGTCAGATAATATACCACCTTTCCTGAAATAAACTACTAGCTGAGAATCTGTTGCGTGCCAAAATGCAACAGGAATGGCTGGAGTCTATTTATAACGGTAGAAGTTGTCAGGATAGGCCTGAGCACTGAAGGAGGTTGAAGACCACTGGGAGGGGATGGCATTCTAACCGGGCTGACCCCGGGGGACACGTTTGGGGTCGTGTCTCGCTCTTGCACTGCTGTCTGTGCACTGATAGTGGTGTTGACTGGGTGGACAGTGCTGGCAGTGTCTCTGTTGCAGGTCGGAAGCGTTCAGTCCCTGGGCGGGACGGGCGCTCTGCGGATCGGCGCAGAGTTCCTGAGGCGCTGGTACAATGGCAACAACAACACAGCCACCCCCGTCTACGTCTCTGCTCCCTCCTGGGGTGAGTGCTGCTCTCAGGGAGCCCTGTGGGTCAGCCAGTGAGGGAGGCACAGCCCTGCTCCTTGCAGGGGTCTGGGCAGTGAGGCAGGGACCTTCTCATGTGTGTAGTGGGAGCTGCTGGGGCTGGAGAAGGAAGCTTGCTGGAGATGGGGCCTGCTTTTCTGAGAAGTTATTTCTTTCCCCAGAGAACCACAATTCTGTGTTTATGGATGCTGGCTTCAAAGATATTAGAACCTACCACTACTGGGATGCTACCAAGAGGGGTCTGGATCTCCAGGGGCTGCTGAATGACATGGAGGTGAGTGAAACTGGCATGGGATGGGCTGAACTTGGTGCTGCAGTGTCAGTATCTGCAGCTGGCTGGGTTCTGGTGTGCTGTGCTGGGAAGTGGATCACTGCAGAAGAGGCTGTTGTTGCCCAGAACAGCTCCAGGCCTCTCCCTGTGCTGTGGGTGCCCAGTCTCACCCACGTGTATATGTGACCAAGACATGTTCTCTCCTCAGCACGCCCCAGAGTTCTCCATTTTCATCCTCCATGCCTGTGCACACAATCCAACAGGCACAGACCCTACTCCAGAGCAGTGGAAGCAGATTGCTACTGTCATGAAGGTATGGGCTGCTGCTGGGGCTAAAGCAGTGCTGAGGGGACAAATACCTCTTGAACCAGCCAGAGCATTTGCATCCAAAATGTGCTTTGAGGAATGGCATGAGATGTGGCACATGCTGAAAGAGTCCCGCAAGGCAGGTGTTGAAGGGAGAGGTTGACAACAGAATGCTGGTTGTCTGTTCTCAGAGGATACATGCACTGCTGTTCTTCTTGTGCCTCCAAGGTCTTGTTTTCCCACTATGTGGAATGGGCTGTAGTGAGGTTTCTCCTGCTGGAAAGATTATCCACAGGCAGGTGCTGGATAGCAGCATATGAAGGGGCACACTTCCTCAAATGCTATTTTCTCCTGCATTGACTTTTACTGACCACTTTAGTCTTTCTATTCTTTTATCCCAGTAGAAAGAAAGTATTTCAGTCTGGTGTTGCAGGACCACATTTCCTTTGAGTTCACACAGAAACCCAGTGGTCATTTTTCCCTCCTACGGGTACTGTGGGGGGTAAAGCAGAGGTTGTGGGGAGGGGATTTCCCTCTAACACTGTTCCTCCTTGCAGCGCCGGAGCCTGTTTCCATTCTTCGACTCTGCGTACCAAGGGTTTGCCTCTGGCAGCCTGGACAAGGATGCCTGGGCTGTGCGATACTTTGTCTCCGAGGGCTTTGAGCTCTTCTGTGCACAGTCGTTTTCCAAGAACTTTGGGCTCTACAGTGAGTGTCTGGCAGTAAGCTGGCCCAGCAGCATCATACCCAGACAGATGGGGCTGGCATGCTGAGGGGTGGGGAATGCTCTGCTTTGCCACGACGTGTGGAACCAGTGGCTCACATCTCTTGGCTTGTCCGCAGACGAACGGGTGGGGAACCTGACTGTGGTGGGGAAGGATGCAGACAACGTTCAGCGTGTGCTGTCCCAGATGGAGAAGATCGTGCGCACCACTTGGTCCAACCCTCCCTCCCAGGGAGCGCGCATTGTGGCGACTACACTTTCTTCCCCGCAGCTCTTTGATGAGTGGTATGTGTTGCCAGGGCTGGTGGGAGAGGGCAAGGGGAAGAGAAGCTGTCACCCTGAGTGTCAGGCTTGGCCTGATGGCTTCAAACCAAATGGGTGCCCATCCTCACGCTCTGCTTCCTGCCTGCTGCAGGAAGGGCAATGTGAAGACAATGGCAGATCGGGTCTTGCTGATGCGGTCAGAGCTCCGGTCTCGCCTGGAGGCCCTTGGGACCCCAGGCACCTGGAACCACATCACAGAGCAGATTGGCATGTTCAGCTTCACAGGGCTGAACCGTGAGTATCGAGGGACCTGGTGAAGGGGGGATTGGGTGGGGACAGTTTTGCTGTGGGTGAACTGGGCTGAAGCAGTCCAAGCAGGAATCTCTCGTTCTCGCTGGAGTTTTGGCATCACTGCATCTGTGGCTGGGGGGGATGAAGCATCAGACAGTATTATAGTGGCCAGTGCTTGAACTTTTCTGCTTGCTGTGAAAGATTCAAGCATCCCTGACTGGTTCTTTGGGCTTTTCTGAGCTGCGGGTCACTGCTCTGACCTGATGTCCAACTATTTCCCCAGCTAAGCAAGTGGAGTACATGATCAAGGAAAAACACATCTACCTGATGGCTAGTGGGCGCATCAATATGTGTGGTCTAACTACCAAGAACCTGGACTATGTGGCCAAGTCCATCCATGAAGCTGTCACAAAAATCCAATGAAGTACATGAACAACCAAACCTACATGAAGTCACCAAAGCTATAGTGTGTAGTCCGTGTCTTTCTCTGCTCATGGTTTGCCTTTTCCCACACCTCTTGGGGTTTAATAAAGGTAGGAGCAGTAGCTCAATGAGGGATAATCATCTTCTGACATTTTCTAAGTGGTCCTTGCAATATGGTAAGCCAGTACCCCCAGGAGGTGGGGGCAACATGAGCCACCTTGGCTCTTATTTCACAACAGCAGCCTGGTCTTCAGGCTCTTAGAGCTGCATCTTTAGCACGTCCAAATCAACTCCATGTAACTGATCATTTTGATCATGGCGAAGTCTGGTGCCAGTGCAGTGCACTGTGGGATAACAGCCCAGTGGTTGGGATCTCACATGGCTTGTGAACTAATGTCACTCAGTAGTATTTTGGGGAGAGGTAAAGCTGTTGCTAGCTTCCTCTCTCCAGCCGTCCCACCCCTTCTCAAATTCTGAGCCTTATACGAGCAAATATTTGTAATTGTGATAATTGCTTCTTTGTGTTGCTGACATGAAATTAAACCTTCGTCTCTGACTGCCACTCTTGCCTTGTGTGATGTCATGTCTTCAGACCGTATGAATGTCTTCCCCAGGCTGAGGTTAAAGCCTCGATGTCCTGGTTTGTCCGCTTACTCTGTTTCAAGGCTGTCTCTTTTTCTCCCAGGGTCTGTTGCATCTGTGATGATCACAGCCACTACTAAAGGGACAGTCTTACGGGGAGAGTGTTGTTGAAAGCTCCCTGTGACTACACGAAGCCAAGCAGTTCCTCCTATATTAATCTTGTGTTCTTTCTGCCCCGCTGCCCTGTGCTGCCAAGCTCATCCTGTCTGTCTGTGCTTGCTTGCTGCATGGTCAAGTGTTTCCAGCCATTTGGCCATTCCTCCCTGGCCCGGGGCTCCTGGGATGTCCCTAAGGTGTCAAAAAGCAGATCTCTTCTGCTCATCCTTTCCAGCAGGCCCCTTGTGAACCACCATCTACTCCCACTGGCTTCATCAGGGCCTGCTGGCAACAACCTGTGTTCCTGGCACTGAAAAAGAGCTGGGACCATCTGCTTCTGCTCTCTGCAGTCACTGCAGATCTATTTGTGAGCTGAGAGAGCAGCCTCCTGACAGGATCTTTTGAAGAAAGGGGACAGCCCCTTTTCTTGGGTCAGGTAGCAGTAGTCTCTGTTACCCTGATGGATTTGCTCGTGCTGCAGCTTAGACAGAAAAGGCAAAAATGAGGCCTTATTGCCTTGTGTTTGCACACAGTGCATGTGTCTCTTGTTTGGTTTTTTTGGGTTAGTATTTATATCATATAATAGAGTGAGCCAGAGGCAGCCTTTCCTCCTCTCTGCAACTGGGGAGCTTTTTCTCCTCTTGGTGGCCATTTACAACAGGGATGATGGGCAAGTGGTTAAAAGGTGACTTCCAGGGGTGATCTCAGGATGAGTTAAGGAACCAATTCTGCTTTTGTTTTTTATGATATTTGCTTACACTTCTGCCCTTACAGACCTCCTGCTGTGAAGGCTGGCACCCCCATGTGATCTGTATTGCTGTTTTGCTAGTCTTACTCATCTTGTTTTTTCTAGCAAGTGACCTAAATTTCTCCTTTTCTGTGGTGTAAGCTTATTACCAATTATCCCATTTACCATGGCAACAGAGAACAGATTATTCCTTTCCTCTGTACAACAGCTTTTTATGTAGTTGAAAACTTCCTCTCTCCCCTTCACATGTACCAATTAAGATTAAGTGACTCTATTTCCTTCAGCCTTTGGGGTAGGTTGTTTTCCAGCCCCTGCTTTCCTCTGTCCACTTTCCAATTTCTGTGTGTTTCCTTGGAAGGGCAGTGCCCGGACAGGGCTGCAGTTATTCCAGCTGAAGCTTTGTCAGCATGGGTGGACTGTGACATTTCTGTCCTTATCTGTCAGGCTGTACTCCAGCACGTGTATCCCCCTATTGTGTTTGCAATGGCCTGACATTAACTCCTGGTTTTCCCCAGTCCTTGTGTGCAGTGCTGTGGCTTATCCCTCAGCTTGCCAAGTGCTCTCCCGGCAGCAGGAGTGACAGAGAGCCCAGCTTCACAGTGAGAAATTGGGCAGCACTTGCTGACCCATTCTCTTGCTCCCTTCAGTGAGGCTGAGTCCTATCCCTCCAGACACCTTTGGCCCTGGGTATGAGGGCAGCCTGGCCTGGTGGGAGGAGTTCACACCTTTCCCTACACCCATGGACACAGAGAGGCCATCGCTCAGGGAAAAATCACTTTTAATGTTGATATCCCCGTTGCGTTGAGCCTCTACAAAAACTACTGACTGGTCTGTCCCACCCCGGAGTCTTGGTGCGAGCCTCCCCCACAGCGGCAGGCGTGTGTGGAGAGGAGGATGGTCCAATGCAGCATGGAGAGGCCCCTCCCCAGGGAGGGGGCTGCACTGGGGGGTGAGCGGGGCTCCTGGCCCTGTGCCTAGCAGGGCTTCGGGAGTGCTGGGCTGTGCCGATGGTCAGCGTGAGCGAGGCGCTGCAAGCGGCGTGTCACCAGGCACGGCCCAAACCTGTGCTGGGGCCCTGAGCTGCGCCTGGCACCCCCCAAATAGCACATTCTCCTCGTGCTGGAGACCACGTCTTGCAGCACCAGCACCGCGGGGCTCCGGGCCTCGCTGGGATGGGGATGGTAAATGATGTTAAAGGGCAGTTCTGGGTTGGGCTGCCCCTCCCTGCACTGCCTGCAGGGACTCCGTGACAGACGCTTTTTCACCTTTCCTTTTTCCACCTCTTCCTTGAGACCAGATGCTACCAGGGAGCGGCTGGGCAAGGGCTCTCGGACTCCAGCTAGCTGGTCCAGGCTGCCTGGGTGGTTCAGCCCTGCCAGGGGCGCATCCTTTCTCGCCTGGGGATGGGGCTCTGCACAAGTCCTGCGGGGAGGGGCAGCACGAGCGGGCGGACAGGCAGCGAGCGAGTGCAGACCTCCTGCTGCTGGACATGAGCCTCACGGCAGGAGACCCCCATGCTGCAGACCTGGAAGACACAAGTGCAGCCTGGTACAGGTGGCCAGAGCTTGCTCTCCCTGACCTGCTGCTGCTCAAGCCTGCAGCACCTTTCCTAGCCACACTCAGGGGTATACTGGTGTAGACACAGGTTTCTAGTGAAAACGTGAGCCAAAGTCTCACTCCATTCTCTGACACCCAGTCTGCTGTCGAGAGCAGACCCTGATCCATATCCCTTGACCCTGCTCCAGCCCCCGGCAACATGCACACCTGCATGGGCTCCAAACTGCCCCATTTGGCTTTGCTGCCTGAAACTTGATTTTACACTATTTAAAAAGAGTGCCCACCCACTTGCTGGGGAAGGAATGTTGCACCAAGAGGCAGGTTCCTACCTCCAGTCTGCATGGGCCTCCAGCACTGTGCTCTGGCCACGCTGCTGCTCAGGTGATTAATGGGGCGAGATTGGAGCTTTCCTCTGGCGATTTCTCGCCTTCCGATGATGTCCGCTGCTTGCGCCCACCTGCAGCAGCAAGGGTGCTTAGTGCTGGGCTGCTGGGAGCCAAGGGTGCTCAGGGCAGGGGTGCATAGGGTTGGGGCCAGGACCTAGTGGGCCTGAGCTAGCCCTAGGTGCAGTTTTGCCTGCTGCTGAGACACTGACAGGGAACAAGGTTGTCCCCCGTTCCACACCAGCCCCGTGCAAGGTGTCCCCAGGACAGGGCTGGGGAGCAGCTGACACAGGCAGTGGGGTGCTAAGGCAGGGCTCTTGCCTGGGTGAGCCACCCCTGGGTCAGTCACTCACTGAGGGATCTCAGCAGCCTCTTGCCCAGCGCCTCCTCAGAGCTGCTCGGCGACGAGCTGGTCGCGGCCTCTCTACCCGGGGACTCCACTTCCAGGACGGTCCCGCAGCACTCACTGTCTGCAAAAGCCCAGCACGGCTGCAGCCCCTCGGGGCACCGTGGCCTCGCCACCCCCGGGGCCAGGCGTGTGTGCCCCCCGGCCAGACTCACTCTGCCGCTTGCTGTTCTCCTCGTTGTCAGCCAGCTCCTCCTGGATGAAGGGGATGCCCTCCATGCGCAGGAACACTGACTCGCTGGGACTGCGCAGCCCCTCGGGGCGGCTGCCTGCAGGGACACAGGGCAGGGAGGTGCTGTGCCCTGGGGCAGGACGTGGCAGGATGCCGTGGCAGCAGGTCCAGCTGCCAGAGGCCCCAGGCGACACGAGTGCACGGCAATGAGGAATTACGTGCCTGCACACTGGCAGCTGTGGGCACAGGCAGGCATCCACAGGTGTGTGTGTGCAAATGGCCACGAGCCCCACTCCATGTGCAACTGCATCGCAGAGGCCGTGTGTGCATCGTGCCAGAGGGTCCCGGCACAGACCCCCCTAGGGGACATGCAGCGTTGGCCTGTGGCAGGGAGGGAATGCTGCTGGGTGACTCACACATGATGCTGTTCCTCTCATTCAGGAGGGTGGCAGGGTCCTCCTTGGGTGTCTGTGGGGTTCCCCGCGCGGTCGAGGCCTTGGTTGAATCCCTGTCGAAGGCCTCCATGTCGGGGGACTGGGGTGAGCTGTCCATGCGGCTGGCCACCAGCGCGTTGTGGTACTGCTGCCGGGTCACCTGGGCACACAGACACGTGCACCCCGCTCAGCGGGCACCCAGCCCCAACAGAACCCCTCAGAGACTTGGCGGCTCCAAACCTCCGGACAGCAGGAGTAAGTGCAGGACTCCCCAGCACCCACTGGGCACCCACCAGGCTCCTGGTGCACTGTGGGGCAAGAGGGTGCCTGGACAGGGGTGGCCAGGGTGGGACAGTCCCTGCCAGCCCTGCCCATACCTTGACGAACTGCACGTCGCAGAGGATGTGCACGGAGTAGTCGGGCATGTAGATGTTGTTGCTGCTGCTGTGGAGCTGCGTGCTGCTGCCTCCATAGTCCTCCCGGTTGGGGGACTCGGAGCGGTTGAGGCCGCTGCAGCGCGACGGTGACCTGTTCACTGCAGGAGGGGACAGCAGACAGGCAAACACTCACTCTGGCTCGTGGCACTGCTTTGGGTTCCCAGTGCCGGCCTAGGGCCAAGGTGGACCAGTCACCTCCAGCGGCTGTTCCCCAGGACATGGGGCTGGCAGGGGCCCCGAGGGGACCTGCAGCCTGTCCTTCTCAGTGCTCGCTTTTGTGTGGAGACTGTGCCGTGGCAGCCCACACAAACCGAGGGGACCGGGCAGGACTCTGACCCAGTGCCAGCAGCAGAGGTTAGGGCTGCTGCCTGCCTGTCACTGACAGCCCTCCTGTTAATGCTGGCCCTCTGCACCACATCTGGCACAACTTCTCCTGGTTGCAGCCGGCAGCCTGTGAGTATTTGCTTAACCTGCCTCAAGGGCATGCTCCTGTTCACCCCGACTATGACAGATCAGGAGGAGAGGCCGCCATGGCAAGCTGGCCTGTCACTCACGTTGACTGATGGCCAGTGACACACAGCGTGGCCTCTGACACACAGCATGATGGATTTTGTCTAGTCAGGGACAAGTCAGGGATTTATTAGGGAACAAAGGCAGCTTGTTCCTTGCATAGGTGACATCGTGCTAACTTTGCTCTGCTACTAAAATGACTTTTTATTACCCGGATAACCAGAAAGCAAGGGGGGCAGGGCAGCAGGCATGCAGGGCTGCAGCTCACTGTCACCAAAAGCAGCAGGTCAAAAGCCCAAGTGCAAAGTGCAGGAAATTACAGGACGTGCACACCAGAGAAAGCCCAAGCTGCCCGTGGCTCCCCCTTGTCCCCATCCCATTCTTCCTGGGATTTGCATCATACTGGGGAGGCTGTGGCAGGACTGCTGTCCCCAGTCTGCCACCAATGCTCCAGCCAGTGAGGGGCTGCCCAGGGGCACCGTGGGTACTGCCCAGCATGCAGGGTTGAGAGGGCTTGAGGCACTGTGGACAGGGTGCTGGAAAGAGCCCGCCACATGCAGAGGTTCCTGGCCAAAGCCGTGCCCTGTTACCTGGAGAGCCAGCCAGGGAGTCCCCTCTGCTGAAGGCGAAAGTACGGGACACTGAGACAGGCACTGCAGAGAGAGGGAGGGAGAAGGAAGGAGGGGACCCAGGGGAAAGGTGAGGGATGGAGGTG
Source organism: Chaetops frenatus (assembly GCA_013400775.1). Classification (NCBI taxonomy): domain Eukaryota; kingdom Metazoa; phylum Chordata; class Aves; order Passeriformes; family Picathartidae; genus Chaetops; species Chaetops frenatus. Next base: position 9,447 of record VZTR01018885.1, read on the forward strand.
AGGGTGGGATACAGACCAAGAGGAAGAATAAGAGAAAGAATCATGTGCCAGCAGTCCTGGGTTGAGCTCCCATTGCTGGCTCCAGCATCCCTTCCCACCCCTTTTACACCCTACTGCTTTTGCTCTGGCGGGTGCTCACCAGTCCTGGGGACAGGCACACTGGCAGGAGCACAGACTTGAAAGCTGTAAATCAGCAGGTTGCTCTGTGATGAGGTAAGGGGAGGTGAGGCTGGCAGGGGGATCTGCTCCTGCCAGACCTGTCTGCAGAGCCACACAACTTCCTAGAGCCCTGGCATGGGTAGAAAGGATCATTCCCCCATGGGTTAAGTACTGGCACTTGGCTCTAGCCCTTTACCAGCCATTGCCAGGATAGGGCACTTTGTGGTCAGCTTATGCCACATGGAATGGAATGGGTGGAAGCTAAATCACTGCACTTGGCATCTGGGATGTTTCTGTGTGTGCAGGCACATGGCAGAGAAGGAATGTGCTCTGCAAAAGTCACTGCCCCAGCCCCACAGCTGCAGGCAGGGCCTGGCAGAGGCTCTTCAGGGAGATGCAAAGCAAAGGGATCCATGTCAGGTTACCTGCAGTTCCTTGCAATCCAGACCCTGAATACAGGGCTGCCTGACCCATTGTCACAGAGAAGGTAAATCACAGACACTCACTTTCCATGTTTTATTGCCATGGGTTACAACAGCAGTGACAATTTCTAGGGCAGGCTATTCCCCCCTCTTGGTGATTGCTGCCCTCCACAGCATTCCTGGGCCATGCCACAGGGGATGGGGGAGCACAGAGAGACCAACACACAGGGTGAGTGATGCACTCCTCAACACTTGCCAGTCTCTGTTTTCACCACTGCCATTGTCCACCTTGGGAGTGGTGGGAGATGTGAGCCTGCTGGCTGCCAGCCCCCTCCTCCAGCCATTGCCATGATTCCCCCAGCTGCCAGCCCTCCTGCCCGAGGTGCCCTGCCCTACCTCCAGCCACCGTGTCTGCAGCACAGCTGCAACACTCTAGGAACTATCTGCTGCCTATGTGATTAATGTTTGAAAATTGCTTCAAACGTAAAACCCCCAGGATATTTGCCCTGCAGTCCCTTTTCCTAATCTCCCTGCTGCTCCCACAGGAATTCCTGTTCCGTGTCCTCCCCTGAATCAAAACCTTCTGCAAATAAAAGGCACCAGCATGAAGCACTGCCCAGAATGACCTTGCCCAGATGGAAGCAAAGGACGAGGTGATAACCATTAGCATTGAGCCTGTGCCCCCACTGCCTGACCCTCCCACAGCGTTTGTCACCACACAGCACCAATGCCAAAGATCAGCCGGTGGTAAAACAGTTGCATAACAGCAGTTAATTAATAACAAAATGTTAAATGCTCTAGGTTGATGGGTGAATTCTCAGCTGTGATACTCCACTCACACTCATTTCTTCTGGGCATTACTTCAAGGAGGAAAGAGGACACCAACCTCCCTCACAAGGCAGATGCCCTGTCACCTCTGCCTCCTAGCCTGCTTCCTTGCTGGCCAGGGGTGTGACCCTGCACATGTCCCACTGCAGGCAGGAATGGCTGCGTGGCAGAAAACGCCTGATGACAGTGTCATGTGCGGGCACTGGGAGCAAAGGAGCCCTGCAGGCGGGAGCCGTGTCCCGGCAGGCGGCACTGCAGACACGCGTGGCTGCTCTGACACAGCTCCCGCTGCGGCTTCTGCCCTGCCTGCCCCAAAGCCCGCGGGCAGCACCCACTGCCTGAGCCCCAGTGGGCCCTGAGGACTGTCTCCTGGGATACAGGACATTGGGCCATCCAGCAACACCCTGACAGAAACTGGCCACTTCACTGGTTTCCCCTGTCCAAACCAAGTGCACTACGGACACACAGCGGAGCAGGAATGCGCACTGAGGGGTTAATCCATCAGTCCCTGAGCCAGCCTTTTTGCATGGAGGCAGAGCAAGCAGCAGGAAATAGGTGAACCCTAGAACTGCAGAAAGACTGGGACCCACCCGAGTGAGCCACCTGCCCCAAGAGATTCCCCCTGTTCTCATGATGACATTCCTCTTTAAAACTCCCTAAAGATTGAATTTTGTTGGTCCTCGTTCTGATTAGGCAGGTAGAGCATCTTGCCTTACCATCAGCACTGCAGATCTGACTGCAACATCTGGGGTTTGGATGAGGAATGTGATAGATTGGGATTGGGCAGCACCTCTACCTTCTCCTGAGCCACCAGGAACTGAGCATTTGCAGAGGTTATAGCAAAGAAGGGGGTAACTCCCAGCCTTCCCTAATCAGAGCTCCCTCTTAACCCCTGTAAGGAGGGGATCTGCTTCTTAACCCATCAGCTCTGCAGGCAGGGAATTTATTGGCTAATTTCCCACCACTACATGCAAGTCGCTCACATGTAAATCAACCCATCTCTGCAACACCCAAGCAATCCAACGTAGGGCCCCTGTTCAGGTTGTGCCCTGAGCCTCAGGAAGGCAAATGGGTCTAGAGGTGCAATGCTGAGATCTAGGACGAGCATAACACCCAACTGTGGGCACTGCCCCTTGCAGCGCCAGCCGTGCTGGGACCCACTAGCAGAGACCTGGCACATGGTAGAAACTTCAAAAGGACATCAAAGGGACCTCAAAGGGACCTCCAAGTCACTCTGTGGGGACTTTGCTGCATCAGCCCCCCAACATGTTGTTTGTCTACCTCTTTAAGGGGTGACCTCAGCACAGAGACTGAGCTGTTTGGCATGGGGAGAAAAGCCATTGCTCCTCCAGCCAGCTGGTGCTGCATTGAGGTTTTAGGGCCTCAACCTGTCCCAAAATACTTACGTAGGAAGGAGGATCCTGCCAGGCTTCCCATTTTTCGCACATCGTTTTCTGAAACAACAGTTGGAGGTGTGGGAATAGCAGAGGAAGGGCTCCTGCTTGCCCCATGCCCCAAGGCAAGGTCACCCCACCCCATGGCCCATCCCCTCTCCTGGCACCAGCTGGTTCAGCCTCCATGGATGCTGCTGAGGCAAAGGCAGGGCGAGAAGGAGCCCACAGAGGCCTCACCTGAGGAGACAACAGCCATGATGGCAGGGACACCATAGTAGGTGAACGCCCCATTCTCAAACCGCAGTCCTTCCTTGCCAACCTCCACCTGCACTTTCCCCTGGAAGGAGGAGGAAAACCCTCTCAGACAGGCACCCTGTGCTCATGACCCACCCAGGGCTGCAGGGACCCCTCCCATCCCATACAAGAGGACATCTTTGCTGTCAGAAGCAGCCCAGAACAAGGTGGCAAGGAGAAGACAGGGCCACCCCGTGCCACCCTTTGCTTGCTGCTGCCCCAGGCACCTGCAGGATGAGGACAAAGTAGTCGACAGGGCGGTTGCGCTGGTAGAGGTAGTGCTCTGCTGCCTTCTTGTTCTTTCGGTCATACTTGAGCTCCTGGATGACGTTGGGGTGTTTCAAGAGCCGCAGCAGGATCTTCTCAGAGAGGTAAGGGGACTTGAAAGGCTCCACTTCTACAGGGGAAGAAACACACACACGTTGTGCTCAGCAGGTCCCGGGCTGCCGGGAACGTCTCACCCTCTGAGCTGCACGGCCCCATCCCTGCAGCCTAAGCACCCAGAGCCCAGAGGGGAGCCAAATGCAGACCCACACTGGTAGGGCAGAGGGATGTCCAGGTTGTAGGTCCAGGCAGGTGGAAATTGCTCACTGTGAGGGAGCCCAACCCAGGAATGGCTCAGGGATGCCCTGCGGGGTTGGTGCTGCAGAGCTTGCACAAGGGCAAGTGTACCTGTTGCCATGAACCGATGGGTAGCCAGGAGGAGCTGTGGGGAGATCTTCACCTTCATCTCACTCTCTGAGAGCCTGAAGATGGAGAAGTCCTGGGGCTTGCGTCCCCGGTGGGGAACCCGCTCCTTCTTCCGATTGTCAGCTGCAGGCAGAGCAGAGCGGTCACTGGCCTGCAGCAGCCACAGAGCTGCTGCAGCTGCAGCTGCAGGGCCCCATGTCACATGCACACGTATGGACAGGCGTGTCTTGCTGCACCCTCTGGCAGGGCTGCTGTGGAGCAGCACATGAGGCACATAAAACCTGCTGTGCATCCAGCCTTGGGAGCAGCTCCTGGGGCAGGGAGCAGGATGGTGAAACACACTTACTCCTCAGGAACAAGCCCCAGGTTGTCCTGGCTGGATGCATCACCCAGAGTTGCAAATGAGCCTGGGAACCACCCATTTCATGCCCAACATAGATGTTCCTAGGTCAGGCCCTGCTCAGCCACCAGCTGCTGATGGTGGTACTTCTCTATCTTGAGCATTCAAGACTCCCTCACACCTGACCAGCATCTCTCCATCATTCCTGTATTTCCCATCATGACAGCAAATTACTCTGGGGAAGGACCACAATTTGCTCTGGCCTGTTTCCTACCCACATGTCTGTCTGTCTGTGCAGGCTCCCACCCTGGCTCCTGCAACCGCAGTAGCTGCTCTGGGACACTAACTGTACAGATCCGTCTCATCCAGGATCTCGGACTTGATGATCTCCTCGATGACATCTTCCAGGGTGACAATGCCCATGACCTCGTAGAACGGGTCTCCTTCCCCTTCATTGTTCACCCGCTGCACGATGGCCAGGTGGGACTTTCCTGCAGGGGAAAAGCAGAGTGGCAGTGAGACACCTGGCCAGGTGACCCTGAGAGGGGTCCCCAGCACGGTGGGCAGGCAGATGGGCAGGGTTTGGTGGGAGGCACAGATCACAGCAGACACTGTCACCCAAACCCACCCCAACTGTGCTAAGCCAAGGAGAAGGGTTGGACATGCCCAGCTTAACAGCTGCTGTCCAGACTGATTTGTAGATGTCGGCTCTTTTTTGGGGCCACCTTCGTTCTTTACCCGGGCTGTGAGCCACTCTGTTCAGCTCTTTGACAGCCTCCTGTGCAGGAACGAAGTGTACATTATACCAGCTCTTCCTTACCTGCAGCTTTACTGGCCTGAGACAACTCTTAACAGAGCAATGAGACAATGTTCTCCAACAAAGTGTGAATGTGTCCTTGGCTCTACTGATTTCCCTTATCCTCCTGGTGTTTTCTTATTCTGCTGCTAATTATCTTTCCTATTAAATTTCCAGGAACAGCTCCCCCTCATCTTTCTATCCATCACTGTCTAGACCAATCTTAAGGTTTTTCTTAAAATACAAGCAAAGCCGCCATCTCCTTGAAACAGCAGCTGGTTTTTATGCAGAAACATGTATGTTTGTTTGCAGCTTTAAGCCCAGCTCCTGCAGAACTGTTGGGTGAACCATCTGGATGCAGACATTAAACACTTTTCAAGCCATCAGCTTGCACCTGAAATTCTTCTCCAAGCCCTGCCCTTGACAGCATCTTCTCTATGTTACCTTAAACAAGCAGAGTGGGACCAGGACCTTCAGCTGCAATGATGGTGACGCCTGCTTGGAAGTTCCAGTGTTCCTGGATCACAGTTTCAGCTTCCTCACTCGTCCCTTGTAAGCTGGCTGCTCTGCTGACACATTCTCAAGTTTCTTGGTTTTGGCATACTTGAAACATTTCTATTTGTTTTTACATGTCCATCTATCTGTAAGCTGTTTTGACTTTTTCAACGTCTCCCTTCCTTTACTGGCTGCTCTGATTTATGATCCTTTCTCAGCATCTTGACCAGAACCCAACTTCCAAGCCACAAACAACTTCTGGGTTTCTAGCTCCAATGTACTTTTGGACCTGCCAATGAACAGCCCCGGGTTTCTTACTGCCCGTGTGACTCCCACTCTGCTCAGCAGTGCACACAGATTCTGACCCTCTAATTTTCCTTAAAAGCACCCTCACTGCCACCACAGCCAAAAACTTCTGCTCCTTCTGTTTGCTCTGCATCCCTGGGGTCTCCTTCTGCAATGCCTGCACAAACCCAAAAGCACTGCAGCAACCTCTGGAAAGCTGCTAACACCTTATTTTCCCCATGGGCTTGGAGCTGAGCTCCTTGAGCAGCAATGGTCACCCAAAACAGGGGCAGGTCCCCTCTGCTATGCACCTGCGTCTGCATCCGCTTCTCCCATAAACCCACCCCAACGAGCTCTCCTGCTGCTCCCGACAAGGGATGTGAACAGTGTCCATGCATAAAGATGTGACAGGGCAGGCTCCTGCCCGGTGTGCAGCTCCCTCCCCACCCGCAGCGCCTCCTGGTTTGTCCCTGCAGAGGTGCGGGCACCCAGAGCAGCCTGGCAGTCCCTCAAACACGTCCTGCCGGGGATCCTGTCACCTTCAAATAACCCTGCCCTGGATCTGAGACGAGCAGACGACATTTCTCAGCTGAAGACCAGCACTGTGCATTTCTCACAGCAAATCTTGGGCATTTTCCACAGTATGAATTCCCTCCTCCTCATACCAAGCTTTTATTGCAAGATTTCAGAGAGCAGCTCTCGCTGCCTCCCACGCCTACAGATTTAGAAACGAGAACATAACATTGCAGTAAGTAGCACTGAGATGCACTTTAAAAAACCAAATCAATAGCCTTAGGGCACTGAAAATTCAAGCATGTTCTTTGGACCGGTCTATTTCACTCCCTTCATACATAGGTTTGTGCATCTTTTCTGTTCAGTGGGTAATAAAGCAACACGACACTTGAAAAGAAAAAAGGAGAGGAGTTGGCTGCAAGACAGCAGCAACAGCTACGTTTCATCTTAGCAAAGTCCAGCTTTTGAAAATGTCTCCTTTGCCAAACTCTGCTCCCAAACACTGGGGCCATCTGGTCTCCTACAAGTCCTCGGGTGAGCAAGGAGAGGGAAAAAGTTATTTCTTTTGGCTGAGGGCTTGTTGTTAATGACATTTACATGCAACCCAAAACCACCAAGCCCTTACAAAAAGCTTAGGTGCTACTTAAAGGCAGTCAGAGAGTGATGGAGGCAATTCTTTTTTTGGCCCAACACCTACATTGACACTGCAATTTACACTAGAAATGTGATTCAAGCTCCATGTTCACATAGCTGCAAATGAGATTATTTAGAAATAACCCAGCAACATTAGCCTGGAAGGAGACCATGGCTTCACTGTGCTGGGGGCAGAGCCAGTAGGGCTGTTAGAGCACTCAAGAGTTCTTTATTTTCACAGAAAATAAACACTTGTATCCACACTCCAAGCCCCGAGGTTCATGTTTCCAGGTTAATACCCATGTTAGAAATGGAGCAGGTACCCAACAATGGAAAATTGTTGTAGTTCAATGTGGCTGCTCCTGCCCATACCGAGAGAGCTGATCCCAGCCCATGCATGGCCAGCTGGTATCCCTGTCACAAAAAGCCCTGAATGCCAGTCAGTCCCAGTCCTTTCAAGTGAGTGCTGCTCACAGCTGGTCCCCTCTGGGAAAGGGCTGACATACTCTGATTTCCCACCTGAGGGACATGAGATCCTTTGCAAAGTTGTGCCCCACCCCACGACCTGACCGGGTCCTGTATCTCCTCCCATCAGATCTTTAACAGACCCCATAAATTTTGGTGGCGGGTTTGCAGGTGGCTTGGCTGTATGGTCATGGCTTGTTCCCTCCTGGGCAATGCTGCCAAGCTCAGCTATATCCCTCTGCCCAGCCCTGGGAGCTGCTACACTTGCACAGGACGAAAAGCAGTGGCCTTTGGAGCATGTCCAAGGGCAGAATCTGGGCAATGAGATGAAGCAATGTCTAAGGGAGGGTGGCATAGGGACAGAGCTGGGGATGCCAGAGAGGTCACATTTGTCTCTGCAGCCATTATCCAGCAAGTCAGCCTCAGTGGGAGCACAGCACAGGGAGATAAATCATTTAAACCAACCCCCAAACTTGATCTAAAGCAGCTTTAAGATCTGTAAAACTGATTCCAAAAACCGTGCTATTGTAACCACCGCCTGATAGCTCAAATGAGATGAATTATAAGGGTGAGCTGCTTCCCCACTAGCAAGCTGTCAGATGTGAACTTTAAAGGGCTATCACTGATGCAGGAAAGCACAGTGAAACACTTGAGAATCAAAGCCTTGCTTTGGCAAATGCTAGAACAAATGGGCAATTAACTTTCCTTGTGCGAGCAGCTCCGCCGGCCTCCGCAGGACTGCTCTCGCACAGGAAGTCTATAGGTGATTAAGTGTCTGCTCAGCATGGGATACAACTGCACTAAATTCTTTATGAGCTACATGAAATCTGTTCTTTTCAAACAACAGCTTCAGTGGAAAGTTAATGCCTCAAAATGCTAAATTACAGAGCTAATATAAACAGCTGAGAGCTTCCAGATGTAGCAAGCATGTGAACAGATATCCAAAGCTTTTATGCCCACTTTTAGGAGCCTTGTTTTTCATAGGCACCTAAATGGCCTTGGGCTTATAGATCGACCTCAAAGCATCTTCCCCAGTGAGGGAACAGGGTCTGAACACATGGAAATGCCTTGACTTCTGGGAAAGCAGGTGCTCTTGGGTTCAAATATAGCCCAGACTACTTCTTTATCATTTTTTATGTAGGTATCCTACCAGAGGAATGTCAAAGATGCTTTAGCCTTCTCTCTTGTTCCACAGGAGGAACATCCTGAGCATGAAATTCATTTTCATAAATTTTACAGAAAGATCTGAAGCTGTTATTAGGAGATCAAAGGTACAGGCACAAACCGTGAACCATTTACAGCTACAAAATGGAAGGTTAAAAAAAAAAAAAAGAGTAATTTTTAAATCAGGTTGATTTGTGAAACAACCATGATGCAACTAAAATCTATTTTGTGTGTGCTTTTCTTCAGAGCTCTTCAGGGGGGCTGCCAGCACCTCCATGCCCTCTTGCTGACCTGCATCTGAAGAAAGTGGGGACCCTGATTTGAACAACTTGAACTAGAAACGTGTGTGAGTGTTCTCCTGTGTTACCACACCTCTGCACCAAGGGTGAAATCACACATTGTGTCTAGAGGAAATGCACACCTAAGCAGGGGGGAAATAACCAAGAGGGCTGCAGGGTCACCCAGCTCTACAGGAATAAGAGCTCTGTGAAGGAAAAACTAAATCCTAACCTAACCCAGACCTTTCTCGGAGACAAAAACTTCACCTGCTTACATCTGTCTGTAACCTTTCTCATATTCTCCTTTTGTGCTTTTCCTAATCCTAAGGAAAACTGTAAAAAAGATGGAATATTTGGAATAGTTGATCTATTACCATTGACAAAGTAGATCGGGAGGGTAAGGAGAGGATTAGAGGGGACCCAGAACCTCATCTTCCATCTGTTGTGCAACAGAGTCCTGACCCCCTGGGTACCCAACAGCTCAGTATGAAGTGCCTTCGACAGCTACAAAGAGGGATGGAGGAGGGTGGCAGGGTGGCCTCTCCCCTGAGGACTTGGCTCTCCTCTTGCTTTGCTGAATGCCTGCCCAGAGCAGGCCTGATCCTGGGATTATCGGGGTGGGCTAGAGCAGCCCAGGGTTTACACAGGAAGATGCAGCACAGTTTAGCAAGAAAAGCACAGCAACGTTTCAGGCAGAGTTGCACCATGAGACACTGAGACCATTTTTTTGTCTGTCAGCAACTCACTTGCTCTCAGCCTGGCAATCACATTCCAGGGGATATATAGGTGATAGCTCCTGCATAAAACTGGCTCCTTAACCCATACAACTGCCTAGGGAGGTCATTGCTTCAACTCATCAAGATGCCCAGCACAGTGACTATAACACTTGCAGAAATCTCTTGAAGGCTGAATTAAATTTGAAGTAACACTGTGTGCTTGCAGTGCCTGCAGGATCAGAAAGATGGTACAAAAAGCATCTGAAATGTTATTGACCTCAATTCCTGGCAAATGTAAGCACCTTCTCCAGCTACATTCAATTTGCAGAAGTCTAACACAGGCCATGGAGCATTTTGAAAAGTAAAGACAGACTCCAGGGCAGAGCTGTCCTCCACAGGACAGGCTGTTTTCCCTGCTAAGCCTGAAAGTTTGGGGTTTGGAGAATTTATTTTTAGTAACTCTTAAATGACGCCAGGCCACAGAAGGCTAATTTGAGTTGCAGCTCAGCCTCTGCCCTGCTCCAGGAAAATGAACGTTAAGAGCAAATTTCTACTGTTCTTCTGACAGAGGAAAGTCACTTGCTGAAAGATGCCAGTGCTGTATACAGACCCCTCCCGGAAATCTGGTCAACAAAACCCACAAACAACCAGAGGAAGGGACAAGACTATGACTTCCCAGAGGCACTCTAAAACAAGGGGGTGGACCTCACAGAAGAGGTTCCCATGAGGAGTTAAATCACTGGACTGGAGCTGCAACATGCATTGCTTGGTTACCCTCGAGAAAGGAGGAGAAACAGATTGTATCACCCACAACATTTCACACTGAATAAATGTTTAAAACTTTCCTCATAACTCCACATGCCCTAGGTAAAGTTTATCCTATGGGAAGCTCATCTGCCTCCCTACATTGCTTTAGCTTGCTAAATATGATGCAATTTTTTTTTTTTTTCATGTATTAGGTATTTTCTCATGGGAGCCCAGAATAAAGTCAGGTACTCCCAGGTGTACCAATACAAATTGCCAAGAGATTGTCTCCCAGTTTTTTCACTCCTTCAGTATTTTCATCTTCTCTCACCAGGCTGCAGGTGACAAAATTACTGGTATGTATTTCTAGTGAAGAGGGGACACATTTTGTGTAGGGTCCTTCATTTAGCACTTCTCAGTGAATGCTGCACAACAGTGTATGCCTTCTATAAAAGACCACGTCTAGTTTCCCTGAAAAGATGGCAAATTTGGTATCCAGCCCTCATTATTTCTGAGTTATTTATGCTGAGTTTTGCTGAGAAGATGAAGTCAAAACCATATTGCAGCACAAGTATTTCCTTCCTTCAGCTGAGCCTCTCTCACGCTGCTGTAATGTTTTTCTATATGGTTTTTGCAGCTGCCCTCCTCATTTGGGCTGTGGGTTGAGGTCTAAACTATTCCCTTGCAGGCCAGACCACCCCTCTGCTGCTGTTTGGAGCCTTCTCTGGGTTTTTCCCACTTCCCATCAGGACCCCCAGTTTAACCAACTCTCTGCAAGAATTAGTATTGAAAGATAAATCAAACAATGGCCACAGCAGCGGGGTTGTGAAAAGGCAAAGGTGAAAAGTTTGACCAGTTTGCTGTGATGGAGCAGGGGCCAGGTTTTGTTAACCAGGAGCTCCCAGCTGCTCTCGGGTGCCGTAACCACACTGGGCCAGTGGCTCCCTTGGTGGTGCTGAGTGTGTGCTGCTATTTCATACAATTAAAATGCTCAATTAAATGGAAAGCTGATGCTACCGGTCTGTGGAAGGTAATCCCTTCTACACAAGCTCCTGCTGGGGGAGAGGCAGCTTGTGACACATCTGTGGATTAAAACCAATGTAAACACCAGAGCGTCTTAATGGAACTGCACTCAAACGAGGTTAATGTGAGCGTACCTAGAAATAAATGGAGGAAAGCTTCCCCTCAAACCTTGATATAAAAGACCAAAGAGGAAAAAAGGCTGATTATCTTCATAGCTGGGACAGAGCAGCAAGAGAAAAGAAATGCCTCAGGTAAACAACTGTAATAGTGTGATATCTGTGAGTGGGAGGAGAAAGAAAATGAAAGTGCTGTCAGAGGTGTAAGCAAGAGTCCCAAAGTGCTGTATTTAATAATCCCTTGACATTTTCAGTAAGAAAGAACAAATGTTTGTGTATTGTGGCAAGGAGCACTGGCAGTGAAATTGTGTTAGTTACACATTATGCAAAAAATGACATTTATGGGTATAGTGGATGTGGCAGAAAATTAATCACTAGTGAAACAGATCAGAAGTACATATTGCTATCCAGGAAAGAAGGATATAAAATGTTACAGTTATTTTGTGTAAACATAATAATAGCAAAACAAAATAAAAGACACAAAAATTGTTTGAGTTAATCATGGGAAAAGGAAAGAGAAGCTGGCTTTTCTAAAGGCTTGTGAGGGACATAAGGACCTGGAGGTGGTTATGAATGCACATCCTTACCAGAGACTTTAATTTCCTAGAAAGAGGCTGGGCTTTATCAGTGGGAGCATTTGCTGTCCTGCAGGCACCTTGGATGTGTGAAGTGATGAATGCCTTCATTAAACACTCGCTGAGCCAACAAGCAATCAGCTTACTTTCTAATTAGTGGAGGTGTCTCAGAAGACCTGACCATGGAAAGCAACCTTGATTGGATCAAACAAGATACTTCACCATAATTCAAATGGACACAGAAAGGAGACAGTGATAAAGATTCTTAATTACCAACTGGAAATCTTTATTTTAGAAATTAAATAGTCAAGGGAACAGGGCTGACGCAGCAGTGGATGAGGCTGAAGGCAGCTGGGAGCTAACATCTGTCACAGTGTGGGAGCCAGCATGAGCACCTGTATTTGGAACTGGAAAAATAGAATTTAGGAGGCTTCAGAGCTGGGCTGGGGGGTAACTATTTGTAAATTCAGGGTGCTGGGGGTGACCAAATGCCTACAAATAGGGGAAGGATGAATCAGAAGAAAACATCAACCCTTGGGAAGAAGAACATTTGGGGGAAGAGCTGGGATTGCTAAACACCATGCTGAGTTAGATACTAAGACGAAAAGCAAGGCTTTTCAGCCATGTAGTTTAGAGAAGACAAGAAGTGAGGTGGGAACAGAAAAAGGGTTTAGGGAGAGCTCTAAATGGAGGCTGCAGCAAAACACCCCATAAGGCCACAATGGCAGACAGATATGAAGGAGAAAGAACCTGAAGAGATATGCCAATGGAGCACAGTTAAAGAAGGATGGACAATCTTCATCTGAGATGAAGACCAGCATAGGAAAGTGCAGGGCAGGTAGCAAGGCTTGTTACCACACCCGTGAGCTCAGGGAGCAGCACACACAAAACAGCTCTGTTCAAGGAGGGCAGAGAAGACAGCAAGCAAAGGACAGGGAATTAAGCAACCAGAAATCCATTTTTGCAGGTCTATTGATCCAAAGGCTAGCAGGCTGTAGAACAAATTTGGAAGGGGAAGTATATCAAAGTAAATCAGATAAATGGCAGGGGAGCCTGACCAAGGGAGAGGGTGCCAAAATCATCTGGCATCTCTAGACAAGAGAGAGGTAGAAGAGACCTCAGGTGAACTTCAGCGTTACTGCGGGAAACCACAGTTGGGAAGGAACTGCGAAGCACATCGGGAATTAGGAAGACAAGAGATAACTGGCACGGGGGAAGGGGGCAGGCATGGACTACTGCAGCTCACCAAGGTTGGACTCAGAGAACAATCTCAATGGTTTTGCTCACAGGCTTGTATAAAACCCAGAAATTTTCTGATTTTCTCTATTGGGAGTCTCCAGTCTTGCTGAGGGGCAGAGAGGGCAGGTGGTGCCACGCAGAACTGCTCTGCCTGTGATCCTGACTGGTAGTGGGGACACAGCTGAACATCTCTGGAGAAGATGCTGACCTGCATGGATCTGATGAGCACATTCCTGGCACACTGAGAAATGTCCTATCCCCTCCTCCTCGCACCTCTGAAAACGAGCAGGAGATGACTCACAGAGAGGCTTTCTCTGTATCTGGAGTGGACCAGGTTGGCCTTTCCCACATGATCAGCTCTGCCTGCGGCAGAGTGGTGCCAGGCAGCCCAGGAGCCAAGCGCTGCCCTCCCACATTACATAATGCAGCATGTCACTGCTGCAGCCATTTCTTAGACTCACCCACCACAGAATGACGTAGCGAGTAACACGCGGCAAAACACAATTCCCAGTGGGAGGGAAAAACACATGCTGTGCGTATTCTCAAGGTATGGTTAATGAAATACAGCTCTCAGCATCTCTCAGGCTGCTGGCAGCTGCTGCATTATGAATGCTGTCACAGCTGCAAAAAAAAGTACAGCTTTTTCTAAGGGCTTAATCTTTTCTTCTTCCTTTAAACCACTTGCATAGAAACACTTAATAGACCTCCTTCTCACTGCTAAGCTGAAAATGTGAAAGCTAAGTAACGAGAAGCGATTTCCTGTCATGAACTCCTTCGCACAGAACAGAGCAGTGAATGCTGTCTGGGCAACGGTGCAAGGCAGGCACCATGCCCATGCTGCCAGGAGATACATCAGATACACGGGCTGATGCAGATACATCAGCCCATGGGGGACAGGCTCACCTGCTGAGCCAGCAGCCTGTGAGGCCTTACAGTCTTCAAACCACCACAGGTAAATCAAAGGCACTGCTGGCTCTCAATCCACCCGGGGATGTTCCACCAGGTGACACCAGGGTCATTGACACACCAGCACATGCAGGGACCAACTCCCCCCAGCATCCCTGGTACCTGCCACATCCTGCCAGGAGGCCATGTGGGGCTGCCCGTGGAGGCTGCTGGCCTGGAAATCATTGGGGGTGCAGAGGGGTGCAGGGAAGGCCCGGGTGGGGGGAGGGGGTGGCCCGGCGACCTCACCCTTCTTGAACTCCTCAAGCAGCGTGTCGAGGCGCGTGTCGTTGAAGACGCAGTGGAGCGGGCGGCGGTAGAAGCGGGTGACAGTCTGCAGGGGAGTGCAGTCATCAGGGTCGACAAAGGCCAGGTCTTTGACAAAGAGCAGGTCGACAATGTTGTCGCGCCGGTCACCCTCATAGACTGGGATGCGGGTGTAGCCAGAGCGGAGGATCTCAGAGACAGTGGCGAAGTCCAGCACAGCATCGGCCCGGAGCATGAAGCAGTCGGCCAGCGGTGTCAGCACATCCTCCACCACCTTGGTGCGTAACTCCAGCGCGCCCTGCACCATGGCCAACTCCTCCCGCACCAGGTCGCCGTGGGGACCAGCGGCGCGCAGCGTCTCCAGCAGCCGCTCCCGCGTGGAGAAAACGCTGAGCTCCTGCCGCAGCGCCCAGTCCAGCAACCGGCTGAGCGGGTAGCAGAGGGGGAAGGCGGCCAGCATCAGCAGCCGGGTGAGGCAGAGCGTGCGGGAGGCGATGGCCAGCCCGTGCCGCGAGCACACGGAGTAGGGCAGCACCTCGCCGCCCAGGAAGACGGCGGCGGTGCACAGCAGCACCGGCAGCCAGGGCGCTCCCC
>VZTR01018885.1:46624-143465 GCA_013400775.1 Chaetops frenatus
CCCGCGCCCGCCGCCCCGGGAGCGCCGAGCCCGCCGGGCTCCGGCCGAGCGCCCGCCGGGCGGCCTGAGCTGGCCAGGGTACTGACCCGGTTCGCCTGGGGCACGGCTCCTGGCCTGCCCTCCTTGGGAAACCTTTGGCATCCTCTGTGGCTCTCACATCTGGAGTTCTTCTTTCGCACTCCTGGCAGGAGCTGCTCGGTCCCGTGTTCTGCTGGGCAGTTTATTGCCTTTTTTTGTTTGCTTGTTTTGTTTTGTTTTAATCGAGGCTCAGGAGTGCCCTTCTCCTGCCCACTCGGAGCTGCCCTGCATAGAACCCTCCTCCTTCTTGGCCTCCTTGCACGTGTCCTTTTTCTGTCTCTTCCTTTTAAGATTTGGGAACTGTGAACTCCTTGCTGCCTGTGTCCCTCGGGTTGCTCTTGCTGAGAATTCCCCTAGGCCTTCAGAAGCTGTGGTCTGCCACTCCTCTTCCCTCAGTGCTTCCCTCAGTGGTTTAGCAGAGTGGTGCAGAGGTGCCTTTGCCTCCTTCCCTGCACTGAGCACAGCCTGGTGGGATATGAAGGACCAGGCACTGAATTTCTTGGTGAGATCCATATCCCAGACATCTGCCCACAGTTTAAGCTGGAGTTATGACAACTGTGGGGTCCACCCCCATCTTTAGGTCTTGGGCAAGTTTCTTGGGTCCTTCACCAATCTGAGAAGACAGGACCTTGCATGTCTTGTCTCTGCTTCCTGAGTGTCTGCAGTGGCAGCTCTCAGAGGGCCCCATGAAGAAAACTATCAGAGAGTGCTCTGACTTCTGTGCCCTGCTTGCTTTCCCCCACTCTCCTAGGGCTTTGCCTGAATGTGACTTGACATCTTTGTGGTAATCCCTGTCACAGCAGCTTTATCACAACACTGCTTCTGCTCCTCATTCCTGTGCCTGCCCTTTGTCCCCAGGACCTTGCTGACAGTACTTGCAGAGCCATCCCTGTGGTCCCCAAAGATGGATGTTACATAGGACCCACTGCCATGGACCCCTGCACCCTCCAAGGTGCTGGCCCTCGACCCTGGTCCCAGGCCAGTGGTTCCTTCACGTGGGTCCACATTTGCCCCAGTTTGGGTTTTAGATGTCGTCCATTCCGTTTAGGAAACAAACTTGTTTTGACCCAGCCTGGATGCTCTTACAGCAGTTTGAAGAGAATTGCAGACAGTGTATTGACCATCTAGTTTCAAACCTGTCTGCCTCTCAGTCTTCTCCTTCAGGGCCTCCTTGATGTGTTTGGCTTCATTTCGCCTTGGGGGTGGGGTTGTACGCCTTCAGTGCTGTAGGAAGGGAAATCCATCACCCAGGAAGGAAAATGTCTGTTCATGGGCTCCAGGTAACTCCAGCTGCCCATGGCAGTAATAGCCTTTCTGGTGTGGGACAGATGTAAGGTTGTGTTTCTCAGTCTTCAGTTCTCCAAATATTTCACACAACAGGGGTGCAGGATTTATCATTCATTTGTTGGGCAAAGGCCCAAGTCTCACTGAGTGCCTGCCTAAGGGAAAGTGCACTAAAGCACATGGTCGAGGGGTGCAGCTCATTAGCTGCAGAGCAACATTAGTCCTTCCTCCTGCTCCATCTCACTGATGCCCTTGTGCTGGATGTAGAAATACTGAACTATTTTTCATGGTATCGGGGTGCTTCCCAGTATCCAAAGCTGAGTATGCCAGCTGTGGGTGGAGGAGAGAATTCACATGGCTAACTACAGATCACGGGTACTTTAATGACATTGCTGTTCTGTGCAGTCTGCTTTAGACAGGCTTTAGGGAAAGCTGTGCTAATCCCAAACTATGCAGAAAAGATGTAGAACACAGCCTGGGCAAGAAAGTGTAGTGACTCTAGGATGAGGCTCAGAGACAGGAAGATAATGTGACTTCCAGTCCTCCACCACACGTTTGGAGGCAGTTCCCTGCCAGCCCAAGATATAGCAGAGCTTTGAACCTAAATTTTCTGAACGTGAGATTGGACACCAAGAGAGAGAGGAGCATGACTTTTGGAAGCAACTTTGGTGTTTCTGGATGTGTGTAACAATAAAGGAGCTGGAGAGTGTGTGTGGAGCAAGGAGTGACTCCTTCTGACAACAAGCTCTTTCAGCAGCTTATAGCTAGATAGGAATTGAACCAAGCTGAGATCAACCTTGTGAGGCAAAGTGACCTTATGCAATGTGGTGGAAGTATTCCAGCTTCCATCCTTGCTTATCAGAGCTGGCCGCCTGAGGTTTTGTAAGAATTACAGACAGCATCTGGTGCCCCTGGATTTGAACCTGTTACAGAGTTTATTAAACTCATAAGGGACCTTGCAAGGACTAGTTTGCACCACTTGCCTCCTGCTGAGGCTGACAGATCTTACTTGATTCTTGTTCTGCCTTGCCTTGCTACTCCATCATTGCCTTTCCCCAGCATGTGAGTGGTTCTAGGGGAGGGAATATCATATTCTTGTCTCACAATATGACTTGGAGAATGCTCATATGAAGAGAAAACAATTGTTAAATAATCCTTCTGCCTTCTGAAGGTCAGGCATTAGAAGGGTACAGACACTTGTTCAAAGAGTCATAAGCCATGCTGACCTGTGATAGCTGCAGTGAGGATAAACAAGGTGAGAACAAGCCTTCTTCATCACCTGTTTGACAGGCAAGGTTAAGTGGAAGCCAGGGGTTACTGTAATGGGATTTAGTATTTTCTCATTATTTAGTATCAAATACACATGTAACAGGGTTGTAGTATAAGTGCTGCGAGACTTTTGCACTTTCCTGCGAGGGAGGGTCAGCATTGTAAGACAGCAACAGCAAGGCAGGTGAAGGATGGAAGGGTTAGTGGGTTCTGTGAGTGTACAACTTGAGCTTTGTATGGGAGAAAAGGAGACTTGGGCTGGGGAGGGTCATTCAATAGGTGGATCCAGGGGTTGGGATCCTTTTGTTGGGTTGCTCTTGCCGAGTGACGATTGTGTGACTGTCATATTTGCTGGAGCTGATCCAAGCATCTGGCAAGAATGAAAATGAAAGCTGAGGTTTGGCCATCTCCCTCTTTTCTTTCCCTTTTGCTGTAGACATTGTTCGCAGCGACATTGCCCTGGATAAGCAGAAAGGCTGTAAGATCGCCCAGCATCCTGACATAATGTTGGAGCTACAGAGGGAAAAGGCAGCTCAGATGCACTTGGTTTTGTTAAAGGAGCAGTTTTCAAACACATACAGCAACCTCACACTAACAGGTAAGGCTGCAAGACCAGCTCTGGAGCCAGGAGCTGGGTCTAGTTCTTGCTAACTCACAGGTGTGTTAAAACCCTCAGGTGCCTCGCCTCTGTACGAATCAACATCTCTCTGGCTGCCTCTGTTTCCTACCAAGGTTACTGGGTATTGGGAGGGAAAGGAACAGCAGGAACTGGAGGTGGACTCATAAGGCCTCTGCAGCTGGCACCTATGCAAACACTCCAGATTTGGTGCCCCTGAACAGAACATTTTCTACAGTCTGACCTAAGCAGAATACCACGGCATGTGAAGTGCTGGAGAAATCTCCCTGCTAACTGTTCACGTCCATGGGGCTGCAGCAATTACTAAATTTGGAGTCCTTTAAGCTGCAGCTGATTTTTTTTCTTTCCAGAGCATGCACTTTGTGTGAACCCAGTAAATATTAAAGAGCAAATATAAAGGGATAATGGCCTAGACAGAGATGAGAGGATACTCTTTTTCTGGCAACTGTTTGTGTTATCCAGGGAACAGAATCTCGATGGAGGAGACTGCCACATTTTGGATACACATTTAATGGTGCTTGTAAAGGACTGATGTCTTCAGTCAGTGAGTGGGCAGAAGGATGGGATCCCAGCAGCCAACAGGGTCCTCTCATATCTCTTTTCCTTATCACTACAGCTGGATGAGCCACAGATGATGGGAAGGAGGAAGAGACTAATAAATCAAACGAGACCCCCTTCTCCTCTTGACAGGTCCCTTTCCTGTGGAAGGCAGGCAGGCATCTTATTTTCGTAAGAGAGAGGGTCCTGTGCTCTGTCTGGGGAGGAGATGGCAAACCCCATGGTGGCCCTGCCCTGCTGCTGGGCTGGGAGAGGCAAACCAGTCCTGCACAACCTCTCCCACACTGCTGCCACCCTTATTCCAGTGCCCAGCCCCTGCCTTGAAGCCACATGGGTCTGCATCCTCAGCAGTGAGCTCTGGCTCTCCTGGGGACATCAGCTGTGTTGGAGCTCTTGGGGACCCCACAGAGGTCAGATGGTGACACCAGCACTGTCAAAAGGCTCAGCCCAGGGGGCCACTGGGTATCAGGGCCATGAGTGTAGCTGAATCACATCATTCCTGAAGGCCCAGCATTTAAATGGGATCCTCAGGGCCGTTCCTCATTCTCTGTAACGTAATCCACTTGGCTGTTTATTCCCAGTACAACTGCTGGAATCAACATTGTCAGCTTTTCCCCTGACAACTTGCTTACTTTCCACTAAACAAACTTCCCTCGAGAAGTGAAGCTGCTCTCCCCTATCCTCCTTCTCTTGCTGCTTCAAAAGCTCTCTGGCATTGCTCACATTTTTTACAGAACCTGCAGAGCAGAGGTGCTACCTGGTTATCAGCTTAGCTCTTAGCCTTTCCAAGTGTGTTTACAGGACGGTTCAGAAGGTTTTAGCGCTAACTCTCCAGAGTAGAGAGAGCAATTTCACCAGAATATTACCCAAAGAACTATTTTAATGTTCTTTAACTCCCTTTGAATGTGAGCAGAGCAACTTCATAATTGTTATGAAGTTTAATCTTTTATTTCATAGACATAGTCTGAGAACATGGTCTCTAGACAGCTAAGCACAATATTTAACTGGAACTCTACTAACTTGTGTAAATATTTCCCTTCTCTGTGATGGATCTGGTGTTTGGGGTGGGTAGAGGGGGTTGTACATCTGTTGCAGAAGGGCATTTCTTACCTTCAGAATTCAATCAGAGTTTGCTCAAGGACTTCTTTTTGTTCTGCACAGTGGATTTGTACAGTGCTATAGGGTCATGAGGCAAGGTGCAGGAGCAAGAATGCAGGTGTGGTTTAGGGAGTCCTTAGTGAAGGACTGAGTTTGCAGGGGTGGAGAATCCATGAGTACCTTGAGAACAGGGTTTCCTCCTGGGGTTCTGTATCGAGGAGTCAGTTGACCTCATGCAGTGCAGGTAGTGTGGACGACCTTCAGTGTCCAACCCAGACTGCAGCAGTACTGAACCCCACAACTCTGTGTGAGAGGGCTCCTACTGCTGCAAGTTCTTCCATTGTATCCAAAAAATGTAAATGGAGTGGAGTATCTTGCCCAAAGTCATATGAAAATAAAGGTGCTTTATGGTGGCATAGTTCCTCTAGGAGAGCTTGAGAGTGGAAATACTACTGCATGGCATTTTTATTCCCTTATCACTACCACTACCACTATAGTGATCAGGATAAAAAGTCCCATTCCCTTCTTCCTCCTCCTCCTCCTCCTCCTCCTCACAAGTAATACAGTTACATGAACAATTTGAAAGACTTTCAGGCCTCCCACTCTGCCTGCAAATGTGGGCAATGGATTCTGCCATCAAACTTTCAAGCAGTACCCTCATGGGTTTAGAATTGGAAGCTCTTAGAGCACAGGGCATGTGATTCTGCAGTCCCTGTGGCATCACTATAAGTTGGGGGCTTTTTCAAATCTATTCACCAGTTGCACATAATTCCCAGTGTGTTCTTTATTTCAGGCATCAGGCAGGGCTGTGTTGTACTGGGATTTAAGCTGCTCACAGCAGCAGGTACTTCCAAGGTAAGAGGGTGTCTTAAAACAAAATGTGTGTTTTTGTGCTAAGACACAACTGAGACTGAGTGAAACCAGGCAGTCTTTCTGGCTCTCATTCCTCCAGAAACACATGTGAGACTCTGGCTTAGACCACTTTGGTTTCTCTCATCGAGCCTTCCTCGGCTCCTGTCTGCAGGCTTTCTCTTGTGTCTTGCCTCTGCTTTCTGTATGTGATCTTTCCAGGCTTACTGAGCCTGCCTCCCTGACACGAGCAATTGCCTTTGATCTGTGACCGTGCTATTTAAATGCTGTAAAATATTTTGAGGTTTGTTAATCTTTGCTGTTTCCCCCCGCGGTGCTCAGAGATGGGTATCTCATTTCACAGATCAGCATCTCGTGCTCCCGGGTCAGTCCCTGGTGGAGCAGGGGGAGAGTGCACAGCACTGCCTGCTCTCCTCTGGGAACCATCTCCCTGAGCTCAGTGGGACAGGGGAGGAGAAGGAATCTCTCCCTGGAAGCACTCCTTTGCTCCTTCACAGTTAACGCAGCCATTCTCTTTATGTTTTGTATCAGCTGGGCTAGAAGTTGCAATCGTCACAGCAGGCTCTCCTCCTTTGCAGCCCTCAGAAGAAATGGTCAGGAGACAGGAAGGTCATTTTGGAGTCCTGGAACTGGGTGGAGGTGGTGGGGGGGCCAGAATGCACAACATTGGGCTGACAGCAGGTGAGGTGTGAGGAACTGCCTCGGGCAGTGGAGACACAATGAGCAGGCAGATTTTAGAGTGAGCTTGTGGGGAGTGAGGCAGCATCAGGCTTCAATAGACTAAATCCAAATTCCTCCACCTGTGGTGCCAGTTTGGGCTGGGGTAGTGTACTGCATTTGTAGTTTAGGAGACTGGACATCTGCAGGTTTCTGTACTGTTCTGAAGTAAAGCCTGTTAAGCCTGTGGAAGAGGGAGCTGTTCAGCTTAATAAACATGTGAAAAACTGACCCCTCCTGTATTCTCATGAAGTGTTAGGTGTAACTGAGGCTTCCCAAGAAACAAGTACGCACTATGAATTTTCCTCTAGGATTTCCCATCCAGAGGAAACAAAACAGTGCCCCACTGCTCGTTCTGAAACCTGGAGAAACATCTTTCTGCTCTACCTTCTGCCTGAAACTGCGACACAGATTACTTCATTGCATCAAGAGACTAATGACGAGAGCTCTCCAGCCCGTCCTGCCATACCACAACTGCACTGAAAAGCCAGCGAGAAGTCTGCCAGGAGTGTGGGGGGAGCCCTCCATCCTGTTATACAGCAGAGCCTCAGTGATGAAGCGGGCAGACTCTCCTCACATAAAGCTCCCAGCTGGCCCGCTGTGGTCCCACCCTGCTGAGGGTGTTATCAGTGTCTCTCCCCACTGCACTGAGACTAAAATCAGGTGGAACTGATAGGAACAGAGCTGAGAGCTGCTGAAGAGTGCATTTCACTGCCTGTGTCCAACACTGCAATCAGGGTGTTTTACACTGGCATCCCACTACCCCATCAAGGCAATTAGATAGCTTAAACTCTGCTGTAACAGCAGTTGTGATCTCTCTGTGAGGTTTTCCCTTGAAAAAGTCTACTTTTGGAGACGTTAGCAGCCATGCAGAGACCCTCTTTGTGCAAGGTAAGTGTTTTGGGGGTGTGAGGTGGTGGTGGTGACAGAGTGCACACCCACTTTTCACAGGTGGGATGTGGAACGTGGGACGAGTGGAACAAAGCTGGGTAGGGGAGCAGGGTGTGTGTGGCTACTGCAGAGCACTTACGAGTGGGAGGCACCGAGCAGAGATGAGGACAGTGTGTCTGCCTGAAGAGCTGCCTAGTGAGATACTGCCCCACAGAAATATGCTTTTTGCTTCTCCCCAAAGACAGCGAGAACCCCAGTTGTACTTGTCCTTTGGCAGGGAATCACACGGCTCAGGTCGAGCACCTGTGACGTGAGTGTTTCCTGCACTTGTGAACCTCCCCTGGTGCTTCTGTGATTCCTGCTGAATGCTGTGGCTCTGGGGTGTAGCAGTCCTTGAGCAGGACATGTTTGCAGGGCCTGAGGCTCATCCCATGGAGTGCTAGGTCTGAAGACAACCGTGGCCCAGAGGCTGCCCTGGCGAGAGGCTGTGTGTAGGAAGGCAGAGCATGGGGCTGGGTTGTGCTTTGGGTGCCTGTGGTGCCAGGCAGTAAGGCCACTCTGGTTATTTTTGCTGGAATATGTCTCAGATGAGTTTTATCCCCCAGCTACACCTAACTCCATGGGTGACTGGAGGGTGGGCCACCTTGTGAGACGGTGCCTGACATGGTTGCTGCAAAGTTAAGTACAGCTTCCTTGCCTTTTCGGCATCTTGTTTGGGATCAGCAACCTAAATGTCCTGTGGTCTGCACAGCAGTGACATGTACCATAGCTGTGCTCTGCACTGCACTGGCTCTCCAGCTTTCCTTCAAGGAGACGGCACCCTGGGGTGGTGTGACAGGCCTGGGAGTGGCTTTTGGATCAAGTTCTCTGCCCTTCTGTCCGTCATAGGCCCTTATGTTGCACACGTTATCCACAGCATTGTACAAAATAGATCTGAAAAGGACCTCAAGAGGGCATCTTCTAGCCTTTTCCATGGCAAATCTGGACCTGATCTCTGCTTGGGTAAAAGTGTCTGGGAAGAGGCAATATCTTTTCTGTGACCAGCTGGTACACTTGGAAAATCAGTCAAACTTTGGGGGGCTTGAACCCTTCGAAGAAGAAAATGTAGCTTTCAAATCTGAAAACACAGTGAAAATATTTACCCAGAATTTGTCTCCTTGATTAGCACAACTGGGGTACTGGTGGAGAAACCCTGTCAGCAAAGGGAACACAATAATGCCATCAACTCCTGTGGGAAAGAGAGGGAGAGAACTGCTGTGAAACCGCTGGAGGCTTTTCTGGGAGGAAGGGACCAGGAAAACTGTACTGTCATTAAAACTATCCGTACTGAGCCCATAGTTAATGACCAGCAGAGGTGCCAACCTTCTGAGGGTAGTTTGCAGGTGTCTTCTGAGATCTTGGGATCAGAACCAATGGAATAGTGCTGGGAAAAATAAATCTTGGAAAACAATCTCTGGTAACTGAGTGTTTTTGTGCCATTATCAGTTGTTTATATGAGCTCATTCTGAAACAAAGTGGCTGTTTGTTTTTACTGCGCAGCATTCTGAGCGTGTTTGCTGTAGCTGAAATAGATTGTGTTCCTGGGCATGTCTGTGTAAAGCCTGCAGGCTGTCAGGGCTTGGCAACAGGCACCAGCACTGCCCAGGGTGTGGGGACATCACTGTTGACTGATTCAAGAGATGGGGCTTTATCCTGGTTTTAAAATTTTAAAACCTCCTGTGATGGCAGTGATGCAGCCTCCCTCAGCAGTCAGCTCTAGGGCATAATTAGCTATATCATTGTGGAGTTGGTATTTTTAAAATCTCTTGCTTCAGTTTAAGCCCATGATGGCATGTCCTCTCCCCATGGACATGGAGAACAACTTACAGGACTCCTTTTCTCTTTGCAGAAATCTTTTACATATTTGAGACTTGTTACCATGTTTCCCTGAAGAATTTAGTTCTCTGCACTGACCAGCTGCCTTTCATTTGTTCTTTTCTCATGTCCATTTTATTTTCAGGTTGAATGACACATGCATATCTGATTCTGCATCTTGAGGTCCCTTTCAGCCCTCTGCAAATTTTTTGAGGCTCTGTGTTTTGTTGCAGTCCCTTGGGCTCTCTCCACAGGGTCTGGGATGCTTTTTAAGTGCATTGCCTTTAAATGAGACCTGTATTGTAGCTGAGGCCTTTCTTGACGGAGAAAAGCAGCAGGGTTATTTTAATGTACCTGGTGTGTGACACTTCTGCCTGTATAATCATGGATTCTTTTGCTACAATATTGCTTGTTCATGCCTGCAATTTTGTGTACCATTTCCCAACCAGCTGTGCATTTCCCACATGGAATTTCAACTATACTCTATTTTCCTAATTTTCTAATTAAAATGTTAGACAAAACTGGAGGTAAAGCCTTGAGAAAGTAAAGGTACAGAACATCTGTTGCCTCTGTCTCACATGTGAGACCTTGTTGCTCTGTCAAAGAGAAGTCAGGTTGCCTTCACATGGCAGGGCTATTACTTCCAGCCCTTCCCTGCAGATGGATTGTCTGATGATTTCTTTCAAAATTTTTCCAGGAATTGAAGTTATGTTGGCTGGCCTGCAATTTCCTTGTTTGCTCAACCTGTTGAACATAGCCACTATATTTGCCCTTTTCTGGTCTTTTAGAACATCATTTGTCTTCCAGAAGTTCCTACAGGTAGTTGCTGACGGACCTCCACCTCTTTTAAAACATCAAACTTCTGTAGTTTTCATTCTGCTAAGGTGCTATGATACATTACCCTTCTACTCTGATTCTTTCAATTGCATTAACTTTGTGACCCTAATGTTATCCTTTTTTTCACGAAGTCTGAACCAAGAAAAGATTTAAATGTTCCAGCTTTAACTCTGCGAGTTGTTGACTATTGTGAAACTCTGTCCCAGTTTATACCTCTTTGCTTCCTGAGACAGCTGTGAGCCAAACCCCTGGGATCCCCTGCCTTCTCTTACCCTAATTAGTAGTTTTACAACTCGTTTTGTGCTGACAGCATGTGTGTGTGTGAGAGAGGTCATGAAGGTGAATCTCTTTTTCAGGTGACACCCTCTAGTCTGTTAAGCCACACTTTGGCTTTCTCATTATCTGATTTGGTTATTGTTTTTGTAACTGTGGGAAATATGGCTTCTTGTGACATGTCCAGGATTTATTAAATTCAATTTACTGTCCAATTTAACTAGCCTCACAAGAGAAGATATTTTATAAATTGTGAATTTTAAAATTAGCAGTTATACATACATTATAATATGTAATGTCATTACCAGAACCAGCCAGTTCTGGGTGCTGTGTAGAGAATAAAGAAAACACATAAACCTAACAGAAAACAGATTTTGGTGGAAGAGGGGGAGGGCTGACACGCACTAACAGCTTTGGAAGGGCTTGTGGTGTGTTCAGTGTCATGAAGCAATCTATTAACCTTTTCTCCCTCCTCAGGAGGTGCTGAACTCTTTGGTCTGTCTCTTCCCACCGATGTAGTTATCAAATGTCTCCTGGTTACCACTGGCAGTCACTGCTGAGAGCAGTTTCTGTGGAGCGCTGGGCTCTTTCGCTCTGTCCCTCTCTCCTGGTGCTGTTCCTTTGTGCTCATCCACATCAGCCTGATGGAGCTGCCATTTCTCCTTTGCATGCTTTGAGCCACGGAGGAGTCTGTGAATTACCCTAATCGTCCCCCTGCATTAAGATAATTTACATCTGTTCCCTTATCTTGCTGTGTGTTTACAAAACACTGTCTTTCTCAAACTCCCTTTTCATTTGGAGCAAAATCTCACTTGCCAACCCTCTCAGATTACTAAAAGCCCTGTCCTTACAAAGCACTATTTTTATTCTGCCACAATTTCCCGTTCTTTTTCAAACAAGTACAAACAGTCATGTCAGGCTTCCCTGCCTGTGGTGCTTTTCCCCTTCATTGCTTTCCCCAGTTTTTCTCTGTTGATGAGAATCAAACCTCAAGGAGACTCCTTCCTAGTTTTGTTCCTGTCATTTCTTCCTCAATTCTTTTGTCGGTGCATTCCAGGAACTTGATGCAAGACGGTGTCTGATGTCTTCCTTTCCCAGCAAATGTGTGGCCAGTTAAAGGTCCCTAATTACCAGCAGGTTCTGTGTTTCAGATGCTCCCAATAAGCCCATGCTTCCGATCTCCCTGATTCTGTAGCCTAAAGCAGACCCCCAGTGTGTCAGTGTCTGGGCTCCTTCCAGTCTTACGTTACACAGTGGTCTTTGTACCTACCTTCTGTACTACTGAGTTTCACCCCCTGCTTTTATGCTGGGCCCCAAGATCATCCAGAACTTCTTGTGTGATGTTTCTCATACTCAGCTGTGCTGATGTTACTTTTCCTTTTTGTTAGCACCGTGCTTAACTCTGACTTTCAACCCCTGGAGCTTGCTTTGCCTCTCACCACCAGGTTAGCAACCCCCTCTCCTCCCACCCTAATGTAATGCCTACATGCAGCCATCAAACCTTGTGGATTTTTCTTTCAAAAGCTGAATAAATTTAGCTCCTCAATCTTCACTTTGCCAATGTCCTGTCATAGCTCCTCCTTTGTCCTGTGGCCTTGCAGAACAGACTTTTCCATCCCAGAGGCACAAGCCCTATATTGTTTTCCCGTCCGTGTATTATCTTGTGCTTGGCTGAATTAAAGCATGCTTGGTTGGATGGTGGCCATTTAGCCATACCAATTGGATCACAGGATAAATGAAGGCTGTTTTGTTGGTTATTTACTAACCTTCATTTGTGCTATCTGCAAGCTGCCTCTGAGGATCTTGCATTTATCTGAATGATTGGTAAAAACACTGCATCCTGTGGGATGGGAAACAAGCAGTGGATAGGCTTTTGTCTCATTAGCCGCTTCTGTCCATCTACTTATGCCAAATTACTTCTATTAACGCAAGTTCTTAAATCAAGCTGTAACACCAGTTAGACAGGACTTGATTCTGTACAACATATGCTGGCTGGTAATTAGTTGAGACATTAATATAATGAGTTATTGGTAGATTCTCATATTGTCTTTTAATTACTCTGTCAAATTCTGCTGCCAGCTTGACCGGCTGTTGGTCCCCAGGTCAGCAAGTCCTGTCGAAGCGCCAGCATGGGGTTAGGGCTCACCTACCCTTCTAGAATTACTTGGCATTCCAAGATTTATTAAAAATTAGCATCAACAAGTCAGAGATCTCCTTAGTGCCCTTGGAGGTGCAAATTATCCAGGGTGGGTGATTTAGCAGTGTTTATCTAAAGCAGATGTTATCTAATACATGTCTTAGTCATTAGTAAATGGTGATATATATAATCATCTTATGATGAGTTCATCATCATATTTTTTTCATAAATACAGAGTGCCTATATTTATATTTCTGTAGTTACACTGATAATTTTACCATGTGCACAAAATAACACAGCTATGTCTCTTCATTTCCCTTTTTTCCTCTATATTTAAATTTCCACTCGTAACTCAGGAAGACATGATTTTTTCCATCACATTTCTTAAATACTGTATTAATTTTCTACACTTTGTAATTTGCAGTTGGTTGCTATTTCTTTAGCATTACAATCATGGGTTATATTATCTTCTATTATTGCTATCTATACCAGTGCATAAGGATGGGTTTCCTGCCAAAATTCCCTTCCAGCATGGTGGTGGAATATGCTGATTTTAGCCATCACCTAAAAGCAAAGCAAAAGAAAACAGAAGAAAAGCAAAAAGCCCCAAACCAACAACAACAAAATTCCCTTTAAATATTCCTTAGGTTTCTTTTGTCCAGTATTTTCATCCCAATAATTTAAGTAGAATTTTTTTCAGCCTGGAGATGGTGGAGCATCTTGTGTATGTATTTTTGACTGGGATTACGATCCCACTGGCTTTGCTAGAATACAGAATCAAAGAAGATAGATGCCTGTGTGGACAGGGCAGGAAACTCTGTGCCTGGTGAGTTTTCAGCATTTTTAAAAACCTCCCTAGCAAATTGTGTCATAGCAACTAATTTCAGCCCTCCAGCCACCATTCCTGTGTGTTTGCTCCCCGTGAAAAATACCAGGAGTGGTATTTTCATGCTGCTGAGGAGCCTGCAGCTGGGGATGGGGATGTGGGACCGTGGCGTGCAGGATACATCTGACAGAGACGCAGGCTTGGTGGCTGGGCTAGCTCCGGGAGAACACAGCGAGGAGAGGGGAAGGGTGTGGAGGGTGGGCCCGGCTCGGCAGGGAGTGGAGGGGATAATCTCTGCGGCTGGACCCTGGCTCCTGCCCCACACTGCTCGGTGGGGGCACTGCCTGCTGCTGGGAACGCGCTTTGCTTCCCAAGGCTTCTTCTCCGGTTGCTCACTCTAACCCTTTTTCCATCTGTCCCTTCATTCATTATTTACCGCTTTCTCTTGCTCTTCCCTTCATTAGCTGGTTCCCAGTGCTCCTGGCTCTGGAAGGGGCTGTCTGATGGGGAACACAAGGACAGCAGCAAATATTGTTGCACTGCTCCTCTGCCGGCCCTCCTTGTTGAGGGGATGGGACTGTGTGGCGTGCACTGTTAATTGAACTCTTAAACACTTTTTTCCAAGTTAAGAAAAGAGTCAAAATGCTGTAAATAAGAGCCTCTCGAGTCCTGGAGTCCCCCATGCAGTCCATGCTCTGCTTTTTCAGAGGCTCCTAGTGGGGATGGATACACGGGGGTGGGAGAGTAACGTGAGAAGCTCTGGATATGCATGCTTTGCACAGCTAAAAGTCGTGGGGGAAAAGTGAGGTTACAAGGTGTTCAAAAGAAATTTTGGATCTCTCTTTACTTCATTAAGTTTTATATTGGATTGCTGTGCCAAGAGACACAATCATTGACTTTCTTAAAGAAATGAAGCCCTCCATGAGTTTAAATTTTCTTTTTTTTCCTCCAATGAAAAGGTGGCAAAAACAAAGGTTTTGTAGGAGAAACTGAAACCAGTTCAAATATAATTCTATTAACTAATTAGGGGAACTCTGGAAATGGGACTGAGACTAGCAGGCCTTTTTTTTTTCTCTTTGCTGGGGCACTCCAAGAATTGGATCACCTGGGGAAAGCATGTTTTAAGAAATACCAGATGGTCTCTGCGATGCTCCAGCTGTGGACAATCACTCCCAGCCAGGCAATCTGCCTTGCTGTCGAAGCCCTCTAAAACTGTGCTGCCCATTTGTCATGCTTCTCCAATTGCAGCGCTCTGGATAGCTTCTTTTTTCCTTGTCTGGCTCTTCCTTTCCAGTTTTTATCACCCACCCCCTCCATGAGCTAATGTAGTAACATCCCTTCATTGGCTATAAATCCATTGAAGAGCCATATATAAAATATTACTTTGTTAGGGAAGATTGGGAAACATCTGGTTTTTACCCATAAGAGTCAGTCTCTACTTGTCTCATATGACGATGTGACTATTTATATATTTTTAAAGAAAAAGAAGGAGAGAAGATGGGAATCCTAGAAAAGAAAACCTCAGTGGAGCCTCTAAATGGAGGAAACTGATTCAGCTCTGGGATTTGTTTGAAGGCTTTTTGGGGAGGTAGGGGGGGCACAGGCCAAGAAATTGCTTAGATGTCTGACAAAGCAGCAGTCATACCAACTGCAGAGGGTCCTTCTGGAAATATTTTGATGCTGTTTAACAGTTTCTAGGTGCTTCCCAACACATACTTGCACAGGAAAGCTGTGGGTCTAAACCACTGTGAATTATCCACTACAGAGACCAGAAACCTGGGAACAGTGACGGTCCTTGGATTAGCAGCAGACTGTAACCTTAGGGGTGTACACACAGAGCAGGAAAAGTGTGTAGCTCTGGAGGCCTTGCATTTAGGTGGCTATGCCCCTAAATTTATGCACCTAATTTAGGTGGTTATGCCACCAGGGCTTGCTGTCTGAGCCTACTGGTATGGACAGCACCTCTCCCAACCTGCTCAGCACTAGTGCCTTGCTGAGCTGTCTGCTTTTCCTCACACCTACAGCACTTAACCTGTGTCTCTATCCTCTTGCTGGAGCAGGGCATTGCTACCTGTGAGTGCATGTGGGGGAACAACTGGCTCTGTCACCCCAAGGTGACAGGGGTGCAACAGCAGGGTGCTGGGGCTCCATTGTGCCTGTCATGGGGGGTGACACGAGAGTTTGGGTGGATATGGGGCTTCAGACTGGTGTGGAAAGGCTGTATGAGCAGCCAGGCTGGCTTGGGACACTTAGCTCATGCTGCTGAGGTGAGCTGTGGAGTAAGATGCTCTGCCAGCTGTGCTGAGGTGACAGGAGCACGGTGCAAGTCTGTAGGGAAGGTGATTGGGAGCATGCAAGGGAGGATGCTGGTTTGGGTGAGCTGGGTGGGCAGGGAGGTTGCAGCTCCAGAAGGCTGCCTGTGGTGCTGTGTACCTTGCCTGCCAGGCAGGCACACTGCCAGTGGCTGAGCCCCTCAGCACGT
Source organism: Chaetops frenatus (assembly GCA_013400775.1). Classification (NCBI taxonomy): domain Eukaryota; kingdom Metazoa; phylum Chordata; class Aves; order Passeriformes; family Picathartidae; genus Chaetops; species Chaetops frenatus. The sequence continues at coordinate 62,436 of VZTR01018885.1, forward strand.
GAATGTGGCAGGAGGAGGAGACTTTGTTGCTTGCAGATGGTGTCAGGATTTGTCAGAGCTGCCTTCTGTACCTTGCGAGGCTGGCATATAGGAATGAAGTTCTAGAGCTGCTGCTGATGGATGGTTTTCTGCATACAATCATAGGATGGTTTGGGTTGGAAGGGACCCTAAAGATCACCTAGTTGCAACCCCCTTGCCATGGGCAGGGACATCTTCCACTAGACCATGTTACTCAAAGCCCCCTAACACGGGTGTCCTCCTTTCCCAGCTGGATTCAGTGCCTTCAGCCTGCCCCTTTGCTGTGCAAAGGTGAGACTCTCCTCTCCAGTCTCCCTTCCTCAGGGTTATGGATTGTAGTGTTGGTCTGAACCCAGCTCACCCATCTGGGGTGAGGAATGCCCCAGAAGGGACCTCTCCTCCCTCTGCCAGCCAGCTTTGCACATCCCACATAAGCTTTTCTCTCAGGCTGGCCAGAACCAAACTGCATGTGTGTCTCCCCTGCTGATCCCCCTCATGCCTTTCTGCAGGGCTGTGGTTGACAGCTGTGTCTTTGCTGTGGCCTCACAACACGCTCATGCTGCTCCTTCTGTCCCTCTCCCACACGCTGGCTGCTGTGCTGCTGTGCTGCTGTCCCGTCCTGCCACGCTGGAGCTCAGCCTGTTCTGATGGTTATCTGCCCTCCTCGCAGCCTTGTGCCCTTCTGCTCGGCTCGTGCAGCTTTTCCTCTTCCAAAATCTTTCTCATTCCCCCTCCCATGGTGCTGATCGGACCTTGAGCCCCCTTTTCTTCCTTCTGCTCAGTTCAGTGATGGGTTGTAATTGAGCTGTGCTCCAGCCGCCGTGGGCACTGGTAAAAGCTCCCCAAACCCCACACAGCACCCACTTCCACCTGGTGCAGCTCCCTTGTAACACTTGCGACAAGTAAAAGGTTATTTTTTAACGGTAAGATACTAAACAGGCAAAGCTTCTTTCTCCGACAGCTGCTGTATCTTTGTCTTCTCTGTGCCAAAGCCTTTGGGTGTCTCACATGGTGTGTCAGGGCACTGGTCTAAAATCTGCTGTTGGCTTTGGCAAGCTCCTGTGACAGTGAGCTCTGTACAGCTCTGAGCTTGGGAGTGGCATCTGATAGTTTTACAGGTGAACTAAAGTTCATGTGTTTTGATACTCAGTATAGACTTGGACTTCACAGGACTAAAGAGAAAAGGTTAAATTTGAGGTGGAAGCAGATAAATAAAAAGGAATTTGAGATGTTGCTAATAGCTGGGTGGGCATGAGCCACATGAGCAGAGCAGCAGCTGGAAGGACAGGTGCACCCAGAGCCCTCTGAGGGTCGGTGGGATGCTTTGACATTGGAAAATCATATTGGGAAGCAGTGTTGGCTACCATGTCCAATTCGCATGCCCATTTTATCTAAAATGCTATGTGGTAGGGAAAGATTCAGAAAAGAGCAGTAAATGTGAGCAAATCCTGGAAATAGGGTGCTGTAGGTAAGATTTCACTACTATTCACCTACTTAAGAAAAATTAAAAAGAAACTTAATCATAATGTGCAAGTACTAACAAGAGGAAGAAAAAGTTAAAGGGAAATATCTTGAAATATTAGAGAAGAAAGGCAAAAAATGAATCTATTATTTAGAACCTACTGCAGGAAAACCTTGGAGAAATAATGTGCAGATTTATAGTGATAAGAACTGTCCTTTCTATCCTTATAACCTGTATAAATGTGCAACATGAGTGTTGTGCCTCCCAGAGAACAGGTGATGGCAGGAGATAAATACTCCTGAAACCAAACTGAATTGGTTAGCCTTTGCTGGTAACTTGGCCCGTGGGACCTTTCACTCAGCTGGAAGCAAAGCTGAGCTTGGACTATGGGCTCTGGTTCTCTTCCCATTAAAAGAGGAGGCGAATTTAGCCCTTGCCTATGCCAGAATCTGCCTGGCCTTGGTGTGATGTGCTTTAGTGTAAGACGAAATACCAAGCTTAGGTCAGGTTTTTTGGACAGAGGTTACCGAATTTAGGAAACCTCAGCTACATCTCCTTGCTATAACCACCCCCAGAGAGGAGCTGATGTGCTGACCAGGACAGCAGGGAGTCTTTTCTCCCTGCCACCAAATCCTTCCCTGAAACAAGATCCAGAGACCAGCTATCTGAAATGTGAGTGCTTCCCCAGGAGGAACCTGTGTTTGATACAGTAGTCTTTATTTTCCTGCTTTATTTTAAAGATTTTTCATTCTAGCTCCCAAAAAAAATTTAGCAGATATTTCATTGAATAAGTTGACCTTGGGTGTCCAAAAGTTCATTTATGATCTTGCTGTATATAAATTTCCAGATATAGGGTTTTGACACAGAAATAGTCTTCCTTTGATAGAATGTTACAAATTCAAGTTTTAGAAATTATCCTCTTGAGCCATCTCTGTGGTGTTTGGCATCATGACAAGTAATTAGTCAATCCTGAAATAGTCATCAAGCAGAGAAACAGCTTATTTTATATACTGTTTCTTAGAGAGTTAAATATTTCCACATATTCAGGCTCTGATTGGAGTCTTGGATCCTTTCCAAATGTTCAACCTGTAAAGATATTTGAGAACACCAGAACTTAGGCTCTTTCCAAAAAATGATAGATTTCACTTGAATTTTCACAAATGGAAAACCACAACTCCCCATTGCTGCAAAGAAGCAGCTGTCATACCAGGTACGGAGTATGAGAAAACACTTTCTAAAAGCTTTAGGGACTTCCCATTATCTGGAAGTTTTTAGTGCTCTTAAAATTCGCAAAGAAAGCAGCGTTTCTTTTCCTGCACAGGGTTGCCTCAGATAATCGGCTGCACCTGTTTGGAAGCGGTGCTTCACGTTGTTCCCTTACACAGACCCTTGCACGTGTTCCTGCTAATTTTTCCTAGAAACCCAAGTGTCAACAAATTGGAGCCCAGCATTTCAACTCTGTTGAAAACCCCCAAACTGGAGCTTCTGAGCATTTTGCCATGCAAAGTCTGTGATCTGAGTGACTGGATCGACTTTGAAGTTTTGAAGTTGAAATCCTGAGGGGTTGGGATAGAGGCAAAAATCTATTGAAGAAATCCAAAGCACCAAACCATCTGCTTTTTGTTGTTGCTCGTGCTCTATTCTTCAAAAAAAAAAGGAGGCAATTTTCCAAATTGATAATGGACTAATTTTGGGAAGGGTTAATTTTTGGTGTGATTCAGCGCAGATATGTGGGATAAGAAATTGGGAAATAAGGAGTTAAATCATGGTGACGTAAACCATTGTTTCACATTTAAAATAATAGCACTTGGATAATTTTGAAGTTGTGGCTTCTGCTTTTATTGGCTGAGAGGCTGCCAAAACATGTGTGTGTTGCTCTGAATTGGTAAATGATTCCTATTTATAGGACAGGTGTCTTCTGATGTCCCAAGTCCAGTGTGTTCTGTAATCCTAGATCCTGTTTCTGATCTGTGTTTAATAATGTGTGACAGAAGGAGATAGGAACCTTTCAGACCAAATCAGGCTCGGAATGTTTTGAGTTTAGCTCTGCCCAGCTCTGTCCACTTGTAGTGCAGGGTATCTTTCCATCAGGGTCTTGGTCTTCTAAAATTAATTTTTGGACTTCTCTTTTCTTTCTGAAACACATAGCCTTTGGGCTCATTTACATGCAGCTTCCTGAGTGTGCCAGCCTCCTTCTTTTGTGTTGACTCAAGAAAAAAAAATGCTTTCTCACTTGTATTTTTAACACAGCTTTTCTAATGTAGAAACCGCAGTGAGGCAGTGCTACTGGGAGGGATGTGGTGGCAGAAATAGAGTCAAGGTGTATGTGCTGGCAGCCATGAAAATAAACCTTTATGTTTCCACCAGCATCTAATTTAAACTGTACTTCACAGCTGTTGGTTTGGGCTATGCAGTGTCACTAAAAAAGAGTTGGATTAGTTGCAATTAGTTATGTGACTGTCAAAATCACTCTTTCTCATCTTGCAAGCTGCTGGTGGAAATGAATCAAGAGTCACAGAATCATGGAATGGTTTAAGTTGGAAGGGACCATCTTGTCCAATCCACCTGTCATGGGCAGGGATACCTTCCATTAAACCAGTTTGCTCAGAGCCCCATCCAACCTGGCCCTGAACACTTTTAGGGGCAGGGCATCCAGAACTTCTCTGGGCAACCTGTGCCAGTGTCTCACCACCCTCATTGTAAGTGCAGACACACCTAGTTATTATGTTGCTGATGCATCTGCTCTGGTCATTATATTGCATTTTAAAAAGAAATAAAATTATTTAAAAATATGACCAAGCTCCTCTTCTGCAGAGGATTGCAGACCTTGGAGCTGGAGGTTCAAAAGAGGCAGGCTGTTGATAGAAGGGAGAGAAATTCAGGTTCATGGGCAGGGAATCTCCTGAGATGCCTAATTCAAGGGAAGAGGTGCAGCAGCAATGGCAGGGACCAGGATGGAGGGACAGATGTGGTTTCCTGCCATGCCCACTACCCCACCACCCTCTGGTCTGGCCACCACAGAGCCAGGGCCTGTTGTTCTGTGTTGGGGATGGAAAAAGCACCGAGGAGCCCCAGCAGGGAATATGCAGCAGGGTGGGTCGGCAGAGTGGTTAGCGAGGAGCAGCTTGCTGTCAGCTGAGCACTGAGGATACCAGCATGCCAGAAAAGGAACAGGGTCTGGAGGGAGGTGGTGGTGGGGGGTGGGGGGCCATGAGAACTGGATGGGAGGCTTGGCTGTCTTTCAAGCAGTTCCTGAGGCCAGATTAGTCCTCTTCGCCAGCTGGTGTGAGACGTTAGGTTTGTGTTATTTCTGGCAGCCCCACAGGGACTGGGAGTAGCTCCATGCCTCGTGTTTCTCTTTCTGAGGACAGGACAGTCCAGAAGAAGCAGAAGTTTTGCATTCCTGTCCCCAAGAGATGCAAGTGCCAGTTTGCCCCCAGGTAGAAGGTGTGAAGAAGAGAACCCAAGCTGCCATGCCTGTCCTTCACCTCTGATGCCACCAGCTTCCTCTGCTGGCTGCTCTGGGCTAATCTGCTCTTCACAGGACCAACTGTCCAGGTTTCCCCAGATAAGTTCTCTTGTCTGTCACTGTCTAGCCAGACTTGGGGGAATTCATGTGTCTCCTGGCCTTGCATGCTGCTGTGCGTGCACAGAAACTCTCCACTGCCCCATGTCTGGGAAGCCCAGATGTGTCCACAGATGCAAGAATCCTGAGGGGCTGCCAAATGTCTGGAAATGTGGGATATGCCCCCATGCATAGGAGCCCTGAGTTGTTACTTGCCTGGAGATCACTGATACTTTTGTGTGCGAGGGATTGGACACTCGGGGAGTTTTGGATGGGCAACTGTACCTTTGTGGTGCAATTGCTTTTAGTGCACTTGAAGGCAATGCAGGACCTCAGGGAGGAGTTGGTGTGTGTGTCCTGGTATGTCCACAGAGGTTTAGGATTAGGGTTGCTGCACTTGCACAGGCTGCTCTGTACAAACATGAATACTTTGGAAATCCCTGTCAGACTGTCCTAGTCCTTTACATTCCCTTCATACACAGGACTATTTTCCATCAGGATCAGTAGTAACGCCCTTTGTGTTGTGGTTTTGCTTTGAGGCAATTCCTTTTTGTGCCTGATCTTTGTGCTTCCTTGCTGGGCTCCTCAATCCCCTTTCAGTACAGCTCTCCATGGGGATCTGTATCTTCCCATTCCTCTCTTTGCAGCAGAGAGGAGCAGAGGGTGGGACAGGGTTGCTCTAACCTTTGTCTGATGTGCTTGCACTTGGACTGTAACTGGTGTGTAAACTGCTGTGTTGGCACTGTGGCTTTTCCAGATCAGGATCCCAAATTTTTGTGACAAGCTGGAGAAGGAAAGGGAGGAAGGTTTCATAGTTTTCCCTAGGTAAAACACAAGCAAAATCACCAGATTTTTTTCCGTGGCATTTTTTTTGCTTCTCACTTACAAGGCCATGGTATTTGGTCCTGACTCTGGAAATGAGTGAACCTGCTCTCCTGAGCTGCTGCTGGGTGCAACGTGGGGTGGATGCCTCCCACCTTCCCTTCCCAGCTGTTGGGTGACATGTCCTGGGTGTGGCTGGTGCAGAAGCCGCCTCATTCCCTGATCCCCTGTTCTGGGGTGACTAAACTCCCGATGCATTCCCTTTTTCTTCTGGAAAACAGATTTATTCTGGCATTCACCCTTGACCACACACTCCCCCTAGTGAATTCCAGGGTTAAAAAATCATGTAGGCTTTTCGTAAGAGCTGCCTCACTTGTCATTTAATGATTCCACCTCTGAACTGGGACCCTGCTGCTTCACTGGCTGCCTTGACAATATCTCATTTGTCTTTTCCTCTTTTATTTAGTTTTTCCTACATTTTTCGCACATTCTGTAGATTCTCCTGCATTCCAACTGTCTTATATTTTCATGCCTCCTTTTATCTCTCTATTCATCTATCCCAGTATAGACAACAGAAATGTTAAGTCCACATAATCTGAAGAAAGCATGAACTGGGTTGTTAGACATTTTCCAAACATTACACTTCATGGAAATATTTTCCTGTAAGAAGTAGAAATGAAACAGCTGTCTCTTGCTCTCTCCTGGGCTGTTCCTGTGCAGACTCTCCTGCCCTCTGAATTTACAGCACCGTTGCTTGGATGAGTGTCCAACAGCCAGCTTCAAGCAGTTGTATTTATGATGTGCCAAGCAGTGGTGAAGGTGATGGTGTTTACATGCTACTCAGATCTGTGTGGTGGGATTAATCTACTGTGAGACCTGTGCTAAGGCTTCGAATCAGGAACATTTCACCAGCAGAATTGTCACTAGGAAATCTGGGGCAAGCCATGACTGGTGAGTCACTGCAAACTGTGGGACAAGCAGGGATATTCCTCACCCACACATCCTCCTGCTTGTCCCTGTCCTTCTGGCTCTGTGCTTGGCCAAATGGCAAAATCCCTCCAAGCTCCTGCCAGGAGCTGAGTACTGGCATCAGGAATGAAAGGCATAGGTGCCTCATGTAACCTCTCTTGTTGGATGACAGTGGGCACCTGGCTTTTTTTCTTCACTCCCTGGCTTGTTGGGGGGGGCATCACCTCCCAGCTGACCTTCCATGGCTGGCCTAAGCATAGAATGGAAGCCCAAAACCCATCTCAAAACCCTGCTGGGGTACCTGCTGGATGTGGGCATGTTTCAGCTCTCCCTCCCTAATATGTTTATTCTGCTGGCCTGGTGTCAAACCTTAGCACACAGTTGAAGATGTATTGGTTTCTAGAGGGTAACTGTTTCTTGAATCCTATGGAAATTGATGGGAAGCTTAATGCATTACTGGAGTTGTCTGAGCTGGAAAGGTAAATCACGAAAAACAGAAACACACAACAAAAAGTTTTGGGCTGAAACAAGCAATCCTTTCTCTTCCACATGGAGATGTGAACACCAGGCTCTCTGGACAGAAGTGTGAACATCAGTGTTACTGTGAGCAAGCAGAGAGTAGGCTCCTGAGCAGATGACAGAAGAGGAGAGAAATAATGGAATTTGTATGTTACCATCTCCAAACTGAGCAACTGGAAAAAGAGTAGGAGAGACCAGAAATTATTTGAAGATTCGCTTCCCTTCAGTGTTTTGCTGGAACTGAGTAAGCAGATATTCACAGGCTGTATTCCAAACTGAAGTTATTTCTTCAGAGCATGTTCTGGCAAAAGATTTTTGGCTACAACTCGTTCTCAACCTGAATGACTGGGTGATACCATGGGGAAGAAACCAGCTAACAGCAAATCATGGATCTCAGTTTCAGGCAGTCATTAACTGTGCATTCATTATGCTGCTTCTATATAACTCCCCACATTGTAATATGCTACTTTTGGCTTTGACCTTGATAGGATAAAGCAGAACTACTCTTGCCCTTAAATGCTGCCCCATGAGAAAGGAGGTGCCTTTGTGCACCAGCAGGAAGAGTGCTCTGCTCCCTGGGAGGATGGAATCACTCCATAGGTGCCTGAGAATTCCCTCAGCATGTGTCACCCAAGTGTGCCATGGGGATGTCATGGCTTGGGAGCTACTCTGGCATGTGTGCTGGTGAGTCACAAGTGAAGCTGGGGAATAGCAGGGACTTCAAACAGGAGCACATCTGGATATGCACAGAGCACATCTGGTGCATCAGAGTTGCTGTATGTTTGCAGCATCACTGTATTGTGTGTGCAATGAGCCACTTTCTACCCCTCCTGTACTCTCTGGGGAAACGTTTATCATATTTACATAAAATAACATTTGGGAAACACCTTCCCTTCTTTGCCTCTGTTACAAGGCTTCCCAGGTCCCTCAATGTGAGCAGCAGGGATGCTGCACAAAAGAATGAGTTGTGTCAGGACTCATGAGCACTCCAAGCTTGAATAACTGGTTGTTATTCCATGTGATGTCCAATGTTCAGGTACTCAGTGGTGCCTCTGAAAAACATTTTTCAGTGTGTTTTGCTGGGTAGCCTAGAGGGCCTTTCACGTCCTTGCCAAGAGCTGGTCTGTTGTATCACGTAGGCAGGATACAGCACTTGGCACAGCAGCCCTCCAGGCTTTGCCCTGGTAGTTTCCAGAGTTATTCCCTGGGATGCGGCTGTCCCTGGGAGGGGGATTTGAATGTTGACTACTCTATCAATGTGCACCTACATAAAGCAATGGAAAAAAAATCAAGTTATGTAGCAGCATCAAATTCTTCAAAATGTGATATACATAGGCACTTTGAGCATCTTCTATCTCTGTCCTCTAATTTGGAGTCTCTTGACTTCTTGTGAAGAAATGAGGGATGTGGGATTCCCCCTTTTCAACTATGTCTGGCTATATAGTATGACAACTATAGTTTCTTGTACACCTGGCCACCTCTCTGGAGCAGTTTGGGGGATTTATGGCATCCTGAGTGCACAGATAGACAGTACTTCCCTAAGTGCATTGGGTACATCAACATTCCCAGTCTTGGGGAGAGGGTGACTCTCGTTCTTCCAGCACTTGCCACTGGCTGTTGTGTTGTTGCCCAGCCTGTGTTGCCCAGGTGCAGTTTGGGGAGGCTGCAGTGGGAAGAAGCAGGGGGAGGCTGGGCTGGGAGCCCTGTGTCTGTCATCAGGCCTCTGGATAACCCCTTCCTTAAGTCCCTTAAGAGAAAAAGATGGGTGGCACTTCCACTTGCACATTGTCTGAGCAAAGTGATCTCGGATGTAAACATGTAGTTTGGTTTCAAGTAAATAGAGGTAAAAAATACTTGTGCAGGCTTACAGGTAGAGATAAGAGGACCCAGAAGAGGCAGGAGAGTTCTGAAAAGTCTGTGGAAGCAAATGTCCTGTACCTTCAGCACAGCTCAGATGCCTCAGAATTCCAGGCTGGTTTGACTGGTGATCCAATAAGTCCTTGCAGGGAGGTTAGACAGATTTTTATATTGGGATTCAAAAACATTACTGGATTTGAACAAACCCTCTCTCAACTGCTATTTAATAAGATTTTCAAAACTTTCCTGGTCTTGTACTAACAATGTGAATGAAGAAATAATAAAAAAAAAAGTAAGTGCAAGTATACTGCTAATTTAAAATAAATATTTCACCTTTACTGTTTCAAAGCATTTAGGAACACTACTTTCAGTTGCTTGCTTCCCACATAACCAAAAAAATGCCTTTCTTTCTATATCTGTTTCATGATGGGAAAGTTTGTAAGTCACCTTATCTCTGTAGGTATCAGAAACATCACACATGGCACTGCCTTAATGTCTTTTTTTCTTGCAATTTCCTGGATTACCTGCTATATCTTTGTTGAAGCAAAGCATATTCACTGGAGAGACTTGTAAGAGAGCTAAATTAATTTTTTCTCCTGAGCTTTGCAAAATAGGTTAAACTAACACACAGTACTCATGGCTGTTAGGTTCAGATATGCACATAAAATGTGAGGCTACTGAGTTAAGAAATAACTGCTGCTCACAGTTTCAGCATCTTGCTGCAATCATATTTTTCTTTTGTCTGCTGTTTTTTGCCAGGTAGAGATTATCAGAAAATTGAAAGTGAGTTTAATACTGAAATATCTGTGTTACTGTTTGTGCAAAGCTCAAAGTTCCTTCAACACCCAAATAATGCAAAATTCTCAAGCTGAACTTGGGAGTACATAATGCAATGCACATTGACTTCCTGGAAACTTGGGCATGGGAGTTGTTCTTTGATGTGCCCGGCCAACCCCAGTTTCCACCGCTCTCAGTGAACGTTTCACAGAATCACAGAATATTCTGAGTTGGATGCTTCATCTGATATGACTAATGGATTTAGTCTTCTGAAAATACTGGCTTCACTTCAATGCATAAAAATGCTTGTTCTTTTAAAGTTTGATACTAATACTTTACCCCAGGTTTTTCACATCCTTGCCATGCTCATGTGGGACTCCCATAAGCTGGCCCTGTGTCACTGTCACAGCTGTGCTGATGTACTACCATGTGTCTGTCTCCTGTTCTACTGTCCTGCAATTTATGACAAGAACTGCTACCATATAAGTTAATTTATATGATGGGATGTTTAGCCCATGTATTATAGAATCATAGCATGGTTTGGGTTGGAAGGGACCTTAAAGATCATCTGGCTCCAGCTGCCCTGCCATGAAATCTTCAGGGGAGTCATGTCCTGTGAAGAGTCAACCAGACCTCTTCAGGTCAACCCCTCATCTCTCCTGAATCTCCACACTGTGGTCTGGAGCTGCAGATCTGCCCTGAGAAGTGGCCTGTGATGTACAGTCTGAATGAGAAGCAAAAGCCCCCTTCTCTAAGAGGTGGATCAAACAGAGGGGCTTTGCATTTTGGCTGCAGCTCTTCTGCTGTAGAAGTGAACTGTTGACTGGTGATGAGGATGAAAACTGTCAGGAAGGAGCCCCGGAGCAGATACCTGCACAAATATGTCTCAGCCGTCTTCTTAACCAGCTCCTTGCCCTGGGTCAGACCAGGCAGTGCCTCACTGGTGCCTCTGGATGAGTTGCTCTGATCTCAGGGAGGGGCCTCCAGGCCTGGTGCAAGAAAAATGAGTCCCTCCTTTTCCTCCTCTCCCCTCAGAACTGCATGTGATCCACGTGATTTATGTGACTCTGGATTTTAGCTCATGTTTACCCTGCAGAGAGCCTGCTGGCTTCTCTGTTTGCCTCGGTGCTTGCCTTAGCACAGTGTTCTTGCTGCTGACAGTTGTGCTGGTGGAGGTTTTATCTGGAAAGAAGCGGGGGGATGGCAGGGAGGAAGACAGCCCTGAGGAAGAGGTGTCGTGCTGTGTGGAGCCAGCGCTGCCGGCTGGGCTTCCTGAGCCTGGGCAGGCAATTCCCACCGATGGAAAATGCAGAGACAGGGAAGTGTGTCAATGGGTCAGGAACCAAACAGATTGAAAATGTTTGGAGCATTTCTGCAGGGGCTGGAGAGAGGTAAAAATCTGCCTCCCCCATCCCTGGCTGCTATCACTGGTGAAAGGAAACTGGTAACTCAAGTTGAAGAAAATGGAAAATGAAAGCTGAGGGAAGTGAATGGAGCTCCTTGGATGGTGTGGGATACAATCACTGCTCTGCAAAAGCTTAATTGCTGCAGGTAACATGCAGAGTTCTGCCAATGGGAAAGAAAGAAGGACAGGGGTTTGCCAGAAGCTCATTCACATCAGTTTGGTTGCTTTCTGTGGCACTTTAGGGAATAACAGAGCATGAAAAAGACGGATCTTCTGCAAGCCTGTGCAGACCAGCAACTTCCACCCAAGCTGGGAGGAATTCTCCAACTCCCAGTGGGCAGAAGAGATTTCTGTGTGAGAGGGGCTCATGCAGGCTCTGCTGCTGAAAACACATCTTGAAGTAATATGTGACTCTTGATGACACCTCCTCAACACTTAGTAAATGTGACCTTTTCTTTCATGTGCCATTATACTGCCTCACATGGCTGCACAGGCAGCTAGCACGTTGAATCCAAATTTTCATTTTCCAGGCAAGGAACATGTGCTCTTTCAAACTGAACAGTGATGCTACCAATGGCTGGCTCGACTTCCCTTCACCTGGGAGGTGAGAGGTCAGTTGACAGGAAATCTCATTCTCTGTCATCCAGAATTGCCATCCTTCACACAAAGGCAGATTTGGTTTAGTTTAAAGCCCTTGTACATGCTGAGCAGTGCAGGTGTTCAGCCCGTCCTAGAAGCATTTAGCTGTAAGTGCAGTGTACTCATCCTTGCTGTTGTTAAATAGCTTTTATAAACACTGTCTGCAAGTGCTCTGATTATAGACGACCTTCCTCCTCTGCTTAGTGTCATCTCATTAATCTATCCATTAGGTGAATAATTCCGGTTTGGGGAACAGAGCAAATATAAAAATTGCACAATGAAACACATTTAATATATTCAAACAACTTTTTCTTTATATAAAGCCAATCATTTGCTATTCATTTTTCATTTTGTGTTGAGTACTTGCAGGCCAGCACTGGGAACAGGCTGGTAATTTGGTCCTCCTTAATTTTGGCACCTGTAGTTATTTTAGAACTAGGGACTGTTTTCTGTGCCTTTACTGCTCTGTAATTCAATACCCTTTTAGGACCTTAATGCTGCCATTACTGGTAAATTGGCCTCTATTCTGAATAAAACTCTTTATTACATTTGTTTGTTTAATTTTTATTAGAAGAGTTACCCAACAACCACAGAGAATGAATTTCCTAGAAGGTACAGGGGCAGTGCCTGGAATCCCTTTCCCATTATTGCCAGTGTGAGCAGGAGAGCCCAGGTCATTCTAGGGATCTGCAGGGTGCAGATGGTTCACTCTGGGTTTTGGGTAGCCAGGCTGACTGTGGTGGTAGCCCCCCTTCCCATGAGTCCCCACTCTGAGTAATGAGCTTGGTTAATTAATCTGTGCACAGCTAAGGGCTCAAAGCCCTGTATATACTTCTCTACTGACATGGTTTTAATTTTTTCCTTTGAAATATTTTTTTTTCTTGAAAAGATAGTTATTGAAGTTTTAATTCCTTAATCCATATTTTTTACCCTTTTCTTTGCTCATGTATCTTCTCTGTTTTTTCTTTGTGTTCACCTTAGCAGCGGGAGGATGAGGCTGCAACTGGGGCTCCAAAGGGAGAAGGGGATGATGTCTGCACCCCGTTCTTTGCCTTGGTGGCTCAGGAAGATGGTATGAGATGGGAGCAAGTAAATCCAGAAAAAGCGTTACCCCCTTTCTGTGCAACATTTGCTCATACTTTTGCCAGTCTCTAACACACAAAATAATGAGCTCTTGTTCAAGCAGCACATGAGCATGCAGAGCCTGCCTGTGCCAGAGTGTGGCCGAATGCTTCCAGCACAACAAAGAGCTCAGACTTGCTGATTTCCAGCATCCCTGGCTACTGGAAGGGAAAGAACCACCTAAAGCCCATATGTAGTCTAGTGCCTGTTATGTAATTACTGCTCCAGCCGTCTGCTCCCAGGAGTTGCTGTTTGCTAAAGAGATGGAGGCTGATGTTACTCCTTTAAGATTCTGAGTTAAGGGTCTGCTGCAGACTTCTGCAAGTAGTCCTGTATGTTTGCATAATTTCATTTCTATTTCTCTTGTTACTGTAATGAAAGGTAATCATAGACAACATATCCAAACCCTTCCCTGTAAAGCTGCAGAAATCAGTCATACAAAAGTTAGAAAATACCCAGGCCCATGCACTCTTAATTCAGTTCCCTTGCATATATGCATTACAAGAGTATGTGATCATGTAATTAAAAACTATTGGCTTGGCAGGACCTTGGCTTTCTCCTTGCACAGAATAAGATAGAGGACTGCAAAAGAGAGGGAATGTTTACTTGTAGTTAAGGCACTGGTGAGGGATGTGGGAGAACTGGATCCTAACCCTGGCGCTGTCACAGGATTCCTGTGTGACGCTGGGCAGAGCCAATCCCCCTGCAGCCACAGAGGGTGTTGAACTGCAGTATCAGCAGCTCGTCTACTCTAGATTTTTGAATGTTCAACTTTCCAGCCCAAAAAAATCTGTTAGCACTGGTTATTTGTATAAGATATGAATCTGAATAAACATACGTGCAGACAATTGTAGGGAAAGGATGAAAATCTCTTATCGGAGGTTTTATCCCAGATTATTTCCTTCTGTAGCCACTCCAGAGCCCATGATTGAGGCTGGCTGTTTTCATGTTAGAGCTCTCAAGCTTTAAGGGCTCTCTGTGTCCAATTAAACAGTAGCATATCTCTTGAATATTAACACATTAAAAGCAATATACTTCCAGCAAAGAAATCTGATCCTAATTGGCCCTGGAATATTTTATTTTCCAAACTGAGCTGTGAGCCATTAAGCTTCCTTTTTTAAGACTAAGCAAACATTACATTCTTAGGGGAAAGTCAGACCAAGGAATGGGGAAAAATAGACTTTCAGACCATACCTGTCAATCTTCCATTTTCCAGTGTTTTGCCCAGAAACAGGCACAGGAACTAATTGACTTCTACCCCTTCTGTCTTTTTTTTCCCCTTAACATAGTGACTCAAATTAAAACAAAGATAAAATTCCAGGGGAAGCTGGCATTAATCAGGATTTGGATTAAATTAAATTAAGCACTTTTTATTGAACTCAGCAGTATTAGTTATTAAAACCAGAAGGACTTTCCGAACTAGTGTAAAAAAGCAAACAATGACTCATACTGTGGCATAGATTTTATTGGGAAATTAAAATGCTCATTTTCTCTTGTTCTTTTCTTTTTCCTTCGTTTTTTTCTCCCCTTAATTTCAGACAAACACATGCAAACAACTGCTGGTGAACCCACACTTGCAGACCCTTAGCCCAAGGCTGCCATTGCTGGCAGTGATCTGGCTCTGCTGATGGTGGCACCCGATGGTGACAGTGAAATTGCCTGTCCAGAAACTGCTTCCACAGGTCTCCTGTGCCCTTGATATCAAAGGGTCAGTTTTGAGGAGTATGTAGATAATTAATCTTTAGTTCTCCGTAGAGGACAGGTTGTGCCCTGGCAAAAGGAGCACAACAAGCATAATCCTTCTTCCCTAAGATGGGAGACATGGATAACTATAAACCAGTCATTTTCACTTTGATAATGAGGAAGATACTAGAACAAATTATAAACCAATTTTAAAACACTTCTAGGATGATAAAATGACAAGAAACATTGGTTTAAGCTAGGCCAGTCAAGAATAAATTTGTTTTCCTTTTTGACAGCCATTGATTTGGGAAGGTAACAGTACCTCTGATATATTTTCACTGTGAGGTAGTACTTGTCTTTAAAGCAAACCAAGGACACTTGGTTTGGATGAAATAATCACAAAATAGATGAAAAAAATTATATGCAAAGAAATAAATACAGCTAGTTCTCTGTCAAACTGGGAAATCATGCAGAAAGTCTTCAGGGCCAAGTCCAGTGTTGTTCAATAGTTTCATTAACTTATTTCATTCTGATTTAATTTAGAGGGGTTGCAAACAAGCACATACATATCCAGTGTTGATTCCCTGTGGCATGTGTTTGTTAATGAAGACAGCTGAGAAGAAGAGAGATGAGTGGGTGAGGATGTGCAGCCCTCCCCACCATTAGGTTGAGGGTGATGTGAAAATCTGAAATTACTGGTCTGGACCAGTCCAGGTTTAATTCCTCCTTCCTCGCCCAGCACAAACATAAACTACTGAAAGGGCTTGGAAATTAAGAAAACAGCATAAATTGATAGCTCTTCATCAGCCAGTTCTATTGCTTTACAGACAGATAAGAGCTTTGAATATGACACAGCTGGACTGAAGCAGGGGAAAATTTAGCTGTAGATTGATTGGTTGAAAAAATATGTATTTCACTTGGGTGCTGGGCAGTTTTACTTTACCAATGCAGTGGCCATGCATCCATGTAAGGGGGGACAGAAGCACACCTGAGAGCGTGACAATCCACTACAAGTTTGGCTTCTTTGGGCGATGCCTGATTTTTCATTGTCCTTTTGGGCTGTTCATGGCCAGTTCAAACAGCAGTACCTTTAAGCTGAGCAAGAACTAGGCAGAGTCTGGCTATGTCTCTCTGCAGAGGAGCACGCCTGGCCAAAAGCCACCTTTGTGTATCTGCCTGCTCCGGGGTGGTGAGTATTCGGGTGTCCCAAGCGTGTACATGAAGAAGGCAAATATTTAAGAATCCACAAAGCCTAGGAACATGTGGCACCTTGTGTCTGGATTTTGTTTAAGGGAATTAAGAGCTGATCCTTAGCTGGAATATGAATCAGATCTGATTGTGTCTGTGTTGTCTAAAAGAGGTTGAGTGGTGTGCACGGGCTGGAGCTCAATCTAATGTGGAAAAGTTTGATCCAGAGCTCTGTTTAATTTAATATTTGACTATTCTACCTATTTTAGTTCTGACTCAAAGTTCAGTGTGCTTTCTCATCAGCGGTTGTTTGTATTAGTGGAGGACATGTGTGAACCAGAGGAGAAGGACTCTCATGCATCCAGACCTCAGCAAGTCCAGGAGAAATTCATTATTGGGCTCTAAGATGTTGTCTCTGTTGCTGGAGGGACTGGAGCTTTCCCTTCACCCTGCTGCTGTGATGGAGAGGGGGTGGAAATTAATATCCTGCAACATCCCATCAAATCCTCAAATGCATTCATAACACTGGGTTCGTAATCCATAGTTTCACAGGGTTTTAAACTTCTAATATACTTCAGATATTTTACGTGCTTCAGTAAGTCTATTGTGCTATATTAAATATATGTTAAAAAGTCCCATGATTAGTTATAGTACCTTTTGATATCTAAACAAACACTGACTGAATAAGAATATCTATATCAAAGCAAAAATTTTCAGAGTGGTTCAAAGAAATATAATTTAATGCCCTTAATATAATTTCTTTTAATGGGAAACCTGTCTCATTACAATCAATCTTGACTGTTAAGGTCAGTAGGCACTAATACAATAATCTTGTCTGTTTGGCATAATAACATTGAACAAAAAATCTTATTTAGAAATTTCTGCTTTAAACTCACAGCTTCTGGTTGGACCAGGGCAGATTTTAATAACATTTTCTATTCTTGCCTTAAAAAGATAACATGTGATGGAGAATCATCCACAATGCAGATAAATTGTTCCAATGATTAACTGCCTTCACTGTATGTATGTATAAAAAGGAGGCTTATTTCTAGTGCATACATTTGTCTTGCTTCATTCTGTCTCTAAAAACTGCCCTGGCTTTGATAAATTAAAATGCAACATATAATTTTTAAAAAAAATCTTTTTAACCTATTCTGGTGCTTAAGAGCTGATTGGCATGCTATCTGTCACTAGAATAAATTGAATACTTGAAATTCTTTGGTATCTTGCTGCCGAGTCATTATGCCAGCATTTCTAGGAGCAAAGCCATCTTCCATTCATCTGCAAATTTCCCCTTGCTATAGCCAGATTGAAAGCCTGCATTTCCTGTCCCAAGGAAATCAAAGGGAATAAGAAAGTGAGACTTAATTTTTTTCTTTTCAAACTAAATATGCAAACATATGATCTGTAGGCTCTTTACTTTGGTGAAATTTCGAAATTTCCCAGTGCACTGTGTGTGGCAATTAGGCTCAAATATAGAAAATATCAACCTCCAGGTGTTGGGCTTCCTGGGTTTTTGCCTACAGAGCTCCCTTAGGTGCCAGGTGTCCTGCAGATGTCAGGGGACCATGGTGGCTGTGCAGAGCCCTCTCATCCAGTAGGCTCCACATGCCCTGGTAGGCTAAATGCATTTTTGTAAGTTTGAGAAATGTATCAGGACTTGCCTCTGATCCACTGGGGAAGTTCAGTGATGGAAAAACTGAGGCTGGAAAATGCAGAGGGACAAGCAGGTGTTGAGAGGAAGGGGCTTCTGCAGTGCTCAGGGCAGACTAGATATTAAAAAAAAAAAAGAAGTCCAATTATAAAATTACACCTCTCCTTAATGTATGCATTTCCACCTCCAACCCCTCAATTTTCCCACCACTCCTGTATTTGTGTTCTTTTTCTCTCCATGAAAACAATATTGACCTCAATAATAGAGCCCGGTCACAGACAGCATTGCAGGAGGCTCTCCTGGGAGGCACCCTGTGAGGCCAACAAGGTGTTGCTCAGGATAAGCACCCTGGTCCTAATTTCATCATCTGGGACACTGAGATTTGCCTTCACATCCATGTGAGTGATGATGGCAGAATATGCTTGGTACCAAATCACATAAAATTTGTGCTGGAAGCAGCCAGGAATTTGAATGGATGCATTGCCCAGCTAATGGTGGTTCAGGCTGGATTATGACCAAGCATTTCCAGTGTGGTTGTAGGCACAGACCTTGACCCCTCTAGCACCCACAAGCATTATTAACCCCCAAAAAACTGGCCCATTTTGCAGCATCACTCTCTCTCTGCTGTCATCCTTTAGTTATAAGTTGCACTATAAATCCTAATTACTGGGGCATTTTCCCAAATAAGAGGCTTAGAGCAGTAATGGGGGTGATGGCAAGTCTCATTTGGGTGTCTACTTTCAGTCTTCCCTCCTAGGGAGTGCTTCTCTGTCCCTCAGAGGGATCTTCTGCATCTGTTCTTTTAACAGAGAGCCTGGGCAGGGGAGTTGTGGAATTGCCAGGGCATCACCTAAAGCTGATGGTGCATTTCTTCCTCCTCATTCACCTCAGAGTCCAAGGGATCCATCCAGCCCTGTACCACCCTCAGAGCCCTTCTGGGAATGAGCTCCTCTGCTTAATGACATATGGTGGGAGGGAAGCTGCACTGGCTGCATGAGTTGATATTTCCAGCTCATGATTTCCTGGCACTGGTGTTCCCCTTGCAGCGAGGAGCAGTGACCAAAGCTCCTCTGTCCTGCTCAGCTCCACAGGCCCCTGTCTCTGCACCTCTGTGGCTGCTGCTGTGGCTGGAGACATTCCTCTGGCTCATCCCACAGAAAGCAAGGCTCTGCTGTGGGAACCTTCTTAAGCTGTTTCATACACATGCCAAAAATTAATTTAACTTTTCTGCTTTAGTCTTATCTTTTTGCCTCAGCCATCTTCTGGCTCTACAGACTCTCTGGCAGCCTTCCTCCTTTTGATGGGTTTGAAAAAAGCTTTTATTAGTTTTAAAGGCTTTAGTAAGTTGTTCCTTAAAATCTTTTTTATTTGCTTTATTATGCTCTTACATTTAATTTACCAGAGTTTATGCTTTTTCTGGGGGTTACTTTTTGGGTCTTTTTCCCTGGCAATCTGTGTGGACCTCAGAGGAAAAAAAGACTTTTCCTTACACTGCAACGAGGTGGTTCTTGGGGATTTGTTTACAGCACAAATGTCCCAACCTGCCCTTCCTTCCCCGTGATCAAAGTCTGTATCCAAAAATCTTTTCTGACAAGTGCTGTAGCATCTCTTTCCTTTCCACTCTCAGCCCAGAATCCCAAGGGGCCAGTGCAGTGCAGGAAAACGTGCAATTGCAAAAGCACCCCAGAGTCAGCGCACAGGGTGCAGAAATCCGACTGCAGTCACACACCCTGGCACAGCCACAGCCTCAGCCTGCTTTCTCCATGCTGAGAACCGACCAGGAGGGTGATTTAATGCAGCACCAGCACGTGCAGGCCACTCCACCAACAAACCCTCAGTCGTTATTTCTGTTGAGCTGGGCAGAGCAGCAGTGTGTTCCTCTGATGGTGACGGAGGCTCACCAGCCTTTCAGGAAAACTCCTCAGCAAAAAACCACTTGATGGGCACTGTGCACACCAATCCCAGGCACCCAGAGGCTGTTGGGTGGCTCTGGCTACAGATGCCTTGTCCCACAGCATCCTGCTGATGGGGCAGAGGGGCAGGCAGGCTCCTGGCTGGGAGCAAGCAGTGCTTTAATTTACTGATGGAAGGTTCCTTGATATGTAAGTACATATTGCTAATTGCTGATATTTAAGTGCATCTCCTCTTTCCATCCAAAGATAATTATTTTGCCATTTCCTCAGCCTTCTTTGAATGGACCACTAGTGGTTTCTTGATTCATGCATGACATTTGATTACCTTTTTGATAGGCATATCTTTCTTAACTCTAAGTGTTATTAATGTCCATAAAATTACCCAGCCCTGAAACACAGTGAAAATACAATGAAAGCTTTAGCTTCAGTGAATTCTAGAGAGTGTGAATCCCAGAGAAGGGCTGTGTGTCACACAGCCACGTGTTCCCTTGGGGCAATCATGTCCCAAACCCCAGAAATGGTCACAGCCACTGCTTTAAAAAGCTCGTATGTGGGTTACCTCATGCACTTGGGCTGCTCACATTGCCTTTGTCGCAGGAAAGTGCATGTGCTTTTCTCCTTGTTGAACTTGTTAGTACCTTGAGCAGTGTATAGAAACAACCTAGGTAGGTTTTGCTGTTAGTGACGCTCCTGCAGTCCCTCTGTCCTGGTTGAGGAGCACTGCAAGGCTGAGCTCCTGCTAAGTGAATTAGCCAGCTTCAAAGCCAGCTGTTTTGCTGCAACAGAGCTGGTGGATGGTCTTTTTATTAGTGTTCGCATCACATTTAAGCTGCTTTAAAATGGCAGATTTAAGTTCCAGAAACATGAGGTTTAAGGAGTTTATGCTTTGCAGGAATGCTTACTGAGACCTTGGAGAGCAGATCCATGCTGGTGGCTTCTGTAGGCTTGGAGCAGCGCCATGTGCTTTGGCACACGGTGGCATTAGTGCTGCCTCCTGCCTGTCTGCAGGCCTGTGAAGCTTGGGGCTGCCTGGGGCTGGGGACCCTTCCATGGCAGGTGTTCCCTGGAGTGACTTCTGGGGGAAGAGAGCCCCCAACACCGTAATTCAGTGCCAGCTGCTTCAGTACCATTTGGTGTGTCACACTGTTTGGATTGTCGACTCCTGACGTGGGAGCACAGTTCTCTGGTAGCCCCTTCCTCGGGCACTGAAGGAGTGCTACTCCCACTGACAGAATCTACGAACAGAAAGTTAAAAGCAGCCAGTGTTAGGGCTGGGACTTGAGCTCCCACGGGTTTCTGTCCTTGGGAGGGGTTTCTCTCACTGAATGAACAGAGTGGTGGAGGAGAATAGCACTAGGCGTTATGGCATGTCCTCACTTCAGCCTGCTGCAAGAAAAGACAAATGGACTGTGTGTGCCCTGGGGATTTAGCTGCCACAATGCATCTCTTATCCCAGCAGATGTGCAGGCTTCGGCTTGCTCAGCATCTGAGTGTCTCAGAGAGAAGCTAACTAGAGACAGACATGAAACTTTATATGCTCAGAAATAAGCTGGGCATCATATGCAAAAGAGTGTTCCTCCCTGGGCAGCCTAGGTGTGATGGTATTTGGGATAATAATGATAGGAGGAGGAGTCTTGGGGTTGGTGTTTGCAGGAATGGCTGGGGGCTGCTTGGGCACATGGGAACTGCTCCAGTTCCCCTGGATTATGATACACACATAGTGGGGAGTATCATATTCTGAGGAGGAAAAACAAGGTTTTATTTCAAGTAACTTAATGAGTGACAGACAGGTACAAGCCTTTTGGCAGCATTATAGAGGGCAAAAAGATGACAACTAGTGGATATATTCATACACCAGAAACTCTGTGAGAAAATGAAGGGATATGGGAGGCTACATGCAAATAGAAACCTCATGCTTAGAGAAAAGCTGTGCTTGCTCAGCTGGAGAAAGCTAATTCCTAGGTATCCGACTGTGCACTGCAAGCATGACCCACAGAAGATCATCCCTGTCAGGATGCTGGTGCCTCCTGGTGTCTGAAGGAAGTTTCTGTTCAAGCAGTGTGGAGGGAGACACCTTCTATGCTTTGGCTGTATATGGTTCTCATAGTAACATTAGTGCTTCTTTGAATTAAAAGTCGTGATTGAAATTAAAATTGCTGTTCTGTCCCTGCTGACATGATGATTTTGAAATCACTTCTTTGTGTCCCAAGTGCCTCCCTGTGCTGCTGAGGAAGAATTGTGCCAGGGACCCCAGGGTCTGCTCGATCCACGGCCCTCACACCCACTCTGCGTAAGAGATGCAGGTAAAACCAGCCCTGAATCTCTTTGTATGTCATGGTGCTTGCCCTCTGCTTAAAACTGAGGAAGGCACACAGCTCTGCTACTTTGGGACTAACTGATTTCATACCTGTTCCTTAAGTGGCTTCCTTAGGAGGTCTGGAGAACCTGCAAGAGCTTTTGTGAGGGTAACGAGCGCCCGGTGACCCCTAAATCTTAAACACCCTCTCTGCTATCATGTTATTTATTATGCAACGCAGGCTAATCTTTTCCAGGAAAGATGTTTCTCATAATCTGCCAATTCATGTTACTTTCTTAATGACTAAGTCCTTGCAATTAAGTGGGGGGTTGGCCAGAGTTAAATTGGAAAGTGCTGTCAAATAAAAGATGCACAGAAAGGAAAATGACACAGTTATCACTGGGGTGTGGCCTTGGCAGGGACGGGGCCCCCAGTTTCTGTGCAGGATGGACAGAGCAGTGTGCCTGCAGCTCATCTGACACCACTTCCCTGGGATGTAGGGCAGGTGGGGCTGGTGATGAAGAGCCTTGAGCTCAGGTTTAGCACTAAGCAGGGCTTAAGTGACAAGTTATTTCATTAACCTGCCTAGCCCTATGTGTTTGCAATGGTAGGGTGAAAGTATGAAATAATACAATGCATCAGCATTTAAAGAGCAGGTTTGCCCTGAACTTTGCAGCATCCTAGGGATCTAAGGCTGATTTCTCAGTCACTGACACTCTCCCAAGACTAAAGTGCAGCATCTTGGCTCCTCCTGTTCTACAAACTGCTACTCACAGCAGAAATAGGTGACCTGGTCCTCTTCTAATTTCTTTTCCCCATTTACTCAGCCCAGGTTCCCCTGGGTGGGCACTGGAATATCATGAGTGCCATATCATATCATGCATGTCCATGTGGAGTTCTGTCCATTTTTGTCTCTCCTTAGCTCTGGTTCCCTCACTAATGTTTCTGCTATACACCATCATGAGACAGGGATAATTGGGTGAGTCATAAATCACTGTCTGCTCTGGGAATTGTGAAGTGTGTATTTTAATGCCCAAGAATCTCATCTCATATTTGATATCTTTGTTCACATGTTGACAGCTCATGATAGTCCAGTTATTCCAGCTGCCCCGTGTCTGAGGCTCCCAAAGCCTTACATCATTGCTTGCACCCTATCCCAGGAAACATTTAATGCTTCACTGAGTGGGCAGCAATATAAAAGTGGATCATTTGTTTTCCATTTAAGAAAAAAATAAAAACATCTGATGCTTTTTGCTATTGAGTAAAATTCAAATTAGTGAGTTCAGTGAAGGTGGCTCTGGGAGATACATTTGGCTGTGTGGGACAACAGCCTCCATGATGTGATGACCTTTTCTGAGCTTTATATGGTCTGAGGTTTTTTTCAAGGACCATTTTCTGTGCATTTATGAGTGACTCACATGTGAACAGGAATGGCTCTTTGACTGTTGCTGTAACTGGAAGTTTAGGCCCTCTACAGGACAGAGTTTGGTGCAATCTCCAAGTTCCCCTGGTTTTCCCTTGTCACTGATGGTTGTCTTTACTCTTTACTTCTTCTTCTCTGGGCTTTCCATGCACCCTTTGAGACTGATATTGAACACATGCAACTTGCTGTTTTGCCTGGGTGAGTGAAGGTGGTGGAGTGGAGGGGACTCCACTGGGTACCAAGAGGTATTGGGTCCTTTTTGTGAAGGAGCCTGCACAAACTTGGTCAGTTCAGTGTATCAAAAAACCAACTAAAATGTGACTTGATTTGTGTAGTCTCATGAAAAAAAACATATAATCTACTGCAAGGTCTCTTGATCTAATGACTACAGGCAGAACAAGAGTCAGGGTCTAGTAGCCAAAACCAAAGAATTCCAATTAGAAGTGAGACACAAATATTTAGCCAGCTACATAAACTACCTAAGAAAAAGAAAAAAAGGGTGGTTTCTCTTCATCTTGCAATGCTTTATATTCAGTCTGGCTGCCTTTATAGAAACTACGGTTCAGCCAAATTTGAGTTATTTGGCTCAACACATGTATAAGTGGGTGAAACACTATAGTGTGTGATGCACAGGAGGTCAGACAAGGTGATCTGATGGTTCCTCCTCCTTTAGAGCACCTACGAAGTTTTAGTGTGGGCAGAAGGATGGGGCCAGTTCAGGTGTGAGACTGTGACTCCATCTATATTCTCCTGGGATTAGCAGAGGGTCTGTGTGTGACCCTGCCTCTTGTTCCTATGATCTCAGGGACGATGCTCTGAAGAGAAGCTGAAGATTTGCAAGCCATCTATAAAACTGAATTCCCATATTTTTGGTTTGTTTTCAGCCAGCACTTAAGCCATGCGTGTTTCAGCCCACATATGAGTCTGAAATGTTCCATCATGTTTTCATTATTTGTTTAAAAATGGCAATTGTCAAGATCTCTTTTGCTCTAATTACCTGATATTATTGGGCTTCAGAGCACCTCTTTACACTCTCCAGAATGTGCCCTTGGGATGTGACAAGTCTGAGTTGTGCAGCAGATGCTTTCAGAAGAAAGTTGTTGGCATGAGTGGCTGAAAATAGAAGCTTGTTTACAAGGCTGGTTTTGCATTATCAGCTGTAGTGCTCCAATAATTAAGGCTGTGAACCTAATTAGCTCAACACTCCATAATTCTCTTCTGTCTCTCCAGGGGCTTGTCTGTCTACAGCTCTGTGCTGCTTCAGCTTATGCCGGGAACATCTTTATCCCAGGGCAGCTGCATTCACACAAGTACCACCTTCACTGCCATGAATCTTGTGCTCCTTTTTCAAGTGCACAGGGCTTTCTAGAGAGCCCATACTGGGATTGTTTGGCTGCTTTTATTAAAACCATGCAGGCAGAAGTACTGATCTCTCCTGAAGCATCAGCAGAACTGAATGATGCCATTGTTACTACTGATTGAGAGGGTGCTTTTACACTGGCTTCAAGCTTGTGTCTGTTCTTAAGTGGGAAACGTTTTTTAATGCTGAATAATGTAGTAACATTTCTGGCCAGCACAGCCTTTTTGACAATGAAACATTGCCACGCACTTGAGAACAGCCCATGGCTGCTGCTTTCACCTCTCCCAGGTGGGTTAGGTGTCTCCTGAGCAGGTCTGAGGCTGTGCAGGGGATGGTGTTCTCTCCATCCCCAACTCGGACTGGTGACACCCCTGCAGCGTGCCCAGCCACGGCCCATGGCCAAGACCACCCTGTCCCTGGGCATTGTCTTCTGTGCATTTCCTGATCCTCAGAGCCAACCCACGCACAACTGGGAGATGTTTTCCTTCTTAAGTGCGTGAGTTTCAGCTGTTCTGACTATCCCGTGTGTGCGTCCTTCCTGTTTGGACAGATACTTGATACATACACCTCACATGGAAAGGGCTGGACATGATTAAAACACACTGTCTAGCCACAGGCATCTTTTTTTCACTCTATCTTCCCCATGAAGCAAACCTGAGGGGTTGTAATGATATTTACAATTTATCGTGCAAAGAATTGAGTAATTCTTTAACTGTTTTAGATGCAGAGAGATAGATGGAAGGTGCTCCGTACTGACATGCTGTGCCTGCCTGGTTTGTGGCTGAGACTTTCTATGCTTATGACGAGTTACTTTCTGTTTCTGCAGAAATACCTTGGCATAAAAACATCAAACCTTCCTGATTTATTTGGAGTTAAAGTTGGTTTGTTAACTGATGAGCTCTATCAAATCCATTTACATTTTTAAATTCGCTGAACTCCCAGGATAACTGATGTTCCAAGGATAACTGATGTTCCAAGTTACTAACATGCAACATTAACATCTCCCTTTAATTACAGGTCTGCGATAAAAGCCTGTCTCCCAGCGGGTGTGTAACTCTAGAACCTGCAATGGTTCCTGGAATGTGATTAACAGCTCTGAATCGAGGCAGGATTGTTCCCTTGAACATTCTGGCTCTGCCCAGGGCGATGGCATTCCTGCAGCGCAGCGTATCCCACCTCACTGTAGCTCACAGGCAAGCGCACACCCATATTTGCTTCACTCTTAAAAGCAATGTCCGAATGGCACAGGCGCCTGGGAAGCCAAGGTAAAAGCAAATGCTGATGTGCTGGGTCCCATGAGCCCTGCTGTGACGTGGTTGCTGTGACACGGCTGGCAGAAGGTCAGCAGCTGAAGCAAATGCACTCGCACTCCCTTCTGCCTCGGCCCTGTCCGTACTCTGTGGGCTTCCTGCTGCACGCTGCCAGCCGGCACAAGGCTGGGCAGAGGGGCACTGTCCCCACCAGGGCAGTGGGGAGTGGGGCTACCCTTGCATCTTCCATCTTGTCTTTCATTCTGGTTGAACAAATGCTCCAGTGAGTTGATTGCTAGCAGAGAGAGAGGGTTGGGAAGAGCCCTATGCAAAAGAGGAGAGAGACGTTTTCAGCTGGGACTGAGGCAAGGGCAGGAGCTGGGAAGAGTGGTAATACAGAGACACTCCGGCCCTGCAGAGGGGAATGTTTGTGATGGATCTGTGGAACTGTGGAGCTGGCTCACTGAGCAGAGCCACAACGGCAGGTCCAGAGCTGCTATACAGAGAGCATGAAGGCAAAATCTCCCACACTTACAATGGATAATTTATGATGCAACCTGCACAGAAACAGAGCCCCTCCATTTTGTGAAACAGAATGTCCTCTCGAAAATATTTGCACTTCGCTATTACACGCAGATACAAGGAAATTCTTGCAGGAGGGTTTGAGTCTAATAAAATGGGAATGTGTGACCTGGCCTGCTTCATTATTTGCCCATTTTTATCCTTTTGTTATTATTTCCAAATGTGGAATTCTCATTCCTGACAATTCTGCAGGTGAAGCTAGGCCAACAAAAAACAAGTCTCCCACAATTACAGGGAACACCTATTAGGGCTGTAAGGAGTCTAGCAGTGCAGGCCAGCATCCAGAATGGCACATGTTCCCAGGAGTTGTGCAAATGTCCCTGTCAGCACCCAGGAGCCCCATGCCCACATGGGTGCAGAGGTGCTGATTGGCATGGTCAGACCCCCACAGGGCTGGGCAATGTTTGCTCTCAGCCCTCCTCCAAGAGCAGACGGGTTGCCTTGGCCAAATGAGTGCAGTGTTTGGCTCTGTTTCTCTGGGATGCAACAGCTTACAGATGGCACCGTCCCCTCCTCTTCCAGGACACAAATCCTCTGGGACAGAGGCCCTGCCATCTCCACGTGCTCGTGTTGGAGTGTTGGTCCTTGCATGACGCAGAAGACAGAGCTGTTATAAGCACACCACTGGCAAGCTCCAGGGTGTTGGTTTTTTTTTTCCTGTTCTAATATTTATGGGCTTACCTATCAAAATATCTCCTTTCATAAAATGTGAATGTTCCCACTTCTACGCCTGCCAGATATTACGGCTGGGAGAGCTGGATCCTTCAAGTGTGTCCTTGTTTCTAGTTATAAAACCAAATTTGGACACCAGCATACAGTATTTGCCAAGGGGTTTCTGTTGGTTTTGTGGCACAGACGTGGCGCGTCCCAGTGCCTGGTGTTAGCCAGTGGTCAGTGGGGTTGTGGGCTGCAGCAGAGCCATGGCTAGCACAGCGTGGGGATGCTGGGGCTGCAGGATGAGGAGCAGTCAGGATGAATGCAATGACTATTTCCCAGAATGTAAACAGCCTTGCAGTTTAATGGCTCTATTTACGTTGATGGAGATCAGGAAACACACTTTGTTATTTTAGGCTGAATAAGCTCATGCAGATGGTAAGCAGAAGCAACGTGTTTGGAGTTCCTGGTGTTCCCTGACAAGCCAGGTCGCACATGAGTGTGTTAACCTTGCCTTTGAAGGGCTCTTGATTTTTATCAGCTTGTTTACCAAACTGTCACAACAAGGCATAAAACCACAGAAGACTCACATGCTGATATGAGAAATATGCCTGCTCTTGGTAGTGGAAGAGGAATAGGAGCTTTCTGCACTTTGTTAAATGCAGCAACAAGCCATTTTTTTTCTACAAGCCTTGGAGTGAGCTGTCGAGTGGAGAGACAGGGCTACAGGAAGATGTTCCATGAGACAAATTGCTCCCTGCTCCCACCACCTCCAGCCCCCACAGATGCGTGGAGTGGGATCTGTCAAGTTGCTCCAAAAAATCCATTTTTATTCTATCGTTTACAGGCACCAGTGAGTCCCCTCTTTCTCCTGGGCAGAGCCTTGTTGGGTCAGCTCCCCATGAGCTGGTGCTGCAACTGTGAGAGCCGAACGAGTTAAGCTGTGCTCCCCGTTCCAAGTGGGAGCGAAGAGCCATTGCAAAATGTTTTTTCCCCTGTTGGCTCTGCGTGTTGTTTCAAAATTAAATTGGTTCTGGTTAGCAAACAAGAACAGGACAGCAAAATTAAATTTTCTGAGGAATGTTGTGAATCCTGTGTGAAAAATAAACCCCAAAATATTTTTTTCCTCCTGCACTCTTTGGCTTGCCTTTGTCCCCTCTTTTCCTGCCATGCCTCCCTCTCTGCTCCCTCCGTGGATGTGTTGGTGGGTGGCAAGGCTGGTGTCCTTATGCTGAGGTGCTGGGATTTAATGGGAGCTGGAATGTCGTGGCTTGGCTGTGGAAAATTATTTCTTTTCCCCTTCTGCTTATTGTCTCACATCTTCCTTCCTCGCTTCTTTGTTCTTGCTGGGCTCCCAAACCACACTCTGCCTGAGGGACATTGTTGCTCCCTCTCTGGCAGATCAATGCTGTGCAGGTCTGGAGAGTACCTTGGACATGTAGAGGACAGAGTATTCATTTCAGAGGCAGAATTGGACCTATGAAATATAACTCAGCCCCACGCAGATGGCTACTGCCGGCCATCTGCAACACTTCAATCTCGCTGGAGTTCAGCACAGACTGCACTGGAGGAGCTACACCCACATAGGGTTCTGTGATGGACAACCCAGATTTCTCCCTGTCTGCTTCCATCTCTCTTATTTATTTATTTGTGTGCAGATGGAAAATCTTTTACATAAATTGGCACTCCTCAGATTCTGTTCCTTTGGAAAGCTTCTGCAGCTCTTAAAAGCTTCTCCTCCATTTGGTCAGCCCTGCAGGCATTCGCTGTGCACTTCATAAGTCATTTCTCTAGTCACTGCCTCAGTATTGTGTCAAGTCTTCTTGGATCTTTATTTATAATTTGGCATGAGTCTGTTCTGAGGGTTCAGCAGACTCACTGTTTTATGTGAGCTAGGACATCTTGCTTTCAGGCCTTTGGGTGGCACAGCAGGCTACTCGGAGTTGAGTTTCATATTTATGGTGCATGTGATGTCCCAAGGCTGTCATTGTACCCTGGCTTTTACTATTGCTTTTATTGGGGAAGGAAGGCTCCTAATGCCTTGTATCCTTGCTGCCCTGTGCCACTGATTCCTGGAGGCCAGCCATGGTGTCGTTGTCCCTCCTGTGCTCTTCTCCAGGTATCTCCTCTTGGCCATTGCTGGAGAAGGGAGGCTCAAACAGACCTCCAGCATGATGTGGAGCAATCACGTGGGCTCACCTGGCTGGCAAAGACGTAGAGTGTCAGACAACATGTTTAAGAGAAGATTAAATGTCTCTTGGGAGGCGGCATGAGTCTGCTGAAACTTTGCTTCCAGGTGGCACATGAGGATGGGATGCCTTGTCCCTGTGAGAAGTGTTTTCTGGAGCAGTGTTGTGTGTTGGACCTCTTGCCTGGAACAGGGCTGGCGTGGGCAGCCAGGGAGCACTCCTCCCTCACCATCAGACCATTAGAATAAATAAAACAGCTCCACTTATGCTGGATGAAATCAAGTCTTCTGGATCATGGCCTAAACACGGTCAACAGCTCCTCTGGGCCCTTGAGCTGCCAATAGCTTGCACCTCCTAGTGAGTCTGTCCTTGGGAAGGAGCCATTAGAGGCTAAGGAAACTTCACAGATCTCCATCCTTTGAGAAGTGGGAAATCATCACTGATAGGACTTGCAGCACCTCCTGTGTCAGGAAATGGAATACACAGGAAACACAGGGGTTAAAACCCAGCACTCATGCAGTGTCCCAGCCAATGCCTTCCTGGAGCATGGTTATCAACAGCATTTCCAAAACTCCTCCAGGGCACTGTGGAGGCTGGATTGCCCCTGTGCTCTGTCTTTGTGGTGTTTAGATTGCATTTGAGTGAAGAGCCATCAGAAAGCTAATGAGGTTTTCCAGATCCCCTGGTAGTTGTGGGCTTAGGTTGTCTTTGCCATCCCAGGACTTGTCAGCACTGGAGTACCAGTAAAATTCACCTGAAAGAAATCATGATCAACTAGGGCCTGACAAATCAGCTGGATAAACTCCTCCCTGCTGCTTCTCGTCTAACACAAGTGCTGCCTTTGTGACTTTCTTGATTGGACGCCCAAAAGTGCTCTAGAAAGATATAGTCTGTTTCTACACACATGTGCATAAAATATTTCACATTCCTCCCTTAATCACTAGAGATATCTGCTTCTTCATTGCCATCAGTCTTTGTGATCAAAGCTGTTGTGTTGCACAGCAGCACATCACCACCAGGTCTGGTCAGTGCTGCTGGGAAGAGACTGAGGCTGCCAGAGTTTGCTGCTTTCATCCTGGGCACTCTCTGTCTCTGTTTTCTCTCCAGGAGGTGATCCTAGTGGCTGACTTGTCCTCCTGGTGTCCAGATGCTCGCCCTGTTTGTCCCCCTGGTGCTGACATAGCACAAGATCGTGTGGAACCCTTGGTCTGTGGTTGCAAACGTGGTTTGGGTTTTTATAATTTCATCCTATCACCTCTCTTAAAATGGGAATTCTTTATGCTAAAGTTTCAGGCTGAGGGTTTGAAGAGATGACCTGAAATCTGATGAGTCATTTCTGAGTGCTGTGAGCACATTTCTCAGTCCGGAACGTGGAGCATTTGTCAGCTGTACAATAATGCACAACAAGCCACATTTTGCAGGATGAGGCTTCCAACATCCACAGTCTCAGCAGTAAATGGAGCAAGGTCATTGCTAATCTGGAAAGTAAATGCTTTTGAAGCATTTCCTCTCAGGACAAGATTTAGTCTTTTCTTCCAGCTGGTAACACCTTCCTTCCTGCTCAGAGCAAGACCATAGCCTTCCTCAGACACAGAAAATTTCCTGTTCTCCACTGTTAGAAGCTTTCATCCCTCCCTTGGTGTCTCCCTTTAATCTCACCCAGCATGCCATGGTGTGTCCATCTGCCTTTCACTGGGCTCACCTTTTCTTGCACTTTCCTCTCCTAATGCTGCCCACATGGTTCCCATTTACCAAAGGTGGGAGCCAGTGGGCATATCCCATAAGTAATCTGAGGAGATGGGATATTCAGGTAGAATTATTTAATTAGAGACTGCCAAGCAGTTTGGGGGAGAATTTATTTAAATAAGTTGATATTAATATTTTCCATTAATTTATTTTTCAGCAGAGATTTCAGCAGAGATATCTTCATATCCAGAAATAAAACCATTTACTTAACCAGTGAGATATTCAGATAAACCCTAAGAAATTACGCTTTTTTAGATCAACCTTTATCCCCAAGAATTGTCTCAGAAGGCTGTCTCCTCTGGCTGGGGGCAGAATCCCTTTCAGAGGTTTAACTGTGGTTATTTGTTTAGCTGAGTAAGTTGAAAAATCTGACAAGTATATTGCAAAAACCTCAGATCCCTCTCCCAGGAGGCAAGCCAATGACACCATTAGCTTAATCCAGCACCTCATATACTCGGTTTTAATATGACTCTTTAGCTCCAGAGTTTGATGTATTTTCAGTTGAAGGATTTGTGTTTCAGTAGTAAGAGGGGAGCGGGAGGGAGGACAGTGCTGTAGGTCACTCAGCAGTTGGCTACACATATGTATTAAAAGCCATGCAAAGGATCTGCTCATGAAAAGAGCTGACATCTGACACCTAAATCCATTCTGTGAGTGGAGGAACTCACGGCTCTCAGCCTTTTGCTGTGTGTTTATCTGAGTCCCACATACCACGAGTGAGTTGTGCTCTCCTCTGTCCCTTCTGCCTAGAGGTGGCTCCCTCTGTTTTTGACAGCCACCTCTAGGCATGATCCCATTAATGGATGATACTTTGGAGCTGCTGTCCTGGCAGGCTGTGTGAGCACCTTCCCCATCTCTACAGTGACCAAGGATGTGCCAGCCAGTGTGGAGGAGCTGTGTGGCAGCAGTGCCTGCAGGGTGATGGCCGTGAAATTTAACATCCAAGTCCATCTACCTGCAGCGTTGATCCACAGGGCTGGGCTGGCTTTGGATTATTGTTCAGCAATGTAAAGAGGTACAGAATTCCAATAGAGTTCAACCAAGGCATTTGGGATGCTTAGATCACCAGGAGTCATGCCTGTTCCTCCCTGCTCTCCTTGAGAGAATGAACCTGCTTAGGTGTTACCTCCATGGCACTAAAGTTGGAGGAGATGCCTTCCCCTGAAATGCTGGCAAACAGTGAGGGGAAGTTGAGACTATTGGGGATGCATCTATGCCCAGGTGGGTAAAGCAATAAATATACTTCAGTGTACCAGGAGTAAAACCACTTCAGCAAAATACAGAGTTATTGTTAGAGGGCATGCTGATAGTGGCAAAATTGTGGGTGAAAAATGCAGAAGAAGTATTTATTGAATACATATGAATCTTCTGTATTTGGCAAAACAATTTGACACAGATTTCATAGTGATTATTGAGCACTTCTGTGGTTTAGGTTTCCTAAGTGGTCTTTCATTTGTTCTGTCCCTCTTCAGGTCTGCTGCTCTTTCCCACCTCAGATTAATGTAACTATCAATCATGTCACAGTTAATTGTCTTGATGAAAACTAAAGAAAAGAGCTGTTTCTATGTCAATATATTGCTTACTTTTTTGTATGGAGTTACCAAATGATATTTTCCTCCTTCTTCTTCTTATTTGTACATATTTGCAGGGTATTTTCCTGCTGCTCTTTCTCCTGCTCTCTCCCCTGACCCACAGCACAGCTGTTGTCTCTCCTTGTCTCACTGGTTGGGAAATGCTGCCTTAAACTCCCTTCCCCAGAGATCCTCTTGACCTGTGCCCTGAATTTGTTCAAATTTGCTTTTTTTTGAAATACATTATCTTTAATCCATTTTTCTTATTCATTCACTGCCTTAAATTGCTGAACTTTTTTGTTTTGTAACTACTTGCACTCAAATTTACTTCCATTTTTGGACTATTAATCAACTTTCTGTATCAATAATATCCAAGTAATAAACATCCCCTCCCCTGTAACTTTCCCTTCTCCAGAGCAACTTTTCCTCATGCATTCCAGCAGCTTGGAGTGTCTGGGACCTGCCCTACTATATCTTTAGCAGATTACAGGGTAATTAAAATTACCAGTTCCTACCAACTCCAGTTATGCTTTAGTCAGACACTCAAAAAGATGTCATCTGTGTTCTGTTTGTTATTAATGAAGTTCTGTGGGACATCTTCTGTGCTCCTTTTGTTTTTCTTGTTCCCTGGGGATATACACAGAGTCTATTTCTCACCTCTCTTCAAACCCCAAAATATTCTTCATACAGAAAAAACCAAATCAGCCCTCCTATTTCCTTCTTCTGTTTCCTAAGCAGGTGACATCATTTCATATCAGCATTCCCCTCCAATGATCTTTCCATGAAGCATGTGTGAGGCTAATTGCTGTCATTATTTAAATGTGTCTTGCTTGTTCTCCTGGCACTTACATGCAGACAAGGCTGCTTTGGCTCTGCAGCTGGTGAAGAGAAGGAGTCTGAGCAGACCTGTCCTCTCACAGCAAATCAATTGCTTCATGAGATCCTAAATACCCCACATAGCAGTGGTTTGTTGACAGAGCTTGGTAAGGCTTGTAGGACAGCAAAGGACTGAAGAATTGAGTGGAAGCTTGGAACATCTTGCATTACTGAGAAGATGCCAAAGACCTGCAACAAATACAACTTCATGAAAGTGTGTTAGGAGGAGGCTTGGCCTTAATCTTGAGCTATCCACAAGAAACCCCAAACCCAGCAGCGTAGGGGTATAGCAAGATCCAGTCACTAGCAGGCCAAAACAGGTAAGTTTGGACTTAAAGCCAGGTGCCTATTTTGACCATGGATGTTAAATGCAAAGTTTCACACAGGGGTAGGCTGATTTCCATAACTGCAGCAGATTTTAAGCTGACAGTGGGTACCTTTATAAAATATCTGATCTGGCCTGTGGAGGGGCTGGGTTTGACTTGTGCACTCCACATGTGTGTCCCAGGCTGCCTGGTGCAGGACATCACGCTAACAGTGCTGGCCTTTTCCAGCCATTCATCTGTGCCTCCAAAATCAGGTTTAGACTCCACCCTGCATGCTTTGGTACAAGATTCCCCCAAAGACTAGCCAGGGAGAGCTCCTGCCAGACCGGGTCCCTCCAGCTGAGTTGTATCTGTGAGCCCAGAGGAGCAGAGAGAGCCTGGGCCAGTTCCTTCAAATATTTTACAGATGAAGACCCGGGTCTGGGATCTGTGGGAATCAGTGGAGGTCTGACCCCAGCGGGTTGTGGTCCTTGCTGCAGCACTTGCAGTCTGCACCAGTAATTGCCGTGTTCCTCACCCGCCAAGCTTGGTCAGTCGCTGTTGTGCTCGAATGCAGCCACACTCGGCACTGCAGACAGGCCCTCTGACATTATCCGAGTGCAGCTGGAGGCATCTATTTCAGCCTTGAAAATGCCTCTTTCTTGGCAGAGCTCTGTGTTTATTATAATGCTGTCTGTAATGTGCAAAAGTACATTTCTGTTTTAACTTCCCTCTTTATGTACTAAAGAGTGTGGTTTTAATTAAGGATTTCAGATTGAAACATTTCCGGTTTTATGTGTTGTTTTTTGGTTGGGGTTTTGGTTTTGTTTTTGGGGGGGTTTTTTGTGGGTTGTTTTGTTGTTGTTGTTGTTGGGTTTTTTGGTTTTTTTTAAGACAGTTTTCAGTTAAAATGTTTCAGAGTTTTGAAAAATACCAGATGCCCAGCTCACAAAGTGTGCGAAGAGCCGTGGTCACTCCCTCTTCCTCCCAGGGAAATCAGCTGCTCGGCTGAGTAGGAGCAGCCAGGGACTGCCGGTGGCGAGAATGGGGTCAGCAGGCAGGAGAGGATGTGCCGGCACCGGGGCCGGCGGTTCCAGCAGCGCACCGGGACCGCGGCTCCTCGCACGACAGCAAACAGCGACGCAGACCCACAGAATAAAGCACCTGATTTTTGTGGATCCCGGGCTCGCTTCCCAATGGCTGGGGATTGTAAGAGGGGATGGCCAGAGATCCCTGCTCAGCAGCAGAGCATTTCTGCTGCGGCACCCGGCACTGAGGGACCTCAGGCGTGCCCCTGCCATCCCTGGCCACCAGCTGCAGTCCCCACCCGTGGGAGAGACAGGCAAAAAACTTGTAAAGTAAACTGGCTGTTTTGCTGCACATCAACTGCCATAAAAGGAAAAATAAAAACAAGCCAGATTTTAATTCTCCTGGTAGTAGAAGAGCTCAGAAACCTCTTATAAAGACACCCCAAATTTTTGAAAAGAGCAGGCAACGAAAATTATGTTAAAAACAGGTTTCTTGAGCCAGTCCCATGATTTTTGTGAGTTTGACTCATGATTTTTGAATGTTGGGGTTTGGCAACACCAAAGTCCTCAGTTTGAATTTGTTCCCGATGTGGTAGTTCAGCCTCCTCGCATGACTGATCAATGTCACTGCTCTGGAGCAGCCAGAGCCCTGGGGGGTGGGAGGCAAAGGGCCTGGTGCGAGGCTCTGCTCCTTCTGCAGCTCCAGGGATGCTGTGGGGTGGATCTGGCTTGCATCCCTGCTTGAGGATCTTCTGAATCAAGCTGTGTGTCTGCCACGTGACAGCAGTTTAGGCAGCAAAAAAATGGAGTATGGGAGCTGCTGGCTGAGCTGGAGGGGGTCCACGAGCTCGATGCACAGCCAGCCTGGGCTAAGCATTTTACTGAGATCAAACAAATGTGTTAAAAGCATGCTTTCTACCTGTGCATCTTTCATTCCTGTTTAGCCATGCAACATCTGCACAGGGTGTTGCTCAGCCTGTGCTGCCCAGCTCACTTTTTTGCAGGGAAGCGCTGACAACATCCACCTTCTTGCTGCAGTGTTAGTGCTTCAGGTGCCTCTAGAAAAAGCTTTTCTAAAGAAAAACTCTGCCCTGCAACTGTGACAGCTCGAAAGAAGAATGTGGATGCACCTTGCCTGAGCAGCAAGTGATGCACGAGGTCTGTGGGTTCCTGTCGTGGCTGTTGTCATCTGCCCTACAGCTGGCAGGAGGAGGAGAGTGTGGGGACAGGCACGGTGCAGCCTTCTCGCTCTGCCTTGGGTCACAACATCCAGCTGAACAGCAAGCTGTGGCATTATCTTGTATGTACTCTTTGGGTTTGGGCTGCACAGGGTTTCCCGTGGCTGAGAGGTCAGACTCAGTCACAGGAGGTCCCTCTCCATGTGGCTAGGGAGCAGCACTGTGCAAGGACCAAGTCGCCTCTCCTGGCAGCACAGAAATGGCCCACGTTTGCACCTGAAGCCAGCTTTAAACTCTTTAAATCGCCACTCTCCCACCCGTGGATATTGCTCTGCAGCTGCCCAGGTGCCCCTGCCTCAACACTCCCCATCCCGATGGGATTCACAGCCCCATCCTCCCTGTGTGTCCTCCCAGGGAGGACATTTGGTCCTCTCAGCAGCCATCCCTGTCCATCTCTACCTGCCTGCCGTTTGAGAGCTTGCTGAGTGCTTGAGAAGCTGACCACTTCTTACCTATTTGGGAGTGCTTTTGAATTGTTCCAGAAACTGCTGTTTGTTGATAAATCACGGTGATTGCAGAGAAGTGCTTTAACTAAACCGTGTAAAAGAAGGAATGAGCTGCAGCGCAGCACTGCCAGCTGTCACTGGGTTTAGAAACACACATCATAGATTTTGTTGCTTTTCAGACAGCTGTGCTTATAGCTGTTCTTATAGCCGTATAAAACAGTTACTCTGTCAGCAAACGGTCTGGCAGTGGAGCTGGGTTATGTCTGCAGCCGTGTTCCCAAACCTGCCGGGTTTGCTCCCTCCACGTGCGTAGGTAAAGCCCGGAGGAAGGCGGCTCTGTGGCACTGGGGTAACCTGACCCCAGAGTCACAGCTTTTCGCGAGGTAAAGAGCAAAACCCTGGGCTGTGCCCACCACCTGTGCAGGGGATGGTGCCGACAGGGCTTGTCTCCAGCACCCCTGCTCATTAGGAATGGGCAGCTCCTGCCCTGAAAAGGGGTTTTGGAGGGTTTTGTCTCAAGTGTGCTGTTGCTGTTCTAGAGTCTGTCTAACTGCAGGTCAGGCTCACAATTCACAGCTTGTTATAGCAGCACTCACAGATCAGGCCCTGTCTGCTGTGGCCCATCCTATTTGGACTTTGGAACTAAAGCTGAGAGTCACAGGGACTGGAATTCAATTTTTAAAATTTCCTCAAGAGCAGGAAGATAGTGCTATCAAATTTGAAGCTTTTCACAGGATCAATATATAGCTTTTGATAGAACCTCATCCAGGAAGGGTTTCCTATGTAAAAGACCAGCTTTAAATGCCTGGATAAAATAATATTTTAATATTTTCTGCTTATTTTATTTGCATTCCTTTATCCAAAGTGGAATCACTCAAGCAAGATGCTGACTTGACTCAGTGCTGCGCACGCTGTTTCCCACCAAAGCCTTGTGCAAGCAGTGTCATTGAGATGGAATTGCCACGCAGGCTGTCACTGTCTCTTGATGGGACAAGCTGCTTTTCACAGAGGCCCCAAGGACACCCAGAAGTGCAGGCACTGCTGAGAACTGAGGATGCTGAGGAGCTGTTTTCCCTGGAGCAATTTCCATGGCTCAAATCCAGTGATCTGGGGTGGCCAAGAAGATGCGGAAGAGCAGGTGGTGCTCACAGTCTTATTTTCCCTTGCTCTGTTCTTCTGCTCCACTCAAACATGTAGCACTCTCCCTGCTCACCTCCATTTCCCTCTGAAACTTTAGAAGATGCTGGATTCATCCCGATCCAAAAGGGAAAATAGCTTAAGTTATGCAGCAGGAGAAAACAGCTTTCTTAGCTGTAATATAATCTTGGTTTCTTCCCAGACACCAGACTGGAACAGAGGGTTTGGAAATTGCCCCTCTGGCCATTATCTGAGCTTTACAGCACTTGGAGATTGAACACAGATCCCACATCTCTTCTGAAGCTCGATGTCAATTTACACTTGTTCCTAGAAACCATTACTGTCCTGTGAGCTCTTTACCAGGCGAGGATTGAAAACAGAGCTATTCTGCTCATTTGAACTCTCTTTTTTTACATGAAGGCAGAGCCCAGGGCTCATTCCTTTTTCTCACCATCTGAGGATTAAGCCCAATCCTGACTGTTATCCGACCTCGATACCATTTACTCACTCAACCCAATGCCTATGGCTTTTATCTGAGCCCTTAGAGCATTTGGAAACAGGCCATGCCCCTTGTCTGGTATCAAAAGAATTATATTAATTTGGGATTCATTCCACAAAATGAGGCTGTCAGCCAGACTCCTTAGCAGTTGGATATTGAACCCAGACCTCGTGGTTGTCTTCCAAGTTATATGCCAGCTGGGAACTCAGCCCACAATCCGTGGCTACTGGCCAAGCTCCTTATTGGCGAGAGATTGACACCAAGCCCCCAGACTGCTATTTCTGTGTGGTGGTGTTAAGGACTAAACCTTGCTCACGTGGTCAGCATAATCACCTCTGCACTGGCAGTGAAATGAAAAATCTAGTTAAAGACTTGAGTGAATATTGAGGGTCAATGTTCAGCTGCTTAAAGACCAGGGATGATGACAATTCCCTTGGAAAAAGGCCCCCTTGATACTCCAAAGGGAATAGCCCCAGATCCCCCATCTGTCCTCCAGCTGGATACAAAATCCAGGTTCTCATTAACACAGTGCGCAGCATTTCTTTGCTGGCTGGCAGTATTAAAGCCAGTTCCTCCAACTTTCAGGTCTTCTTCAGATGGGATTGAACTAGATCCCTTTTCTATAGCACCATTAGGCTCCCCCAAAGCACTTCTTGTCACTCAGAACAGACCTCCAACGTTGCACCTTGCATTGGAACAATAGGAGAGCCTGGCAGGTAAAGGAGAGCAAGGGGCAGTTCTGGAAACCTCAATCCTCTGTGGAGGGCACTAGGAGCCTGACCAGGTAGAGAGATCATTTCAGGTGAAATGTGCATCTGAGGCAAGCAAATTTTTCCCTCCAGCCAGCAATTTTGCCCAGGAATTCTTCAGCATCTTTATACAGTGTGGTTTTACTGCATGGCAAAATCCTTCAGAAAACTGAATTAAAACCAAACAGCTTCCCAGCTGGGATGGTCGTCATTAGAATGCAATTTCCAGCAACTGTGTGGGTTTCTTGGTAGCCTTGAAATCTCTAAAATTCTCATTAAGCAGCAACTTTGAAGGAATGCTTTAGCATGCAGCTACAATAGGAAAATATTCCCATGATCCAGTGGGTCAAGCTGGATGTTATACTGCACAAGGACTGTGTGGGATGGTGCTTTGCTTGCGATGGTGAAGGCTGATCTTTGGTGCTCTAACTGTGCAGATTGTGGATGGGGAGCTTCTGATTGCCTTGTCTGAAACCCTGTCATGACTGGGGATGCAATCCCTTGGAAGATTTCAAGCCAGTGTTGCAGACCTGTCCCGTGGGTCTGGAGTCACTCTAATTGTTGCATACCTTCTGATTCATATTTATTTGCTAAGAAAACATCAAGTCCTTGCCACACACAAGTGGTTTTATGAGGATTTTCAATGCAAGAGAGAGCAAATGAGATTCAGCTGACCATGGTGCCAATTTGTTTGTAAATAAATTTTCCATGTAACCACTTGTTCCTCTGCAAGTGGGAATATCTTTCTTTTTCCATTCATTGCTCTGACCAGCCATCTTACTCATCTCCAGTCTGAACAGCCTGTACTGCCCTTTCTGTCCCCTCCTTGTAAAGTTCTCTTTGGGCTTCTCTTTGCTCTTTGCCAGGTCTTTCCCAATCCTATCACTCTGCTGTCTCCTCTGGGGTGCTCCAGGGGCAGGGGATGCTGCTGGCTTCAGTGCTGGCACCAGGAGCTGTGTGCAGGGACGCTCCAGGCTTGATCAGAATTTATGGAGAATGCAGAGTTGAGCAATATCTGTGATTAGTTGAAATTGTTATTTCTAGAGCTACATTTCTTTGCTTTATCCACAGAAGGGTTCATCTGTTGTTCATTGGATTGGTCTCTCAGCTAACCTGTGGATTTCGGAATTGTTCTGTGTGCTGCCCACCCCATGCTTAGACCTCATCTCACCCTCCTTGGTGCTTGCATACTCTGTACGTGCAAGAGATGGATGTGGTGAATGGTGGGGATGGAGGGGGAACAGGCTCTTCTTTCCCATCCTTCTGGTTGCCCTCCCAGAGTTACGAAAGCCCCTGGCACACTGTGCCATGTCCCACCACCCCTCAGCCCACTGACTGATCCCAGCTTCCATCTCAGCATACACATGAATTTCCACTCTTCGTGCTAAGCTCTGCCAAAGCAAAATTCCTGAAGCAGAATAAAAAATGTGGAAGACTTTCAAACCCAGAGATTCTTGAACTGTCCCTCTTACCAAACAGCGGTCAATACTGTGCTCTTTATAAAGTCTCTAGTATAATGTTTAATTCAGTAACTACAACTGGAAAGTCCTTCCAATTATTTTAAACTGCCAGAGATATTTTAATGTGGCTCAGATTTTGTGTTGGCATGCTACAGAGTTAAGTACCATCCATCTTTCAGAGAACATTAAAATTTAGCCTTGTATAAAAAGAATAATAATGGGAAGGAGTCCCAAAGGACATACTTGTCCCTTGAACCCCACCATCGTTTGTGGTTTCACAGACACCTTCTGCATTTTGAAATTGTTTGTCTCTCTCTGTGCAGGGTATGAGATCAATACAAGCAGCTAAAACCTTTAATTTCTGTGCAGAGCTTCAGCTGAGGGCAGGACTGGGAGCAGATATTCACTGCTCCACCCAGTCATGCATTGTCGGGCTGTATTCACTCCCTAGATGAGTTCAAGCCCCTGCAACCAAGGATGTAAAAAGTTGAGAAATCCCAAATATCTCCTGATTTAATTTTTTATGCCAGGGCTGTGTGGGCTCCGTCTCTGACTACTGGCTGCTGTTTGTCCCAAACCCACCAAGGCACTCACCCCTGTGAGACCACCCCCCACCAACACTGCTGCTGGGTGTGAGGGGATAGAGCGTGGGGCTTTGCTGTCTTGGGCAGCCTCCCTCCAACGACATGAGCATTATGAATGGAGGAATCTGACTCCCAGCATCCTTGCACTTTTCTTTTCATTTTTTTTTCATCGTTCCTTCTTGCTGAGCTCAAGTGGCACATGAGTGCTGAGCATGTGCATCTCTGCACTGGGCAGAGGGGGAGAAGGAGCAGGGAGAACATCTTATAAATCTAGTTCTGCTCTATTAAGATTCATTCTGATACAACAATGGCTTTTTCTATTGAAGTGCTTTGTGAAAGCCTTGCCTAATGATCTGTTAGCTGGGGAAAGGTTAAATTCCTGTATGATTTTCTTCGTTTGATGAAGAAAAAACAGTGCAATTATCCAGAATTCAAAGTGAGTTTTAGCCAGCTGTTAATAATACTGCAATTCTTCGTGTTCTCATTACTCAAAAGTAATGTTGCCATCCCTAGTCATGGCAGTAAAATATTTATAGCGTTTTCTTATGGCCTTATTTGTACATATGGAGGACTGGACATCACTCAAAGTCTTCTAAATAGACTTCTTTTTGTGCTTTAGCCATCCATAGAATCATTTGGGTTGAAAAAGACTTCTAAGATCATTCAGTCCAACCATTATCCTAATAGTGCCAACTCCATCACTAAACTATGTCCCTAAGTGCCATAACTACACATCTTTTAAATATCTCCAGGGATAGTGACTTGACCACTTCCCTGGAAAGTGTGTTCCAATGCTTCATAATGCTTTCAGTGAAGAAATTTTCTTCTTGTATCCAATCTAAACGTCCCCTGGTACAACTTAAGGCTCTTTCCTCTTGTCCTATCCCTTGTTTCTTGGGAGAAGAAGCCAACCCCCGCCTCACTACAGCCTCCTCCCAGGTAGAGAGTGATAAGGTATCCCCTGAGCCTTATCCTCTTCTCCAGGCTGGATACCCGCAGCTCCTTCATCTGCACCTCACAAGACTTGTGCTCCAGACCTTTCAAGAGCTTTTTTTGTCCCTCTCTGGATACGCTCCTGCACCTCAACATCTTTCTTATAGTGTGGGGTCCAAAACTGAACATGGCACTCAAGGTGCAGCCTCACCAGTGCCGAGTACAGGGGGACAATCCCTGCCCTGGTCCTGCTGGCCACAACTTTGGTGATACAAGCCAGGGTGCCATTGACCTCCTTGGCCACTTGAGCACAGTGGTGTCATAACACTGCATGACGGTATTCTTGTCACCTAACTGCAGCTGTCTGCAATGAAGGTGCCCAGTTTTTAAGGCAATCATCTCAGAGGTGAGAGACATGCCTTTTAGCCAGGAATGGTTAGGTAGCTTGTGCAAACTCATCATCAAGGCTCTGCCAGGGTCACCGGGCTGGTGCTTCCAAGTTTGTACTATCCCAAGACAGTTACCAAGAATGAAGGAGGAGAGTGGATTTGCTACCTGATACTCTTGATATCAAGAGTGGCCATTTTAACAATCTGGTTTGATGCAGAGCTGGGTTTATTAGTACTTTTCTGCTCTTTGTAGCTTCATTGCAGGCTGTAGGTCCGTCTGTCCTGGGAGACCACTGGAAACGTGCAGGACCAGACCCCAGACATCTGCATGTTTCTCCTAGCTCACTCCCCTGATTGCTGAGCTTTCCAGCTTGGAAAGTCGTGGCAGAACATGAAATACACGTGGCATCTCTACGTCCAGGCACACGGAAACAAAAGAAGTGTCATGGGGAAAATATAATTTCACAGTGGCAGGCCCTGTGTTGGGATAAACAGACGTCTTGTTTCCTCTCATGGATGCATGGAAAATCAATTCCCAGTCTTTTGCAGCGGCTCCTAAACATGAACCAAATCCCCTTTTGTAGCACAATTGTTTTGTGCCAGTGAAAAGGTTTCATTTCCATCAGGGGAATGGCAGGTAACACCTTTTTTGCTATCCTGATTTATCATTTGGCTGTCTATCTTCTCCTCTTTATAGGAGTCTCATTTCAACTGCAGCTTTTTGCCTGGGGGTCTGAAGTAAATCAGTAATAAGTAATTGTATCTGTCTCTAATTCTCTAAACGTCCAGAAAAACAGCTAATGTGCCTGAACCACTGGGATGAATATATTAGATTCATCTAATTCAGCTACTTTTCACTCAAACAACCAGTAGCATTTCAAAAAAGCTTGTGAAAGGGATTAAGAATTTCTCTCCCACATTTGTGCATTCTTCTTCTTTCCATAACTTTACTGTATTGCATTTAATGTTAGTTATTCAGTTGGCTTATTTCCTGGACCCTCCTTAAAACTTTACTTTAAAAATAAGTTTATTCTTCTCAGACCTCAGAGCTGGCTCTGAGACTTTCAGTGTCCAGGAAAGGCAACAGAATAAACACACACATACAGTGAACAGCTCATCCCACCTGCAGCGAGCAGCTCCCACTTGTCACTGTTTCACTTGCACCTCAGGTGGGCAGCATGGCCACAGGAAATCTTGGAGCATCACACTTAGAGCAATTCCCTGAGTGTGCAGTGGCCTTCCCTCCATCCCCTTCATCTCCCTTTGGCAAAGGTGCTGCCTGCTATCACCCAGGTGCCATGGCAAGTCTGATGTATCCTCTGCTCCTTTATGCCCCACGTTTTTTTGGAAATGTGCAAATAGACCCATAGTGGGCTGCATAGACCCTCCACTGTCACAACAAATTACTGGAAGCTGACCTGGGTGTGCAGATTTCTCACTGAAGTTCAGGCTAGATCAGGTTCCTCAGTTTCTGGAGAGAATATCATCTGCAGTTCTTTGTGTACAAAGCCTCAGACCCCATCAAGGTATGAGACCTGAATTGCTGCTTTGCTGCCTGCAAGCCCTGCTCTCCTGTCAGTAGATTGCCTCAGTGTGATTTGTTCTTGGCACTTTCCTGTGGCTGT
The DNA here is from genome assembly GCA_013400775.1 of Chaetops frenatus. Classification (NCBI taxonomy): domain Eukaryota; kingdom Metazoa; phylum Chordata; class Aves; order Passeriformes; family Picathartidae; genus Chaetops; species Chaetops frenatus. The sequence goes on from VZTR01018885.1 coordinate 106,369, forward strand.
TGATCATCTCCTTATATTTTGTAAGTGCTGACAAGCAACTTGGTTATTTGTCCAAGTGTTTTTCTGGGACCTGAAGCCAGTCTGCCTACTCTGTAATTCCCAAGTGGCTCCTTCCCCTCTTCTGAAAGTGGAGCCTACAGTCTGCCCTCCCTGGCCCCCTGGAACCTCCCTATCCCTGGTGGCTCTTCACAGTTAAGTGGTTGCATCTCCAAGGCTGCTTCAGGAAGCTTGCTGAGTGTCCTGGGATGCAGTTCAACAGGCAGGGATGATTGAAAACACCACAGTTATCTAATTGCTCTCTAACCAAATCTCCTCTTGCTGTCACGTGAATTTGTATCCTGCTAACGCTGGCATTAGCTTCATCAGCAATTTGATTGCTGTTGAGGTTTTAGGGAAGTTTTCAGAAAAAAAAAAGGGCATTAAGTGTTTTGCCTCTCTACCCTGTGCTAATGTCACACCTCCATAAACAGAGGGTCAGCTCTTTCTTTGGTCTCTCCTGGTGCTGCGGGCTGGTGCCCCCACATCTCATGGAGGCCACAGTACCAGGAGATTGCATCCAGGGAGTTTTGGGCCCAGCAGATAGGACACAGATCCCACAAAGCCCCCAGCATCCTGGGAGGGCCTGCTGGCAGCAGGGTTTGGCCAGGCTGTCACTCACAGGGAGCCCCTCTCCCCAGGCTGAGGGGTGACACAAAGCTCTGCTCTTTGTGTGCAGGACAGATGTCAGCCAGGTGCACGATGCGTGGAGCCTGTACTTGGTAATTGCTGGGGCTGGGTTACTGCACTGGGGCTGCAGAGCAGAGATCAGGCTGTTGTGGGATGCAGGAGAGGTGGCAGCTCTAGGGTGGTGACTTCCTCATCTGCTCCCCCGGCACTGCAGGGATCTGCTCTGAATGAAATGCAAGGTAGAATAAGCACACAAAAGGACAAGCTTTCCTTGCCAAGAGCAGATGAAAAGTGATGTTACAAAGTCACTTGTCTCTGGTAACATGGCCCCAGCTCTGACACAGAGGTGGAGGGCATCCAAGTTTCATGCTGGAAGGAGATGAACCCACACCTGGAATCCTACCCGGGTTTCAAAGGTCAGGTGCCTTTCTGTGGTTACAGATGTCGTGGGGATGGCATTTGACCCCGGCTCATCCTACACAAAAGGCAAGGTATGATGGACAGCAGGGTCATTTGAACCCCCCTGGAACTAGCTTTCCTTTGAATTACAAACTGTTTTTTGTTTCTTCCCAGCCAGGTCTCTAGACAAACTCTATAACTTTGCTGACTGCTCTGGCCTTCACCTGATCTTTGCACTGAATGCTCTGCGCCGAAATCCCAACAACTCCTGGAACAGCTCCAATGCCCTCAGCCTGCTGAAGTACAGTGCCAGCAAGAAGTACAACATCTCCTGGGAGCTGGGTAACGGTGAGTGTGGGAACAGGAGAGCCACGGGAATGGAGATACTCAGTTTTGGAAGAAGATACTTGTATCTCCCAGAACGCTTTGCTGGTGTATTTTCAGAGGGATTTAAAGGCCCCTGCTGTATGGCAGCACCACCTCTAAGACTTGGTGTGAGTGAGTCTCTTAGCTGGACATTTCTCTCAGTTGGTTTGAAGCACGTGAAATGTTTCTGCCTGGCTGTGGGCTCAGCTGGTCCTGGGGGCCAGGCCAGGGACTTGTGTGTTGGCTGCAGTGCCAGGGCAAGTGGGCAACCCCATGGGGACAGGAGCATGACACCAAGGTACAGGTCCTAAACCCAGCACACAGTAAACAGGGCACAGGAGAGCAGGCAGTGGCTGTCATCCACTCCTCTGTTGCTCTGCAGAGCTGCCTGTGTCCTCTGAGGAGCTCAAGCTGTGTGACAGGGTGAGCTGTGTGTCTGTCTGGAAGCACAGGGGAGAAAGCAGAGCTGACAAGTTCTGCTTTGTCTATTTTATTTTCTCAGAGCCCAATAACTATCGGACACTGATTGGCCGCTCGGTGAATGGCAGCCAGCTGGGAAAGGACTACACTCAGCTGAGAAGCCTGCTGCAGCTTATCCGTACCTATTCCAGAGCACACCTCTATGGGCCAAACATTGGAAGGCCCAGAAAGAACGTCATTGCTTTCCTGGAAGGGTAAGTGGTGTTGTGGTGATTAACAAGAGCTCAGAAAGCCCTCCTGGGGCCAATGCCCTTTGCATCAGGAAGGCTTGGCTTCCCAGTGTCCAACAGCCTCCAGGACAGCGGGGCTCTGTGGGGCTGAGCCACCACAGCACCAGAGGCTTTGGGACAGGGTCATCTGTACTGCTAAAGTTCTGCAGAGGTCCCTGGCGGGATTTTGGCATGGACTGATTAACACTGTCCCAAAGCACTTCAGCGTTTCCCAATTACAGGCAGACTGAGGTGTCCACCTTGTTGGGATGTTAACACAATGCAGTGGTGTGGATGCAGGCTGCTGCAGCAGGGTCAGGATATGGGTCCTGGCACCACTTACCAGTGTGCACATTATTATCCCTGAGTCCTCCTAGACAAATGGCTTTGCTCTTCCCATTTGGTGAGTTCTTCTCCCTGTGCTTTCTCCATCTGTGCAGAGGAAGAACCTGCAGCAACTTTCTTCACTGGCCAAGCTCTCCTCTTCCTCCTAGGGGGATTGGCATGTCTCTAGTTTGGGAAGGCCAGAGGTGGAAAAGGAATGGTGACAGAGAGGGACGCAGACACCTGCAGGTGACACTGGACAGCTACAGGAATTAGGGAGGTGTGGGAGCCTGCTGGCAGCAGGAGTTGGGACTGTGAGGCTCGAAGACCATGCAGCAGAAGGGAAATTCCCTGCAGGACTGTAAACAGAAACTCCAGTGCAGAAGGCTGGGCAGGGGGAGGTGTGGAAGGGACTCTGCTGGGAGCAAAGCTGGGTCTAGCATTCATTAACATCTGCAGGAATGATCTGGCAGAAACAATAAACAGCACACTGATGCAGTCCCCAGCGAGGCGGAGAGGGAGCCAGGGCCAGATTCTCAGCTCTGCTGCAGCAGCACAAAGAGACCATAAAGCTGGTTGAACCAGCTGCGACGCCAGCATCCCTCCCCCTGACCAAAGTGGGGGAACAGCCCCAGCCCGCACCCACACCACGGCTGCAGCCGATGCCGCCTGAGAGCACGGCCTGACGGAGCCCCGCGATCGGTGCCGCGCGTGGGAGCGGCGCAGGGGGAGTTACAAAATGCTGTAGTAGCCTTGATCAGCAGGAAATCTATTAGCGCCGGGAGGAGCAGGCTGAGTAAGGAAAACAATGGGGATGAGAGCCAAGAAGCTATTAGAGAAAGGGAAGTCCTACTGCTGTGTTTGCCCTTCGTGCGCCGCAGCCGGGTCCCAGGGAAGAGGGGTCGGGAGAGCCAAGTCGCGCGGCCAGGGTGGTCCGGCAGCTCAGTGTTGCTGGGCTGTGTTTTGACTGATGGCGACCCTGGGAGCAAGGCTACAGTGTACAGCCTGGTGGAGATAATGGCAGACACTCCATCTCAGATGAAAGGGAAGGTGTGTAAGAGCTGCAAGCCCTGGTGATGGGATAGTGGGGGCTCTTCACAAACCCCCCAGCTGGTGTGGATAAGCTGTGATGAGCATGCCTGCTCCCCAAGCTACATGTTCTTTTCTCTGCTACCATCTCTGCCTTCCAGGATGACTCTGTTCCACTGGTGCTCAAAGTGTTTTGTCTCTCCCATGGAGAAGCCTTGTGTCGTGCACTCCAAATCCTGGTGTCTGCAGCTCACAGCAAGCGGCACGTGCCTGCATGGCCTTACAGCCCACAGGGTCCTGTGGGAAAAGACCTGCTCGTCTTTCCACATAAAGACCCCATTATTACCAGGCAGGGCGTAAAGAGGAGGGACAAGTCTGATTACACAAATACAGAACACTAAATGCTCATTTGCAGTATTTGGACATGGAGTTGCAAAAGGATAAACAAATAAACCCCAGTGCCTAAGCTCTTTGACAGCATGAGCTTTATTCCCAGTGGCTCCCCAAGGTCTCTTCAATGTGTGGGTTAGTGCTACTGAGAACTCTGTCTTCTGCAGCAGCATCCAGAACTGGCCAGCAGGATGTGGCTCAGCATGTGCCTGGTGCTGTCACAGAAAGGACATGCCTCTCAGGATTCTGAATGAGCCACACACAGTCAGCAAGCAGGAGAGAGGACAGGGAATTTAGGAAGGTTGTCTCAAAGGTAAATATGCCATCCGCCTTGCTAGACTACCATGAGTGGTCTGTGTAGTGCTCAGAGTAGGTTGAAGGCTCCTGAGCGAAGTGTGTTCAGCTCATAGTCCTGATGGTGTGAAATCTGCAGTTTTTCTCTTCTTTTAAAAAAAATGTGAACAGCAGCAGTCAACTGTGCAGGATGAGAAACATCAAGTGGAAGATTATGCATCAAGAGTTAACTAAGGCTGGAGGGGTGAGATGACACCCCCGATGTGAAGATGGGATGGGTGGATTAGTCTGCCAGGCAAGCATTGCCTTGTTACACAAAGTGAGGAAGTGAGTTTTGGTAGGGGAAGTAATGGAAATGAGCTGAAATGGGAGAGGAGACCTCAGAGAAGCCCAGGGAGTGTTCTCCAACAGTAGAAGCTGGCATTAGATGTTCTCCAGGGAAAGCCTCTGGAGATACCTGAGGTCCCACAACACTCAGAGGAAAGCCTCACTGTGAAGTATTCACTAGAATAATATTTTCCTATTCCACGCTCTATGTTCCAAACATTGTAGTCTATTTTCAGCTGTTATCTCAAGCAACCAAGCTAAACCTATTCTTTCTGTTCAAAAATTTTGTCCTGAAACAATGGCAGAGTCAACATGAGTTGGGCATTTGTATCTGCTGATCAGCAGTCTCTGTCTGTCTCAGTGGTGGGGATGGACACCTCCAGGGCTCTTCTGACTAAATCCTTGTGCCTGTCCTCCAGGACAGGGTGGGACTGAACCCATCCTGAGGTAACACCTTTCTCTGGGGTCTGCTACCACAATGGGCAGTTTGGGCACCCAAAAGTTTGCAGCATATAGGGGAGTGTGTGCACTGTGCACTGCAGAGGCTGCCCTTAGGCAGGTGACACCGAGCTGTGCTGGGTGGCAGCTGTGCAATTCCCAACGGAGGAGGTGGGATATAGTGAGGGGAGGAGAGCCTGAAGCACAGAGGCTTGGGCTTTGCACACCCTTCAGTGCTAAGTTATTGCCCCTGAGCTCCTCCACCACCCTCCATGGAGCAGTGGCTCAGAGCAGCCACAGCCATCGGTGTCACTCTGGGCTGGCAGGTCCTGGAGCTGGGCCACTGCTGCTGGTGTAAGGACAGGCTCTGCACTGGAGAGCTGCTCCAGTGGCTGGGCCTGCTGTGCAGGAGGCTAGGAATGGTGTCCTGTGGATGCACAGGTGCAAGAGGGAATTTCTCCAGACACAACCAACAGTTGAGTTTGATGAGGTGTTAATTAGACCATTCATGCAGCCTGAGCTGTTGCAGAGCAGAGCATGTTAGCTACCTACTGTGTCTGCGGGTACAGGAATCCCAGAACTGCTCAGAATTTGCTTGGGGAAAAAAATGATGGGATTCTAAGGAATTAACATAGATTTTAACAGCAGATCAGGAATCACACACAAAGGTTAATGCATGGCTGTATAGCCCATTCAGTGCTGGAAGAGAAGAAACATAAGGGAAAGCTATCAGGAATGAGAGATGCTAAAATGTGTTAAAGCTCAGAACACGTGGTACAAAACCTAGGCTGGCATGTCTGGGTGGATTTGGCTCTGGGCTCTCGTGACCCGTTGTTCCTCAGCTGGTGTAGCCCAGTTTTTGCCACTGGTAGCTCACAAGTTCCAGTGTGTTACCTCCCCCATGGCAGGAGCTGCAGCAATGCCAGCAGGGTAAGGGCTGGCAGGTACTCTTGCCCATGCTAGACTGGCTGTTGATGCTCTGTGGCCAGCTTAGGTCCTGAGACTGCTGAGTCACCAGAGAAGTGAAAATCTTTCTTGTCTGGAGCCACACTCTTCCCCTATTCCTCATCCCATAGATCTCAAAAGTCACCAGATCTTGTGGCTTTTTCTCTGTCCTCTTTCCAGCCTCCTTGGTCCCTTTTTGCTACAGAGGTCACCATTGTGCATCCACCCTCTGCTCACAGAGCCACAGCACCTCCAGCCAGGTGGCAGGAGTAGGCAAGAAGGCTCCCAGCTGTCAGTCTTCCCTTTGCAAGGCACAAGTTTCTCATCCTTCATGATCCTGCTGCCTCCTGCTCCTGGTTTGTAATGCCTGTGGGAGACTTAACCACCCATCTGGTTCTCTGTGTCTCCTCTCGGTGATGTCATTCCACAGTGGTCTGAAAGGAGCCCATAAAGCCGAAGAAGAATTTTGCCAGTGGTGGTGAAGCCCTTCTTCTCCCTGCTAGCTGTGGATATGCCAGGATTGGGAGGGGCATGTCTTAGTTCTTTGTGGGCAGCCAAGTAGGGGTCAGGTACCTGACTCAGTCCTCAGCCCTGCTCCTTTCACCCACAAATCAATCCCAAGCCAAGGTTTCTAACACTTACCTGGTAGAGAGAATTGTTAGCTTACAGCTCAGGAAATGGCACAAGTTGGACACTGGGGTTCCACCAAAGCAAAACCAAGGTACTAAAAATGGGAGAGGCTTTGGTAGTGTTTTGATGATAACTGGCCTTGCCTTATGTCTCTGCCATCATGAGGATGAGGAGGGCTGTGTCTGTCTGTGCAGGTCAGCACGCCTCAGTCAGTTCAGGCATTAGTTTTTATCCTAATAGCAGCCAAAGATGGTGTATGGACAGAGCTTTTTTGTTTAAATTCAAGTAAAAAGGAGAAAAAAGTAACTGGAGTAGGTGGTATCTGGGAAAGGGAGGGACTCTGGATAAATTTTAGGAATGAATGTAGGCATTTTTCCCATCCTCTTGCTGACAAGTACTTCTGCCATATTCAACACATGGGACTTGTAAACACTGCATTTTTAGAAGCTGTTTCGGCTGTTTGACTTTCTTTAAAAAAGTACATCCTTGCTGTATTGTATTACACAAGGCTGGTGGCACAGACTGTACCAGGACACTCAAGAGATCCAGAACAAGAATCTTGTGCAAAAACTCAAGCCACAAGACCAGGAACTTCAAATTAATGATACAAAGGGAGGAGGAGGTCACTGCAGCATGAACTCAAGCTCTGATAGCATTGAACTTATGAGTGACTCAATTCATAAATGCGTTGAAATGAGGTGTGAAGGGTGTGATGACTCATTTTGCAGTTGGTTTTATATAGCAGGGTCAAGGAGCTGAGATAAAAGCAAAAGATTTAGCTACTGCTCTTGTAGGAGGAAAGAGTTAATATAGTTGTTGCTTCTGAAACTTAATTTGATTTCTGGAATGCCAGAATCACAATCACCTCTATAGGAAGAACAAAATGGATAAGAAAAGACATAGATGAGATTATGGCCCTGTGTAAGTACACATTGTACATTCCTTCTGATTGCTATCTATAATCTTAGTCATTTCATCTCAGAAAAGATGTAATAGAACCAGGAATTTACAGAGAGGAGCTGAGGATGTGCACAGTGTGGGATTTCTTCACATATCTTCAGCTCAGAGGGAATGTTACCACGGCCCAAGAGCCTGTGAATGGGGTGGTTTGTTCACGGTGCAGAAAGCTTAGAAGAAAGCTTTGCAAAGAAGGAGGAAAGTTATTCACATGGTATGCAATGGCATTGTGTAAGCAATTGTCACAGGGTCTTGTGGAAGCTAGAGGTAGGTGAGTCCCTGTCTCCTAACTCCTTGAGTTCCCCTCAAGGACATAAAGCCCTCTTTGCTGGAAGGCTTGTGCAGCCCTACCACAAATCAGATTGGTTGAAGAAAGATGATGCTGAGCAGATGGAGAACACAATATATCAGCAGATTTATACCTAGTTCACACCAGACTCTGCTCCCCTGAATGAAATTCCTGTCTGAAATATGGCATTTCAGGATAAAGGCTTTGCAGCCTGTGGCATTAGTGGGGTCTGGCACCTCTTCCTGCTGTTGCAGGCGTTCAGTTGTGCTGCTGGGATCTGAAGAAGTCAGTAAGTGAAGCCTGTGCCTTAGTGACCCTCACCAGTCAACTGAGATTCAAGATGAAGTTGTTTCTACCCATCACAGTTGCCTCAAAAGGCAGAGATCTGCCACCCTGCTCTGTGGATCCACCAGGGCACCACCACAACCACAGGCAGGCCAGTCTTGTTCCTACATTTGGGGCTTGTGCAGGGTAGGGACTCTGTTTTGTATTTCTTTAGGGAGCAGCAGATGAAATAACCCATGTTTGTAATGTCCAGCACTCTGGAGTCAGTCAGATGCTAAAGCACCTGGGTGCCCCTGCAATACCAACTTGTCTCTTTGTGCCAGCTGCATTCTTTGTTACAGCATCAGGGGGTTTGTGGTTTTTTGTGTGGTTTTTGGTTGGTTGGTTGGTTGGTTGGGGTTTTGTTTTGTTTTGTTTTGTTTTGTTTTGTTCTGTTATTTAATTTACAGGATGACAATCTGCAATTACCTGCATGGGAAAGAGATTTCCAAATGTGGATGTCTCTTTAATGTATCAGGAGTAAGCCTAGGAAGTTCCTGTGGCAGCTGAATCCAGACACATTCAGATAAGAAATAATGTGCTTGGAGGCTAATTAACCATGGGAGCAATTTACTTAAGGTTGCAGTAGGTGCTCCATGACTGACAAGCATTGAATCAGGACATGTATTTCAGAAATCTGCCAACACTTAAGTGAAAGTTGTGGTTCTGGGAGATATGGTTATGGAAGATGCTCTGGAAGTCAGGTTTGGCCCGTGGTGTCACAATACAGAGTTTGGGTATCAGTACCATCTTGAGGTGTTGCAACCCTTCTGCTCCATGCCCCCACAGCTCATTCATGACCTGTCAGCTAGTATTACCATTTCTGAGACAGAGCTGGGAACTGTTTGAGCCACTGAGTGATGGTGAATTAGGTTTTTCTCAGTTCTAGCTCAATGCAGGGCCCTACAGCTAGTAATAGTGGCATGAGATGCTGGCACAGAGCCAGCTGCAAGGGTAAGAAAATAGAAATATCACAGAGTAATGGGATGGGTTGGGTTGAAAGGGAACTTAGAGATCACCCAGTTCCAACCCCCCTGCCATGAGCAGAGACACATCTTTCAGTAGACCAGGTTACCCAGGACCCCATCAAACCTGGCCTTGAATACTTCCAGAGATGGGGCATCCACGGCTTCTTTGGACAGCCTGCTCCTGTGCCTTATCACCCTCACAGTGAGCCTACCCTGTGTCACTTAGATGTCCTTATCAAGCTCAGTAACTTTGTCTCATCCTCAGTATCACTCCCTACCCAAGGTTCCTATTCCTCCACCTGTCTCTGATGTGTTCTTCTTTCCCACCTAGAAATGCTGTCCCATAAGATTTCGAGGACTTTTCTTGAGGATTTTAACATGTAGCCAGGTTTCTGAAAATGTGGAAATCCAGGCAGGGGTATTACATGGGCAGGCCTTGGGGCTGCCACCCTTCTGAATGATGGGGCAATGCTACAGCATTTGCCCCTGTTGCCTACACAGCATGGGCTGAGCTTGTCCCACTGCTCCTGGGAGGGATTTGGTGCACGTGTGCTGCAGGGTCAATTGGTGCTCACAGAGAGACCCCAATGTGTAGGAAAATGGCAAATTTACTGTGCCAGCCCAGCCCATGTGTGCAGCACATGTGCAGGGATCTGAGCTCTCCCAGAAGCATCTGGTTCGCTGTGCCTGCACCGTGCAGATGGAAATGGTGCAGCCCAGGAAATCCCAAATGAAAATGTGCCACCACTGGTCATTTTGACTGTATGCATCTTCACTGGCCTCAAAAACCCGTGGATGGAGCAGCACAGGTGCTGTAGGAATAAAGGGATTAGTTAAATCCCTATTCCTAAACCAAAGGTATTTGGATACCTGTGCATTACTGCATCTCCACCTCCCCTAGGCTTTCATCTCTTGTTCCTGCAGTACCATTTGCCAGCTGCTGAGCTGCTCCAGGTTCCCTCTGGAGAGCAGAGACCATTGCCCAAGACATCTGGGGTGCTCCAGGAACAGCTCCACCTCTAAAGGCAGGAATTGAAGAATTACCAGGAACTTCATCTTGCAAAAATCTCAACAAAAGGAAAAAGGAAAAAAAGAGAAAGAAAGAAAGAAAAACAGACATGGAAAAGAAAATTTGAGCTAGATGTGTATGTTTTGTCATAAAATTTTAACATTACCAGAACAAACTGATTTGTTTTGCTATTATAGAGGCAGAAGAGTTACACTAAGCAAGCCAGGGCTTTTCTGTCCTGTTTTTGGCCTGCACTGTGCTGCCTGAGTGATGCCTGTGCTGTAGAACTGTTTCTCAGGAACTTTTTAACAAGAGGCAAGTAGCTTAGTAGAGACATGGGAAATGGGACATATGGATGTCCTGCTTCTGCTGCTCCAGGAGGTTATAATGAGAGTTTGCTTTGCTTTTCACTCCCTGCTCAAAGACCACTGTAGAATGTGTGTCTTGAATAGGGCTATGGACCCTATGGAAATGGCAGGGAAAACCAGAAAACTTCTTCCTCTTAGCTTGGTCTGCTCATGATCTGGGTCTGTGAGGGGAGAGTGTCAAGCTGAGCCTGAAGAGGTGATTCAATAAAGCCCAGGATGGTTTATTTTCAGCCAGAATGGAAAACATTTGAGGTTAGAAAACAGGTTGGGCTAATCTTCAAATCCAATTGCACCATATTGATCTTCAAATCCAATACAGATTGTGTTCATAATTTCAGTTTAGAGTTCATTAGTTCACTCTTATAGACTTTGTGCATTACATTTTATGCATCTGCCCCTGTACAGGGGATTTAAAACCCGGGAGCTGGGGGTTTGACTCTTTTGACATATTTCTGCACACTTAGTTTTATACAACAGCGATGCCTCCTCAGCAATATTTGCAAAATTTCCTTTTTTCCAGGTGGCCAGTGTGAGTTGTGGGGAGCTCCTATGGCTCCTCTATGAGAGCTCTCCTCTCCCTGTGGCTGCACTAGGGCTGGCCCAGCTGATACCTTCCCCCTGCTCAGCTGGGGAGGAACTGTCCCCAACCATTGCATTGCCACTGGTCTTTCAGGCCTGACCCTCAAGAGCCATGTGAAAGCATTTCAGAAAGGCTTTTACATCTTTTCCAGAGCTGAGCTCACTGCACTGCTGGGCAGCAGAATTGGGGATGCATCAGTGCTACAGGAGTTTACAGCATGTTATTGTTTTTCCATTTCTAATTGTATCTCTTCCCTCTCTGTCTGCAGGGATTTATTATTGCTGCCTTTGCCAGCATCCTCTTATGCTCCACAGGGTCCAGCTGCCCTTTTGTCCCAGTCTATAATTGACCATGGTCATTAATTTAAAGTCAGAATGGTCATTTCCGAGCTATATTTAGCCTGAAGCTTGCTGCTCTTGTTTCAGACCTGATTAGAGGCTCACGTGCCAGAAAGCTGCTGCTCGTCCCTGCCACGACAAATAGTCTGATGGTCTCTCCCCACAGACCTTCCCCTTCCCTACCCTCGGTCATGGGGCTCTCCTTGGGGTGGCTGGACCCAGCACTGCTCGCCCCTGTGTGGAGCCAGGACAGCTGGGACACATTGCTGCTGTGTTCCTGGGATCCTTGTGCATCAAAAGCAGCCCAAAAAAACACAGCATCCTTTCATTTCTCAGCACATTCATGAGCTCAAGCAAATGTCTCCTGTCCTGTGTGTGCGTTATCACTTCCAAAGTGCATCAGCCACGCAGTGCACGTTGCACTCCTGGACAGGCAATGTGCCTGTCCTGTTGGAGTGTGCCTTTATGTGTTTCCATGTCTGTGCCCCTAAACATAAGCACGTAAGACCTTCTTGGGCTTCCTTGTGGGGGCTGCAGTTTTGCAAGGTGCAGTTTGGATTGCTTGGCTGGGCAGCCAGGGAGAGGCCCCTGCAGCTACCAGCTCCTCCAGTGGTGGTTGCATAGGGTGCCCAAGGTTAGGGATTGGTTTTGTTTTGGGACTGGCAGTCTGAGCAGGTGGACCTGTGTAGCCTCAAGTCTGACTCGAACAGGAGCTGTCTGCAGGAGGTATTTTCTCAGTCAGGTCAGAGGCCATCAGGAGAATAACACCCACGCATAACTGACTTCAACCTTCTCCATGGAAGCGCTGTGGTTAGGCATAGGAATGGAATAAACCAAGACTGCACCCAGGCCAGAATCCCATCAGTCTGCTAATAGCAAGTGCCAAAGAAAGAGTCAAAAAAAAAGGAAAGCACTTAGCAGTATTGGTCAGGCTTTTCCTCCCTTCCTCCAAGGCTCAGGATCTTCCTGGGCAGGAGGTGGCATTTTTGCACCTAATAGCTTTGCTGGGTTTTATTTACATTTTCTTCCATTTTCCAGTTCTTGCTTGAATCCAGGCAAAGATTTTCCTCAGATTAAGTACATATTGGGGGCTAAGAAGTATCTCATTTTAAGATGGACATTTAAAAGATACTCTTTAATTGCTATTGAGAGTTGCTAAAGTCACAGAACTTAGTACATAGCTCAAGATCTTGTTCCTGAAATGCTGCTGTTCCCTGAAAGCTCTCCCTACCTGCTCCAGAATGATGCCCAGAGCTCTGCTGCTGGTTGGGTTCCACTTTCTTGTTCTCAGCTGTGCTTGCTACTAGCATTTGGATTAAGTAGAATTTATTCCTCGTATTTAAGGACACAAAGGTTTCATTAGAAAGTATTTGTGAGCACAGTGGCCACCTTTGGTATCTCGTGATGTAGGATAAGAATTGGTTGTTTTAGGATTTCCCCTGTGACAGCACTGGGCTTATCTGGTTTCTTCCTCTGTTTCCCATAGGTTCATGAAAGTGGCCGGCGGCACGGTGGATGCTGTTACCTGGCAACAGTAGGTATTCACCATTCCTTCTGCTTTCCAACACTCCGTGCAGTGATCACAGATGCTGGGAACAGAGCTGATGTGCTCTCTGGGTGTCAAAGGGGCAGATGTGCTACAGCCACCTCCTCTGCCCTGCTGAATTTAAACAGGTGAAGGAGGCTCTGCCCTTCCTTCTCAAGCCTCTCAAACAATTACAGGAGTGGATGTAACAACTTTAACCTCTGCAGCTGAGACACAGGATAAAAATACCACTGCCTGCATGCCTGGCCTGCCAGATTGCTGGAAACAGAGCCCTGCACTGGACTGCTGAGTCTCCAGAGGCAGCTGGGAGGACAGGCAGCTCCAGGGGTGGCCTGGGTAGGGACAAAAGGGAGGCAAAAGCCACGTGTGACAAATGTATGGGACTCTCTGAAAGCCCTTCTTTCACCCCAGTCACTGACTCCTCATGCCCACTGGCCTGGATCTAAACTGGTTCATCCAGACAAGGGACAGGCAGCTCAGTCCAAAGGTACACATGCAATGCCCCAGCCCCCACGCTGCTCTGTAAGGGTGTCCACAGAACCCCTGCTGTGTCCTACATGCAGGCGGAGCCCCAGGAGCAGATACCAGCTGAAAGGGGATCAACATCCAAGAGTCTGGCCCAGCTGAGGCTGAGAGAGGTGCTGTTACCTGTTTTTCCTCCTGGTCCTACAAATGCTGCGTTTCTGAAGAGCAAAGGAAGCTCTGAGCTGTAACCCTGAGTGTAACAAGCACCATGTGGAGGGAAAGGTTTTCTTATTTGGGGGAAAACCCAAACCCATCTTTTTCCTCCTCTTATTTCCACCTGCCCCAGTTTGCATGCTGTGGCCAGAGGCTCCCCAGCAGCCTGTGGCTCTCTGCAGTGGGAGTGCATCTGCCAGTGCAAAGGTGAGGCCCTGTAGAAGCAGAGCAGAGCTCACCAAAACTTACAGCAAGAGGGTTTGTGGGGCAGGCAGGACTGTCTCCCACCACAGAAAGGACATATTTCAGAGACAAGCACTGACTGGAGGGGGAAAAACTATGGTGAGACCACCCTGTTCTCAGAAAAGGTGGATTTGCTGTCATGCTGAGTTAAACTTCCCATGTAGGACACTGGCCTGAGCATGGGAGCCACGGTCTCAGGTGCAGGGTGTGCTTGTGTGTGCTGCCCACAGGTCCTGTTCCCAAGCTGATTCTTCACAACGACCCTTCATGAGGTGCTCAGGCTGCTTTGCTGAAGTGCAGTGGTGGGGCTTGTAAATCCATCAGTTGTAAAGGCCATTTGGAGCTCAGTGGGGTTTAACATATGAGGTTTTCTTGCAAGTGCACCCACGGTCTCTGTGTCAGTGTGTTAACCTTGGAGGCTTCTGCAGAAGCAACTGTTGACATCTTAGAGGGGTTTATGACACCAGGCATGTCCAGCAACCTGTAAGCCTCATTCTTGGGGCTTGGCTGGTCTCAGTGTTCTTGCCTGGGTGTTTAGCTCCTTGGGCTTCCCTGCCAGGCAGCAGCAGCTTGCTGCAATGGGGACAGTGGGGTAGCAGAGCAATTGGAGCAGGATTTGTGTTACTTACAGGCTCATGCTGTGCAATGATGATCTATGTCTCATCTGGGAATTTGCTTTTCATGATTACACGATGTGCTGATCGCATTTACTTAGTCCAGGAATTTGCTTTCTGCAACAGGGCTTGATGGCTGGGCCAAGCCCTTGGATGAGTTGAAGGAACAAACTTCCAGGCTTCAGATGTGGGGTTTCATCTGGTGTACAGGGAATCTGCCTTCATGGCTGCTTTGAAACCTTTTCTTATAGGATCAGTGTGAAGTGCTTCTCAGGTCTGGTGCTGAAGCAGCAACTTGTGGTTGGGAGGGCTGGTGCAGCTCCCCACAAGGGTCAGCAGAGCTGAGCTGCTGCCTGCCGACCCATTTTCTACTGCAGTGTTTTTGCTTCTCCCCCAGCCAGGGTTTGCAGCTCTGGAGATAGCACTGGTATGTGATTGTGAGGACTGGCAATGGCCACAGCTCTGAGCTGGGCTTCTGTACTGTTTATGAATAAATGTCAAAACAGTGTCTCATCCCTCTGCTCCAAACAGCAAAACAAAACAAAACAAGTTCCTTTGTATCCAAGAAGAAAATTATTAGCAGGAAACTAAACTGCTGTCTAATTTCAAGTATGAGTATTTCAGTTCCAAACCCTAATGTTCTCCTGGGATATTGGTTATAAATTTGTCAAATCTGTTATTCCTTTGAAAAGTCTGTGCTCAATCCAGAAAGGGAATTGAGAAGGGAATATATTGCAATGAATCCTATCCTCTGTGTGAAAACAGAATATATCTGAAATATAATTGATAGACAAGTGACACTGGGTAGAAATAATCAGTTCACCAGTGAGCCTCACTCACTTAATTTAGTATGGTTTCATTTACATACATAACATAACTCAGCATGTGTGCCTCCCTCTTCAGAAGTAAAGTGCTGCTGGGAAAGGATGTGTGAATGGCTTCAAAGTGCTCAGGGAATTTCTTCTAAAGGAGGGTGTGACAGTGGCTCCAAGAGCCTTGGCATTTCCCTGGTGATTTAGATTGTTGTGTTTGGTTATGAGTAAATGCAGACACCAACAGCCTTTGGATGTGGGTTTCCACTGCTCAGAATCCTCTCCACAGCCATCTCTTTGCTCTGTGCTGGTGTCCTCACACAGGGTGAAGACTCATTGTCCACTTAAACCTGCAGCTGTGCCCAGTTCCATCCCTGGGCATACTCTCTCAGTTTGTACAACTGATTTTCCATTTGAAATCTTGCACACAGCTCCAATTTTGTCATGTTTAATGGACAAATCCTTACACAGTGTTGCTTCTGAAACACAAATCCCTATTACTTATGAGAAAAGTAAATGTTGGCATCTTCAAACCGGTGGAAATCTGTCCTTGCGGCTTCTTGAAGAATGCCACTTTCTCTTCCATGATAGAAAGTCACTTGTCCTATGTGGCAAATCAGAGGTGCCAGACACACAGGCATGTGTGAGATGTTGCTTAAAATGCTTTTGCCTGGCTTGGTTTGGGTGACATCTCTTCTGGCCTAGTCATACTGCGTGTGCAGGGGGAGATGGGCACGGGACAGATTTCCCAAAGGTGCCAGGAGAGAGTGGCCCAGCACGGACACACCCACCAGTGAATAAACCAAGGGTGAATATCTGGGCTCACATCAGCCTGCTGCAAGTGCTCAGAGTGCAGTGTGTGCACAGGCTGTGCCTGGAGGAAGGGGCTGCAGAAAGGAGTCTCTGGTCCATCTGCACTTGTAAATGAACCTGGTCAGGGCACAGCTTTGCCTGCTGGCTTGCAATCCTCTTCACTGTCTGATGGAGGGAACAGTTCCTGGCAGCACCGTGGCCCTGGCCACCAGCACACTCCCAGGCAATGCCAGGGTGAGGCTGGGGAGATGGCACAGGCCAGGGATGGCTCACGGTGGTGGGATGGGCGAATGCATCTTGTCTGGGGGCAGAGAAAGTCGTGGGTGTGAGTTGTGCCTTTGGGGACAGAGAACTGCCCCCAGTCACTCTTCATCGATGCATTTATTATTTGACTGGAGGTGAGCAGCACCTCTCATCTGTGCCTGCAGGTCTTTGGAAGGAGCAGGTCACACCCTGCCTCTCTTCTCCATGAGAAGCAGTGTGGCTGCCCCATGTCCTGCCCTGCAATGCCCTCTCCTCGGGAAGATGCTCACGGATCAGGGCCACCTGTCAGCAGAGGTGTCTCAGTTTCACAGCTGCAGTGGCAGCAGGGTGTCATTGCTGACCGTGAGGATCTGCCCTGCTCAGCGTCCCTGGCAGGAGAGTGCCCTAATTCCAAGCAGACTCTCCTGTAGCAGCAGGCAACAAAGTAGATCCGGAAATTCCTGAGCTTTGGGAAGTGGGTTTTAATGTAATTAACTGCAACAGAAGAAGAGGTCAGATAATAGGGGCAAAGGTTTCTCTTTAAAATGAAGGAGGAGGTAAATGAAACCAGCTGCCCAGCAGTCAGTGCACTGCCTTCATTAAACATGGTACAAAGCTTATGGTGCCATGCAGCAAATCATGGATCTTTCCAGAAAATCATTTTAAATGCAACACAAGACCTGGAGGTGGGAGGACAACACACATAGCCAGCCCCCCAGATTGCCCAAGTGCTCTGGTGCCTGGCACTGTCTCTCTCTAGGAGGCACTGGGGAGCTGTGTGCAGCCTGGCCTTGCAGCCTGCTCAAGAACAAAGGCATTTCTGACTGGCAGCTGTGCTCAGCCCTGCCTCACTACTGTTCTCAGCTCATCTTTGTCCTATGCTACAGTTCCATCCAAGGATGGAGGCCAGGAATTAGGGTGGTTCATTTCTTAGCACTGGCATAAATTCTTCCCAGCCCTTGGCTGAGTCCTTCCCCTGCACCAGGCTCTGGTTTGGCCCCCTCTGGAGTGGCCCAGTCACACCTCTCTTTGCAAAGGTCTCATCCTTGTGTTCCTATGGCATAGTCAAAAGATGTTTTCAGAAATGAGATAATACAAGCAGAGGGGGGAGAATTTGTCTCAGCTTTGTATAGTAGGCATCCAAAGTATAATAGGACACCCAAAAGTCGTGGTCTTTCCTTCAAGATGTATGTCTCACCTGGGATCCCTCTTTTTCTTGGCTGGCTTCTTATGTTCCTGCAGACTGTCTGTTTATAGAGAGAGAGTGGCATTGACCTGGTGGCACAATGGCCCAGCTCTGTATGTAATTGCCTATATCTATTCTCTCCTGAATTATGAGTAGCAGCAGGGTCAGTGCTCATGGGGGGCATGCTGATGTCTCCTAGGCTTCAGGGCCAATTCTGGTCCTGTGCCATACCCAGAGCCCACTGAAAGATCTGCCAGCCTGTGTTGGAGACAAACAGTTTGTCCAAGAGCTACATCTGCTCTGCCTCTGCAGAGTGGTGGCTGACAGAGGCCCCTGCCCGTGCTGGGGAGGGTCTGTCCATTCATCTCCTTGCTGGACTAGGAGAGGAGGATGTGAGTGCCATGGACCCCAGGGCTGGCTCAGGTCGGCTGCCTGGGGAGGTTATTTGTCAGTGCTGGAGATCTCTGCAGCTGCTGCTGGCTTTTTTGGAGGTTGAAGCATTGTGACTGTTTTAGGTTGTTGTTTTCGTCCTTTGTAAATCAAGTGCACTGAGTCATTGTAAATATCAGCAAAGCTGCAGCCTTTACTCCAAGGAGTAATCCATGCCTAATGAGCTCTTCTCCTGCTTTGAAGGCCTGACAGTTGTTTGCATTTTTTGGATTTCTATACTGCCTATACTGACAGTTAAAGTTGCCAAAAGGAAATGCCCTTAACTCAGTGAGATGAAGCCTCCAGCTGGAAACCCATTCCTGAGCAGCCAGGTATCAGCACAGACCTCAGTTCCTCTCTTCCCCACAAGCCTTGTGCAGCTGGTGCCATTTTCCACTTTTCCTAGACTGAGGAGGATGAAACTACCAACTGAGAACTTCCCAGGCAGATTTGCAACAGATCCTTGCCCATTTTACTAAAGCTTTTAAATATCTTTATGCTCTGTTTATAGACCCAAAACTGAAGTGTTCCCCTCTTCATGCCTCCAGGAAATATGCTACCAGGATTTCTTGATATTTCTTGAAGCAGGAATAGTGATACTTTATTTCTGCCCTTCATGCCTCTACCAGTCTCTGTTTCTCTGCCTTATTAATGAAGATGTCAAAAAAAATGTGACCATGGCACATATTCCCAGGTATTTGTCTTGCCTGTAGGGTCTGGGCTGTGCTGAGCACCACAGCACCTTCCCAGGCTGCCTCCATGTGGTCTCTGGGAGGGCAGAGCCTCCTCTGGATCTGCTCCTGGTTCTCTCCCCTTGGCAGTGGAGCTGCATGTCAGAGCACACCTTGTGCTTGAATGAGGTGATGAGGAGGTGCAAGCTTGTCTTTGCTCTCCCAGGGGTTTATCCTGGGCTCTGGGACCATATTGGCCAAGGAGCTAAACCCTGCAGAAAACCTGATGCATTGGAGGGGTCATGCACAGACTGAGATCTATGCAACTCCGTCTTTTCCCTGTGAATGCAACCCTTTTTTTACATCTTTCAGCCAGTTTTTGGCCCAGGTGATGGGGTTTTTAGTCCACAGCAGTCTGAAAAAGCCGTTTCTGTTCAGTTTTTAAGTGTGGTGCTAAAATGCAAACATCTGCCATCCCTGGAGAACACGGCTTTGTAATTTTGCCTTAAAAAGTAATCTGTGTAAACCCCACCACTGCCTGCTGCTCACAGATCTGCTCTCCTCCCAGCAGCCAGTGGTTCGATAGTGTGTAAGTGATCGGAATGATTTTGAGCACTTCCTAAATCCTCCCTGGAGATTATCTCTGCCCTTAGCACTCTCCAGTCACCATGGATATACAGAAATGCCTCTTGTCTCCTCCTTACCCAGGTCACACAACGTTGGGGTGTGCCTGGCATGTCCCCCTGCTTCGCTGGGGACACAGCTGGGACTGCATGCCTGAGGGAGGGCTGACAGAGGGGGTTCTTCTCGTTTAATGCATTTGCAAGTTGAGCCTGTAATAGAATTCCACTCTGGGACAGTCAGTGACTTGGAGCAGGGAGACACAAAAATCCTCTCCAAGCGCTCGTGCGTGCTGCACGTGTGCCAGGTGCTCTGTGTGAGGCTGAGTTAGCCCACAGCATCCTTTGGGTGCTCCTGCTTTCCAGCACCCAAGTGAAAACAGCCACTACAACTGCTGCAGCTGCTCACTGGTGCAGATGAGATGCATCTCATGGAGAAAGCAGCCCTGGAAAGGTGAATCCACCTCTCTTCAGAGCCCAGGTCTTTAGCCTGTTATGCATCCCAGCACCCACAGCTGCACCGAGGTCTGCAGGAAGGGAGAAGGGTCTGTGTAACTCTGGTGAAATCTGAGTCGATGTAGATCCAGTGAAGGATGGGAGGCAATGACTAAGTCCCACCAGCCCCAGCCAGAGCTGCTGCAGTTCCTGGGAACCTCCATCCTCCCAACGTGGCTCTGACGTACCCTGGGGCTTGCTGTGATGAGTGGCTGATGCACAATGCAGATTTGGGAGGAGAAGGTTCACGAAGTTTCTCTTGCAAAATCTATTTATCAGAAAAAGGGCCAGCCCAAGGGTATGCCAGTGCCTGCTGCAGCAGCCATCCTGGTCCCTGCAAGACTGGCAGGAGCCTCTGGGAGACGTGCAAGGGCTGCCATTTCTCCTTGCATGGAGCAGAGGTGACAGCCCAAGACTCTTCTTCAGGAGGAGCAGGTTGGGATTACCTCTAGACACAGGGTATGCACAGTCAGAACAGCATGCTTCACCTCATGTCCTGGAGCCAGGAGACAGCAGCAAGACATTTCAGAGGCTTCCTCTCACACTTAGAGACAGATGATTCACATTGCTATGGGCAGCACTGTAGCTGCACTTCATAAAATCAAGCACATGGAGAGCAGGAATCAGCCCCCTGTATGGGAAACACTCCCTGGCATTCGGAGGCCAGAAGGTATTTCTGTGAGAGCAGGACTTCCTCTGCTGGTAACAGCCACCACATTTCTTGACAGAGGGATTCAGCTGTGGATTTTTCTGGAAGAGCAAGCAAGGAAGGTGCAGGTTGTGCAGGAGTGCTGAAAAGCCTTTGCAGGTGGCATTTTGCTCCCAGCTTTTAGAATACTTCCCCCAGAGTTTCACCAGCGAAACTTAAGACATTGCAAAACTTCCCATGGTTTCTGAAGTGCAGGATGCTCAGTGTTCAGGGTGTGTCCACCTTACATCCTGTTTTGGAGACTGAAGCATCTGCCAGACAGGCATGGCCAGAGGGCCAGGATAGGACAGGGTGCAAGCAGGGACTCCATCAGAGCAATGGAAGCTTCTTAGCACGGGACAGCTGCTGAACAGGAGGACACGGTTTAGGGGCAGAGATACTCCCAGCTGACTGACACTGTCTTCTTATTTTCCTTCCAGTTACTACATTGATGGTCGAGTGGCCAAAGTGACAGACTTCCTGAAAACACGCCTGTTAGACACACTCTCAGACCAGATCAGGAAAATCCAGAAGGTGAGCGAGTGCAAAGGCTCGGCAGGGGTGAGGGGACACCATGCCTGCAGTGCCTGGCTGTGGCACAGCTCATGGCCAGGGCTCGGCACCGACACACTCCCAGGGGAGCTGGTGTGGGGTGGGGAGGGAGGATGGCTGCTGGGCCCTGTGCTCCCAGCCAAAACACAGCCAGCCCTCATTCAGGGCATGGGCTGAAACACCAGGCAGCACAAAGCCTGGCCCCAGAGTGGGATGTGTGCTGGGTTTTGAGGGAAGAGGCCACGGGCTGCAGCACAGCACGGGCTGTGCAGCTGTGCTGGGCCTCAGGCTGGATGCACAGGGCAGGAGCAAACACCATGCAAAGCCCTGCTAAGGCAGCTGACTGGCTTGTGTCTCCCATCTGTCTGTTCTTGAAGGGAGCAGCACGTAATGAGGGGGGAACTGAACTTGCCCCCCAGAACAAGGAGAGGAGTGAGCAGCCAGATGGTACCAAACCTTCCTGAGCACAGCTGGTGCCATGTCTGCTCAGGAGGGAGCTCCTACTGCCATTTCTTGCCCCACTTGCTCACACAGCCCAGAAATGTTGCTTGCAAAGCAGTGACAGTTGCATTCCCAGAGTGATTCTCACTGGTGGAGAATTGTGACCCTTATGAACTAGTGTCATTTTTCCCTGTTGATTGTGTTTTGATGGTGTCAAAAAACCCAGCTGTTGCTGGCCTGTGGTGTCAGTCCATGGCTCTGCCTGGCTTGTGAGTTCTCCTTTCCTCACTGGTCTGGGGGACTCAGCTTGCATCTCTAACAATGAGATACAGGACAGGGGCTTTGCAGGGTCCCCCTGCTTAGATTGATAGAGGAGCCAGGGCTGAGACTGACACACTCAGCTGTCAGTCCTGGAAGAAATAAGGAACACCTAGTGAGCAAAACAGGCCTTAGGGACTAGAGATGTCCATCCATCTGTCTTGTCTAGGTTTTAAAATCTTACCACTTACCATAATGTCTCACTTGTAATTCCTGCAGGGAGAAACCATAGAATGAATAAACAGCTCCAAGAGGCCCCGGGAAAGGGGATGAGGGTCAGTGCAGCAAAGCTGGAGGAGAGAAGCTGCTTGATGAGCCCTCTGGCACAAGCTGGGAGTCATCCATGTATGTGGATGATGCTGCTGCTGTGGGGGAGGCACAGTGGCCAGTGGAATCACTGTGGGGCAAGCAAGAGACACCAGCTGACCCAGCCCCCATGGGTATAATACCCTGGCAAAAGTAATGGCACATGTCCCACCTCTGCTGCGGGTCAGAACCGGCTGGGAACCGAGTGGGACTCCATCCATTCCCAGACCAGAAGCAGCAAGGAGCTGCCCTTGGTGCAATTTAGGGGAGCCCTCACATCCATGGGCCAGAATTTGGTCTGCACAGGGCGCAGGGCCGGGGAAGGCTCTCCTGGGAATGCCAGTGTGGCTGAGCAAAAGCACAGCACTGGGTGCTAATAGCCTCCAGCTTGGCTCTGAGTCCCTGCATCCTGCCGGGGCTGATTAGAGCAGCTGGACTTGTCCACTTCCCTGTTTTATTGCTTCCTCTCCGGCCGGGGAAGGTGGCGGGCTTAGATAATTACAGGCAGGATGCCAACACCTCTGGGGCTTCAGTCAGGGTTGTCGACTCTCACAGGCTGTGAGTGGGAGGCAGCTCAGAGCTGGCGTATTTAACATCTTTGAGGGATCCCAGTCCATCCAGCACATTCCAGGGCTCCTCACTAATGGGGCAGGATCCATCAGGCTGCTCCGAGCGTTCCTGGGGCCGCTGGGTTTGCAGACATCTGGTCGTGGGAGCTTGTCACCCAGCCTGGAGAACAGGGATTGCAGGAGAGGGGACAGGGTGTGGTGCCGAAGCTTGCTCAGGCTGGGAGAGGGCAGCTCTGGCCACCTGAGCCCTCCTGTCCCATCTGGCATCTGACAGGTGTCTGCACTGCCAGCTGAAGCCTTGTAAGGGGTGGGCCAGCATGCTCAGACCTGCATGTCCCAGCTGTGCCATGCACCCCTCAGGTTGCAAAGCAGTCCCTGCCTAGCTGTGGGACTGACTAGCTGTGACTGGAGGACTCCCACTGCTTTCTCCTTGAGTGCCTGCCCACCTTTCATCCATGTGGCTCCAGTATGTGACCCAGTGCTCCCACACTGCAGAGCCATTGGGGCGCGGGTGCTCCCCATGGCTGGCAGCCACCTTGAAATGGGGTATGGAGAGCTAAGGTGGCATGAGAGGGCAGTCTGTGGGATGGAGTGCATGGGGAAACTACAGGGGAAGAGCAAGGTCTGGGACTGGGAACATGAGAGTATGTTTGGGAGCAGCTCCAGAAGATGTGAGTGGGTGTGTGGCAGTAGAAGGAAAGAGTGAGGAATAGTCTCCCACCACCCAGCCAAGGGAAAGACACAGAGTGACATGCCATGGCCAGGCAGGCACTGAGACTCCAGCAGCACCATCACCAAAGGTCTCCACAAATCTTCTAAGGGTGTGGGACGAGATGTATGCCTTGACTTTAAATCACAGGTTCACCAGAGTAATTTTGGTTGCCTTTGTCTCTCATGCAGGTAGTGAACACGTACACACCAGGGAAGAAGATCTGGCTGGAAGGTGTTGGCATGACCTCAGCTGGAGGCATGAACAACCTCTCTGATTCATATGCAGCTGGGTTCCTGTGAGTGACACTGGCTCCCCAGCACCAGGGCACTGCCACCCCCATAGGCTCTGCAGGCTGAGGTGCTGCAAAGGCACTGCAGCTCCATGAGAGCAAGCTCCATGCCCAGAGAGCCCCTCAGTGCTCTGTGGCAGCCTGAGTATAGATAATTTCTCCATTTCATCCCTGTTACCCCTCCTCAGCTCTGCTTTCCATTTTCTCTCCTTTGAAGCTACAACCATTTCTGGCTCCTGGGGCTTGTCCACTGGCACAGCCCCATGGCCTGGATATCCTGCTGCAAAGTCCCAGTTCAGATCTTCAGAGCTGGCTGTGATCACAAGAGATGAAGGAAGATTACCTAAGCTTTGCAGGGAAGCACAGGGACATGCCTCAGCTATCAGGGTTGTGGCAGGCTGTGAGAGCTGAAGATCTTGCCCAGGAAGAGTGAGAAGACTGGCCAGTGCACAGGTCTGGTCTGCCCTGCTCAGACAGAGAGTGCAGAGTGCTGGCAGGCTGGGGCAGCACCCCAGGCTCTGAGCAGAGGGCTGAGATATTGGGGTGCACACAGGGGCTCAGGCACGGGTTTGGGACAAGCAAGTTGGGCACAGCTGAGGCAGAGGAAGAGGCAAGCAGACCTGCTGGGGCAGGCATAGGCGGGAGCCAGTTAATGCCCAGCTCACAAACCCATCTGGAGGCTTCAGCTCAGGTGCTGGAGCAGGGATAGGGTCAGATGCATGAGAGCAGCTGTGCCACTGGGACCAGGCAGTCTTTCCATAGTGTTCCCCCCATGGTGCACCCCCCACACCCCCCATGGTGCCCTGGCTCTGTTCCCTCTGTCCCCAGGTGGCTGAACACGCTGGGCTTGCTGGCCAGCCAGGGCATCGACGTGGTGGTGCGGCATTCCTTCCTTGACCACGGCCACAACCACTTGGTGGACCAGAACTTCAACCCCTTGCCGGTAGGTCTGCCCAGGAACACCATGCTGCTGCTGGCTTCTCCTTGCACGTTCGGGGGGATTCTCTCCTTGTGGCCTCTCTGAACTCAGCTGGAAAATGGCTTTTCCAGGTCTGTTCCTTACTGTGTTAATAGGAGATGTTAGTTCCTGTCAAGTTCAACGTGCTGGAGGCAGGTGGGAGAGCAATACCTCTGTAGCTGAAATTTCATCTAATGCTCCAGGGTTGGTAGCACAGGAGGGAGGCTGGTACCATTGAGGGGCACCAGGGCAGGCTGGTGAGTTGGAGGGATGGAAGTGGCAGGATTACCATGCATGGCATGGGGTGGGCAGCTGGGTCACTGGCTACTGTTGAGCTGGCCCAAGGGAAGCCAGGCTGGAGCTTCAGCGTGATTTCAGATTTCTAGAAACCAAGGTGAAAGCTTCACAGCCAGCAGTGCTCCTCACCCCACAGCATCCCGCACTCTTCAGAAGCACCTGGGCAGAGGGGAACTCCCAGAACACATGGTGCTGATAAGGAAACCATATGAAAAACCCTGTTAAAAGTAGCAGGTTTCCTTTTCCTCTGGGGGTTAGTAAATGCACTGCCTTGTAAGCAGAGAGCCTGGCAGAGCAGCTGGGTGCTTTGCATCTCTCCTAGGAGGGATTTATTGGTCCATGACCCAGCAGACACTGCCAGTGGGCTGGGGATCCCTGTTGGAGATGTGCACAACCCCGGCACTGTGAGCCTGCCCTTGATGCTGTGCTGGGATCCAGGGGTGGCTGCACAGGAGCAAAGTCTGAGGGAGCCGCATCTCAGTCAGCTCTGACTACTCAGGCAATGAAAACAACATCCCTGCAACAGCATCCCTGAGCATCAGGCTGGCTCCAGAGAGCAAACCAATGAGCAGGAGAGCACGGTCCACTGCCTGTGCTGCTCTGGGTATCTCCTGGGGCACCTTGCTCTGCTCCCACATGCAGCCTCCCAGCAAGCATACCTGCCAGCTCTGGGGGCCTGGACTGGGGGGAGCCTGGGGGACTTTGAGCTTTCTTTGCGATGAACCCGAGCCTGCAGCTAGCACTCGATCGATTTCTCCTGAAGAGCCAATTTCCCTGGCCAAGCCACATCAACCGTTTTCCCAGGGTTTCAGGGCCCCCTGGATTGCTCCTGGCTGGATGGGTGCAGGCCAGCTCCTGCCTGCCTGGTGCACGAGGGTAGCAGGTGGCTGTGGCCAGCTCTCCTGGCACAGCAGCTCAGAGGGTGGCCCATGGCCAGCTCTCCTGGCACAGCATGGCAACAGCCCCAGAGCGGCTGGAGAAGGAGTGCAGCTCAGAACGGGATTAAAGCCAGGGAAGGAGTTTCCCAGGCTGTTAGACTCAATGGAAGTCTTTAACTTGGATTTTGCTGTTGTTTTAAAGATAAGTCTCCCAATAAGTTAGGTGCCAATCGCTGTCATGATTGTTTCCTCACTCCTCCATGTGCTTCAGCACTGATCCCGCATCCCACCACTGTGCTCCTGCACAAACTCTGGCGGGTGCTTCCACAACCCCTTTCCCTCCACCCCTGTGCTTTAAAAGAGCCATAGGCAGGTGAAACCCGACAAAGGGTTTGAAAGCTGCAAACCCCATAAAGCCCAGCAAGACCGGGCGGTGACCTGCTCCGCGGGACAGCGGCTGCTCTTTTCCCGTGGGAGCTATCAGGAAGATAAAAGCCGCTGGCCGTACCTGTGCGGGGCGGCGGCGCTGTGAAATACAATCTGCTCATTAGCTGCCATGACAAAGGGGTTTCCGCACGCCGGCTGGGCGTGAGGCAGCTCTCAGCTGCCTGCTGAGAGAAGGGCTGCACCGCCACGGCATCAATCACAGCTCCAGCTGGCAGCTCCTCAGGGAGCTGGGAGCCAGTCCTGGGCTCCCCATAGCAGTCTTTGCACCTCCTTCTCCTCCCCTGCCACTGCTGATGCCTGCTTGTCCAATAAGAGGATGGTCTCGAGTGGCAGCAGTGTGGCCAAGGGGCACTGAAGCTTCTCAGAGAAATTAGGAAGGTGCTCACATCTCTGCTGGGCTTCCCACACACAGCTGACTCATGAACTAAGTGGCATCTTGTGGCTTTTGGGACATCTTGCAGGGGACACAGTCATTGTACGCCCCTCCAGGTCCTTCACCCATGGAAGGGCAGCTTGAGTGCCCATCCTGGTTACCAGAATTGCCTGTCCACTCTCCCTCTGAGCGCAAGTGTTTTACTGCCTTGTTATTTTTGAGATAACATTTTCACGTGTGGTTGGAGTGCTTTTTCTTCCTGAGTGATTGGGGCAGTCAGCTGTATAATAGTCAGAGAAGCCCTTCAAATAAAGCCCTTTGCAGGTCCATCAGTCTGCCTGCCTGCACTTTAAACCTGTACCTGTGTGGGAGTAAGGAGTGGACGGAAGGAGGGCAGGAGCAGCACCAATATTCGCTCTTCACAGGGCAGTGCCTTTGAAATGCTGATCCGGCATTTAGTACCTCTAGGATCATTTCAGGCATGCAATGTACATACTCTATCTCTCTTTCCTTAATATCTCTCTGAAACAGTCCAGAGGGAAGCAATACATTTATTTCACCCCAGGCAGGCGTGAGATTTCTCTTCCGATTCTTACAGAATGTTAAAGACGTTTTTCAGTGCTCTTCCACGTGGTATTCACCTCTTTTTTTATCCATCCTTGGTATTGATTTCGGCTCCTTTAACGTACAATGCTGTAAGATTATATCTATGCAGAGGAAAAAAATTGGGCATATTTCTAGGCAGAGCTTGAGGAACACAAACCCCATGGAAAAGCCAAAGCTGAAAACCAGACTTCCATCTCCTGTGGCTCCTCATGGATCTTCCCCTAAAGAGTATGGGTGGTGAGATACTGGGTTTGGTAGACACTTAAAGTTTTTTTCTGCATATAAGATTCATATGCAGGATGGGAAAGTCGTGGAGGGAGCAAGGGTGAATTGACAGCAGGGGCTGCCTGCTCAGCTGTGGTGGTGGTAGAAGACAATATGATATTGCCTGTGAATTGATGGCGTCCTTGGGAAAGCATCACAGCAGTGCGAAGGTCTGTGCCCAATGGCGCTGTGATCAGATGCTTGGATGCTGCGGGTCATTTTTCACCTCCTCGGCTTTGCCCAAAGGCACTGAGGAGAACTTAACGGGAAAGAATATTACTGTCTGTCCTGGAGGAGGGAAGACCCTGAGCGCATACCAGGTCTATCAGACCTGTCCCGAGCACTTCCTCATTAGGGAATGTGTTGGGCCCCTCCAGTTTCCGGGTCCGAGGAGGCAAGGGGCCCTCCAGTGAGGTGCCAGGAGCGGGTCCCCGGCCATGCTCCCGCCTGCTGCACGTACACTCTCCCCGGTGCGCTCATTAGCTGAGCTGCCTTGGCAGGAGCCGCTGCTAATTGCAGCTGAAGGTCCCAGCCGGCTCCCCAGCCGCTGCCCCTCCCGCCCCTGCGCTGCACCCGAGGGGATCCTCCCCAGGCCGGGTTGCGGGGGCTGGGTCCTTGCCCACCCGTGCCCATGCCCACCCTGGGGGCCAGGGCGGTTCATCCCTGCCGCTGCACCCGCACATCCCGCACATCCAGCACCGAGTCACCGGCCGGGCTGCCAGAGCAGGGCTGTGGCTGCTGTTCCCCCGCGGGGACCCTCGGCTTCAGGCCACTGTGCAGGAGAGGGTGGTCGGGTCGGACTGCAGGCAGAGGCACGGTCCCAAGTCTGGGAGTGATGAAGGGTGGGGAGCGGGAGCAGGTTCAATGGAGCTTGCACACACATGGAAGCTGTTCCTAACGACTGTAAATCTGCTGCGCGGGCGTCTGGCACCCCCATCTGCCCTGCACGCTAGAGCACTGACTCTGGTGGGAGTGATGCCTGCAGACAGGGAAGGGGTGGGAGAGGCAAGGATTGGCAGGAGCTGTTGTTACAGGACGTTTGCTCTGGCCACAGACGGGAGGGATGAAATCCCGGGCACTTCAAGTGTACCCGGGGGAAAAGGTCTCTCATGAGACGGCAAGCTAAAGCAGGGTTTGCTGAAGGGCAGAGTGGAAATGGTGCCCTGTAGAAGTCTCCCAGCGAGCCTTGGCACAACTGCCTGGACCAGGTTTGAGTAGGGCATGCCCTCCACTGCCTTGTCCTATCATGTCTCAAGGACTGAGGCATTGTCTGCTTTCTGCACCCTCTCCTCCCAGGAGTTCTGGTTCCAGCTTAGCTCTGAAGATAGTTGTATCTGTGAACGAGGAGACAGATTTAAAGCACCTAAACTCTGCTCGCTGTCACATTGGGTTAAGGGGCCTTTCCATCTTGGTGCACCAGAAAAGAGGTCTCTGAAGTGCATATGCATGGACTCTCAAATGGATCAAAGCCACGCTGTAGCTAGCAGCGCTGGCACCCACCCACTGGAGCTGCAAGACATGTGCAGAGCTGGAGCTGGACTGTTCCTCCTGCACTGGAGTCTGGGGCAGAGACAAACTCCATCTGGGACCGGCAGCAGCAGCTTGGTCTTGGAAGGATGGACACAGCCACTGCTCACATCTCCCAGAGGCACCATGCCAGTGCTGAACCTGCCCAGCTTGGTCACAGAGCCAACCCAGGGCTGTGGACGAGGTGGGACAGAAAGAGCATTCCCAGAGTGGATTGGTGTTCTGGAAGAACAGGAAACAGAAAAATTGCATTTGGTTTCCAAGCCCTCAGATCTGGCAGCTCCACTCCCTTCCTGTAGCCTGCATCGCCTGGACCCTGTTAGGGAGAGGTGATGACAAAAGAGAGATTTGGCTGTTCCTCCATCTGCTCAGATCCCCGGAAGCTGGAGGCTGCTGGCTGGAGCCAGGCTGTGATGGGCAGTAGGCAGGGGTCACGTCCTTCTTGCCACTGCCCTGTTTCCTGGGCAGGCTGTCCCCTCCGTGCCACTGATGCCTGGCAGCAATTCCTGTGGCTGCAGCTCCCACTGTAGGAATTTTGCTGTGGACCACTTGCTTGAAGAGAAAGCTGCAGGAAGACGTAAAGGCACAAGGCAATGCAGGAAAGAGTGGTGTGAGATGGAGTGTTCACAGCTGTTAGAGCAGGAAGGAAGAGGTTCAGCAAAGTGAAAGCAACCGATGCCCAGGCAGAGATGTCAGCAGCTTCAGAGGACTGGTGGTGGGTCACCTGCAGGGACCTGGCCTCAGCAAAAAAGGGATTGGTCAGTGTTGGCCATTCCTTTCACAGGTGGAGGTGCCCAGATCAAAGCAAAGGCCTGTCCTGCCCAGAAGGGACAGAGCAGAGGGAAGAGGCACTTCACTGCAGTGTCTCTGTGTGTGCTGCTTCCTCCTCCCCTGCTGGTGCCAGCAGCCTCTGGCAGCCCAGTCCACTTGAAGCCCCCTTGTTTGGGGCTAGAAGGAGCCTTGTTCCCAATGCATAGACCATCTCTGGAGTGTCGTGCATGGGGCTCACTCACAGACTCTCCAGTACAGCAGCAAATGTTGTAGGAGACTGCTCAGTTCTCCAGAACCTCCACACAAGGAGGGGGCACACACAAAACAGAAAACAGATCATGTCCTTGAGGATGGGGGCATGAGAGCTCATGAGGGCAGCATTAATGTCTGAAGCTGATGATTTTGACTTCAGAAAATGTTGTTCCCTTTGGGATGAGGCTCTGCCCTGCTCTGCTTGTCAAAGGACCTTGCAAAGGGTTTGGCTGAGAAAACCTTGAACTCCCACTTAAGAAGCACATAAAACTCGGGAATGATGTTAAAAGCAGCATTATCCAGCCTTGGTAAGGAACAAGCAGCTACAGCTTGAACAGGATGTAAGGACCTCCGCGGGGAGAAAGCTTTGGATGCTGAGAATCTCTTTAATCTAGTGGAAAAAGAAATAACAAGAACCATTGGTTGGAAGCTGGAGCCAGACAATTTCAAGACAAAAATAAGGATTGGGATTGTTAACAGTGTGGATATGTAACTGCCTGAACAGGCTTCCTTGGAAGTGGCAGCTTCTCCATCCCTCCAAGACTTCACAACCACAATCACTACTTTTCTGTAAGATGCTTTTGCCAAAAACAAGCCATCAGGCTCAACAAAGGGATAAAAGAGCAAAGCTCTCTTTCCTGTGATGTTCAGACCAGCCAGCCCTTATCTGCATGTAGGTTGCTTGGACTGTGGAAAAATGCAGATTAATTAAGGTGCAGGGATAGAGCTCTTTGTAACAGGCTGCTGAAATCTGAGTTTGCGTAAAGCACAGGGGAAGAACTTGGGCAGCTTCAGAAGCAAGAAGAAGCAATAGGAAGCAGATTAGGATGAGCACCAGCCAGCTGATGCTGCTGGTGACCTGGGAACATGAGCCATGCCCTGGCAGCCCCAGCCAGAGGAGGCTGCTCACCACGGGCTCACAGCCCACTTGTTTGAAGTTCAGCTGCCTTTGCTGGTTACAGTCCCCAGGAGACTGAAGGGCTATGGTTCTTTTACTCTGGTTTTCTGGTTGTGGAAATGGCTTCTCACAAGTGGAGAGCACGGAGATGAACTCAGGTGGGCAGCACAGCTGCTTTGCTGCCTCTAGGAGAGAGCACGGGGGATAACTCCTGCACTTCTCCTGACGGCTCTGCAGACAGAAAGGTCTGGTTAGTAGTTCTGCCTCGGGGTCTTGCCTAATCAACTTTGTTTCCAAAAGCTGAAGTCTCTAAAACTCCTGCAATGAAGTAAAATGTGCAAAGAGATCAAGTAGGACCCTCTGGGTTTTTCCTCTCTAGTGGAAAGCTTGTACATCTTCACTGGCCTCATGGGGCTCAGAAGATGAGGCTCCCTGGGCTCTGCACATCAGCTCACCCAACACAAGCCCCCCCCCGCCCATAAATCAGGGGTCCCAGACAGGAGACCTCCTGAGGCACAGGAGGGCTCTGCCTTCTTCATCTGCAGAACTGCTTGATGCGTCTGCAAAGTCATTAAACCAAGGAAGATCCCTCGATTCCCGTGGCACTAATAACAAACCAGATTCCTCTCTGCTATCCCTCTACTGCTACAGCTCACAACAAGAGTCTTCTGTGACTCCCAAAGACAAATCCTTTCTGCAGTTGCACTGGTTGGAGCAGCCCATCTCCCTGGAGATTGCTGAGGCTGCCCCTGCCAGGATGCCCAGCAGCACACTGCGTGTCTTTGCAAGGGGTATGTGGGCACTGCCAGCCTGGGGAACTTGCTTGCACAGGGTGTGCCACATGGGAGCGGGGGCCAGCTGCTGCCAGGGGCTCAGGAAGAGGTCACTAACCAGTGGAAAACCATCCTGCTTGCAGCCAAGGCGGGTTTCAAGAGCAACTATTTTCCAAGATGGTCCCATTTGAACAGGAGCTGGTAGCTGCAGGTGCCCAGCAGCCCTGGTGTGATTTTGGCCAGGGTTCACTCTTGCCGGTGGAAGGAGCAGCCCTGGAGCACCAGCCCAGCTGGGGAGAGTATCTGTCCTCAGCAGGTTTGTTTCAGCCATGCTAGGTGTGCACGTGTAATTCATCATCCAAGTGCTTGGTGTCACCAGGACCTGGTAATTTATTGAAAATCACGTGATTTTGGCCCCTCACACAAGTGGGTTTGCGATGACGCGAAAAGCTGCAGCTGTCTTCAGGGCTTCCCTGCAGTGAGCTGAAGAGCTCAAGTGCCTTGAGGCCAGTGCTGACGACTCCTTTTTCAGCCCCGGGTCATTTTCCTGGCCCTCCTTTGAACTCTCTTTGGTATTTTCACATCCTTCTTGAAACGGAGACTTTGGAGCTAGCTTTGCCAGCAAGGCAAGGTAAAATCACAGCTCTCCCCTCACCTCCTGCAGATGTTGGAGAGACACAGTGGTCCCTGCACTGCCCTGGAGGCACTGCCTGTGCTGAATTACAGCTGTAATCACCTCATACTTTGCAGAACAGCTCACCCTAAATCACTGCTGGCTGTCTTACCCATCCCATGGCACCTGCATGGTTTTTCTCAGAAAAGCTGTGTACCTTTAGCTGAGCCAGAAGCTCACAAAACATAGCCAACATTTTCAGAGAGACAATCATCTGTCCTTGTGCCCAGCTTGGGGGATGCTGAATGGCACAGCTCTGCCCGTGAGCCACCATGGCAGGAGCCTGGGGCTCAGTGCTCCCAGCTCCACGGGGTTAGTCAGAGCATCCTTGGGAAGAGCATGTGCTGAGATGTGAAATTTGGCAACAGCTGGGGCAGGTCACAGAGCTGGGCAGGCTCCCAGGACACCCACATTACAAACCTTGCTGCTGCTGAGCCTTGAGAGTGGAGGGACACTGATGTCAAAGCAGCACATCCCTGGGGACAGCCCAGCCCAGAGGGGTGAGTGCTCAGCTGGAGACTGGAGCTGCTGGTGCCAGTTCCCCATGGAGGCAAGGCCATTGAGAGCCCTCTGCAGAGCAGCTCTTGAGATCCATATGGAAATTCTGAGGGCAGACACTGAGAGTCTGGCCTCTGTCACTCCTGTAAGTTGTGGGTGGATCTCATCAGTGGATGGAGAGGAGGTGAGAAACCCCAAGAGGGCTTCTAGAAAAGACCTAAGAGCCTGAGCTGGCAGGTAGCTCAGGAAACCAAACTTAGTTTTAACTCCTGACCATGGGGCTAAACACTGAAGCCTGTGCTTATCTTTGTCCTCACTGCAAACTCAAGTAGTTACTCATCTAATGACTCCATTAATCAGGGTGGCTTGCCAGAGAGACAGCAGTACAGTTTCTCCTGCCTGCTGTGAGCCTGAGCAGCACAGACTGGCACTGCTTCGCACAGCAGCTTGGTGCAGGCAGGGGCATCCTCAGGCTGTAGAGCCAGCAGGGTCAGGGACAGTGGCATGGCCTCATTGACAGCACACATAAGCAGCATTGAGCAACTGCAGCTCGTTCTCCCTGGGAGCTTTGGCCTTGTGGCTGAGCCTTCTCAGGCTACAGGAGCCTCTCCTTTCACACTCCCATCTCCTTCGGGGCCCAGAGTTTGCAGAGGAAGCAGTTACCAGGCTGGTGTGGCACAAAGCCCTATGGTTTTGGCTGGGAGTAGTAAGAGAAGAACAGAAGGTGGCTTTTCCTCCAGCACTGTGCCAAAATCTTGCCCAGAAAGTGAGAAGCGTGTCTGATCTCTCTTTGCCAGACCAGCTAAGTGCTGGTGGAACAAATCAGTTTCTGCTGCACTGGAAAGAGCATGGGGCTGGCAGTCCAACCTGGCTGGTGGGTTTTCGCCTTGTGCTGGTCACTGGTCCCCCCACTGCTTGGTTTTATATGCTGACCTCTACCCAAAATGCACATTAATCAGGGGCTGTGTGAGAGCTCCCCACACACAGGATGGATAACTGACTCTATATGAGGTATCTGTACTTCCACCTGCCCATTCTGCCCTACATCCTGTGGGTCTGGAGGCCCCATTCCCAACCACATGCTTTTCTGGGATGCAAGACCCCTTTCTCGTACTATTCTGACTCTGCAGGGCTTTCCTTGCTCTTCCCAGGCACTGTGCAGAGACACAGGGTGCTTGTTCAACACTTGTTTCCCCCTCGCTATGCAGGTCAGACCTGGCAGGCAGAGCAAACCTTGGTGCCAGTGTGACCGTCACTGCTGGATGTTTGACATTGCCAGCAGGGAGCGGGGATCATTCCAGTTGCCCTGGGGCACATGGCCCCTCCAGGACATCCAGTCTGGGCTATTCAGAGGGTGTTTATCCAGCAGAGTAAACATGTGTGAAGGTGCCTCAGCACCCACAGGCAGCACTCAGAGAGAAGCAGGGTGAGAGGCTCCATCTCCCCAGCATCACCTGGTATGCCTGGAGGGGCCAGAACCCCATCCTGCAGAACAGCAGGCGAGGGCCTGAGCCTGCCCTTTCCCTTCCCACACCCCTGCTTCATTTACCACACACCTCCCGGCTTCTGCAGCGGATGAGTGGGGGGCCCTGCCGGCAGCAGCCTCCATCACCACACAGCCTCACCTCCCTCCCCAGGGCTCGGGGCCCATCCTGTGTGCCGGGTGAGGCCGTGCCCTGCGGGAAAATGTAGCGTGTGCTGACGTAGTTAAGGCTGCATCATTTATGCACGTGTGTAGGGTCTGAGCATTTCCTCTTTCGTGACTGCTTGGCTTCCCCATGCTCCACAGGAGGCTTTGAAATGGGAGCAATACCTCTGGGAAGCTGAGCACCCTCAGCAGTCCCAAAAGCCAGTGTGCCATGAACAAAGAGAGTTCTGGTGTGCTCCAGCTCTGTGTAGAGAGTGGGGGAAGAGCCTGCTCCAGGGACATCGTGACCCTGTGTGCATCAGCTGGAGCTGGTGTGCAGGTCCACAGCATGGCTGTGTGTTGATCCATGGGTATGTGCGAGGGTACTCATGCCGCTCTCCATGCTCTGCAACCCAGCCAAAAGCTGAGCTCCCTTAGAGGGTACCCATGTCTCTCATCACGGCCAATGTATTCCTCCCTGAATCTCTTCCCTGGAAACATTCGTGCCATTATGGCTTGGACTGCACAAAAAAAAAAAAGCTTATCCCAAGGCAGACATCTGGCACACAACATTTTCACCCCAACAGCCAAAATTTTCCTAGGCTGCAAGCAGGGGAGCCAGCCTTTCCTGCCCACGCCCACTGTGAGTAGGGGGGGCTGTTGTGCTGCTGACTGTCCCCTCTGCCCCCCAGGACTACTGGCTGTCCCTGCTTTACAAGCGCCTCATTGGTCCCAAGGTGCTGGCGATCCACGTGGCCGGTCTCCAGAGGAAACCCCGGCCCGGCAGAGTCATTCGCGACAAGCTCCGGATTTATGCCCACTGCACCAGCTACCACAAGTAAGTGCAGCAAGGAAGGCTGGGGGTTACAGGCTGGGATAAGTGGTATCCCCCGGAGAAGGGGACCAGCAAGGACACGCCGGGGCAGGTTGGCTTCCCAGGATACTCACTCGGGTGCTGCTCCGGCTGCTGTCACAGTGAAGGGAGAGTGCAGGAATGGCGATGCCTCCGATGAAAGTCGTGGCAAGCCCGCGCCTGGGAACGGGGCCGGCTGGGGCCGGTGCAGTGGCCGCCGGGCAGCCTGGGCAGCAGAGATCAAGGGAGTGGATTTCACACGAGGGGCCCCGGTCGGTCGGGTTACCCGCCAGGCCGCCCTGCCGGGGAGCCCAGCCTGGTTATTGTTTCGCTGATAAGGTCTTTGAAAGCACCTCAGCGAGCCGCGGGGGCGGCCACCTCCTCCGCGGACACAAGTTGCTATTGTGGAGGAGGAGAGACTGTTTCTTTACACAGTCCAGATGCTTTCAACATGCCTCCAGCTCGGTAGGAAACCTTGTCCAGTAACTGACAGGTGCAAAGTGCTTTATAGCCTTTGTTTGGGGCTGCCTGATTAGGCAGGGACAGAGGATCAGTGTCTGGACCTGTCTGTCAGGTGCCTGGGGTGGCGGGGGCAGACGCCACTCACGCACAGAGCTCCTCTCCGTTCTCAGCCTCCTCCTTGCAAGGTTGGGGAGGGGGGCTGTCCTGGGACTGCCACTCTGTCCCGGGCCATCCCCACTCTGGAGACTGTTGCAGCATCCTCCCGAGCCACGTCACTGCTGGCTGAAGGGGGGGTTTGAAAGGTGTCACCACAGAACCAGGCTTCATGATGGGAAGGTGGCATGTCCCTGTGAAGGGCCAGCAGGATAGTGAATCTGGATGTCTGAACGAGGACAGTTCTTCCAGTGACCCCCAAGCCCCTCCTTGGAGGTGGTGCTCCCTGGGGACATGGCAGCGCAGCCCTCATCTCCACTCTCCCCTTTGCAGTCACAACTATGTCCGGGGATCCATCACCCTTTACATCATCAACCTGCATCGCTCCCGGAAGAAAATCAAGCTGGCAGGGACGCTGCGGGACAAGATTGTCCACCAGTACCTGCTGCAGCCTTATGGCAAGGACGGGCTCCACTCCAAGTGAGTTTGGTGCTTGTGGCTGGGACTGCCACCACTGTCCCATCCTCAGTGCCACTGCGCTGACCCTCTCCTGGTCCCACAGGTCGGTCCAGCTCAACGGGCAGCCGCTGGCCATGGTGGATGACGGGACTCTCCCCGAGCTGAAGCCTCGCCCGCTGCGGGCCGGCCGCACCCTGGTCATCCCCCCGCTGACTATGAGCTTCTACGTGGTGAAGAATGTGAACGCGCTGGCCTGTCGGTACCGATAGCCTGCGGCCCACAATGGACTCGCCAGCCCCGCTCCTGCCCCTGTGCACTGCCCAGGTCACGCTGCCTCCTTGGCAGCCCACGCAGCCTCGCCGTGGGGCCGTGTTGGGCAGCTCCACGCCATGTCCTCATCCTCACCCCCAGGATGTCCTCCACCCTGGCACCCACCGCTCCTGCCCTGTGGCCGCAGAGCTCCACGTGCCCTGGCCACCATCTCGCCAGAGCAGTGCGACAGCCAATTCGCAGGGCCTGCCACCATCCGTCCCGCGAGCTGAGAGAAGCACCCGGGCGCTGATGCCCACTAGCTGCAGGGAGGGTTGAGGTGCTGAGCCCCGGCGTATCCCGAGAGGAACACCCTCCCCGACCCTCTGGTCCCGCTGCCCCTCGGCATGACCCCTCCAGCAGCCGGACCCCCTTCCCCGGAGGCGGGCAGTGCTCCGGTGCAGCAAGCGCATGGAAGCAGCTCCCTCTACTGCCGCCGGGATGCCGCCAGCCGGCCTGGCCCG
>VZTR01018885.1:144025-175792 GCA_013400775.1 Chaetops frenatus
CCTGCGCGCGTGGGCGCGGCGGTCACGCGCGGCGGACGAGGAAGCGGCGCGGGGCGGGTGGAGCCGCCCGGTCCCGGTGCCCCCGGTCCCGGTGTCCCCCCGCCGCGGGCCATGCGCTGCGTCCTGATCGCCAGCACCGCGGCCGAGCTGCTCTTCTACTGGGCCGATGCCGCCTTCCTCCGCCGGCTGCGGGCGTCCCACGCCGGGCAGGTGGGGCGGGACGGGGCGGCGCGGGTGCAGGGAAGGGAGCTTGGGGTGCGCGGTCGCGCGTAGGCGCTGACCCGGAGCGTGTGGCGCAGGGCCCGGCGCTGGAGGACAGCCTCAACACCCTCTTCGCCCCCCTCATCATTTCCTGCGCCGCGCTGCTGGAGAAGCTCTCCGACACCTACACCTGCTTCGCCACCGAGGGCGGGCGGCACCTCCACGTCCTGCACACGGTAGGACCGGCACCGGGGACCAGGGACCCCTGTCCGGACCCAGCCTGACCCCGCTGCCGTTTGCAGTTCGGGGACTGCCTGTACATCGCAGTGAACGGCGACGGGACGCAGAGCGAGGACGACCTGCGCCGGACACTCTTCGTGCTGCGGCGCTTGGTGGAGGCTCACTGTGGCCTCGTCACGCTCGACTCGCACCTCATCCGCAAGGAGTGAGCGCTCGCAGCCACCGGCACAGCCTGGCATGTCGGGTTGCTGGGGTGGCTGCCCCGAGGTGCCTTCACGCAGCACCGGCGGGTGGGAGTGGGTGTCTCCAGCTGGGAACCCCCCTTTGCAGCAGGACCCCCTGCCTGCTGGGCTGCAGCTGGGTTTTGGTGTGTCCGTCCCAGGCAGGGAGGTGACAGCCACCTGTGAGTTTACACTCTGTGACGGCTGCAGGTTGCGGCCGGCTGATTGGGAGCAGCGGGAGCGTGTGTGGAGCCTGCTGCGGGGCCTGCTGGAGACCTACAGCCACCTGCGGGAGGAGGACCAGAGCTTTGCAGTGGAGGTACCAATGCTCTGCGGTGTCCCTCACTTTTAGGATGTTTCAGGGGTGGGAGGCTGCCTGGAGTCCCAGGATGTGGGAAAAGGCAGTGGGCTGGGGACTTTAGGGCAGCTCCCTGGAGCAGTGGAAGCTCAGACCCACCCCTAGGGCTGCAAGGCTGGGTCTGAGGGAGCTCAGGAGTCTTCCCCGCTCCTGCATCCCAGGCCGTGGAGCGGCTGATCCATCCTCAGCTGTGTGAGCAGTGCATCGAGTTCCTGGAGCGACAAGTGGTACAGTACATCAATGCCAGCCCCGAGCGTGGCGGGGATGAAGTGGGCCATGCCTTCCTCCTGGTACACACCAAGCTGCTGGCCTTCTACTCCAGGTGCACCCAGCCCCACCACCCTCCCTGGAGCAGCCATTTGTCCTCCCAGCTGACAGTTTCCTTCTCTGGCCTGCAGCCGCAACACCAGCTCCATCCGCCCAGCCGACCTGCTTGTCCTCATCCTCCTGGTTCAGGACCTGTACCCCAGTCAGAGTGCCGAGGAGGAGCTGGGCTCACAGGTGCTTCAGAGCAGCAAGTCAGGGTGCTCCCATGGGATGATGCCTTGACAGCTGGGGCTTAGAGATTTTTTTCCCTCTTTTTCAAAGTCCACACCAGGGAATGTTCTCCCTCAGGGACCCAAGAGAAGTGAGAGCATCCCTGTGAGTGGCTCTGGCTCCCATGGAGCTGCAGAGAAGGACTCGGATGACCAAGTGAGTCCTAGAGATCAGGAGCTGCAGGGTGAGATGCTGGAAGGGCCGCCTGCATCACTGCTATCACTGACCCATGCCTTCTTGCTAGCAGGACACAGATGATCTCTCTGTGCCTGAGGTCTACTACACACCTGAGCCCTCACCAGGCAGGCACAGTACAGGTGAGTGCCCAGCTGGGCTGCAGCCATGCCCCACACCCCCAGCCCTGCAGAGGCTGTGGGGCTCTGAGGGGGGCTGCAAGGGTGCCCTGCCATGTTCTCCACAGGCAGCGAGAGCTGGTCGGAGGGTGCTGAGATGCTGAGCATTGGGGAGGTGGATGCTTCAGACGTCCAGGTGAGCACTGACTCCTGCAACACCTCCCAGCTCCACACCTCACTAGCCTATCCTGGTGCCCCTTGCAGTTTCTGGTCCTCGTCACTCATCTCTTGCTGTGCTGCAGCTGTGGGTGCCCTACGTACCCCATGTTGTGACAGCTCTGATCTCCTTCTCTGAGGCATTGCTTACAATGAGCTGTCAGCAGAGAGGGAGCGGGGCTGCCTCAGAGCAGTCCAGTGTCTCCCTCTGCTGCCCTTGGGCTTTCTGGGCTGCTTCCCTGAAAGATGCTGCAACACCTCTCACACTGCAGGCAAACACTGGCCTTGGTTTAAGGCATTTGCAGCCTTTGTATTTGCAAGAATCTTCTTCTCTGCTGCTCCTTTGGGTCCCTGGATGCTTTCCTCACTGCTGATCTTTTGCTACATGGCCCCTCCAGCTCCTTTGGTTCAGTCATGACTAATTGCAACTCTCAGGGCAATGCTGCATCCCTACAGAGCATCCTTGGTGCGAGCTGTCTCATCCCCACAGGGGACTGAGCAGGACACAGGGTCTCCTGTCTTCCCAGATGGCAGAGGACTTGCTCCAGACCTTGGGGCCTCTGGTCCCTGAAGCTTCAAACCCCAGAAGGATCTTTCTGGATGCCAGCCTACGGGAGGGTTACTGCCCCTTGCTGCCGCACACCATGCACTGCCTCCCGCTCTGGCCAGGCATCTCCCTTGTGCTGCTGACCAAGGTGAGCTGTCTCTGAGGTGAGGGAAGCTGAGTCAGACTGAGTCCTGCCTGACCTACCTCTCCCTTCCCTGGCAGGGCCCCATGACCCAGGTGGCCGTCACCTTGTACCAACTTCTGGATGGTTTCTTGGTGCTGGAGAAGAAGCTGGAAGAGGGACCAGAGGTGGGAGTCGCACGCTCCTACCCATTCCTCACTGAGCTGCGGCAGCGCATGGACAAATTTGTGAAGAAGCTGAGTGGACAGGACATCCAGGTGAGACTGGGGACATGAGGACCCTGACCTGTTGTCTCCACAACCTGACACAGTCCTGTCTCTTTCTAGTTGCAGAACACCTGGCTGGACTTCAAAAACAAGATATTTTCACGGAGTGAGCCTGGGAGCTCCCTGGAGTAAGTAGGGGGAAGCCAGGGAAAGTCTCTGGGCTGTCTCTGCAGTGCTGGGGACCCAGTGTCCAAACTTGTCCCTGTCTGTGTCCCCTGGCTCAGGCTGCTGCAGTCAGTGGCCAACGTGAAGCGGCAGCTGTGCTCTGTGTACCGCCAGCTCTTCCTGACCTCTGCTGGCCACAGCCTGTCCCAGGGGCTGCGGGATCGTGCTCAGAAGCTGATGAGGTGAGTGCATGGGGAGGATCAACATCCCCAGGGGGCTGCCCCACACCCAGCTGTGCTGGGGCTTGTGGGTCCTGGCCTCTCACCGTGCCTCTTCTCGGCAGGGAGAAGCTGCTGGACTGGCGGGACTTCCTGCTGGTGAAGAGCAGGCGCAACATCACCATGGTGTCATACCCATCTCTGCAGCTGGGAACCCAGCCTGGCAAGGGGACATCCCTGAGGGGGTACCAGATGTGGGAGTGGGACCCTGTCTTCTGGCACTGGGAGCAATGTGATCCCAAGGGGAGGAATGTAGTGGGCAAAGGTGGTTTCCCCAAGGCTCAGGGGCTGTCCTGGAAGGGCACCAAAGTTGTTGGACACCCTTAACCCATCCCACGTACCTGGAGGACTTTCCTGGTCTGGTGCACTTCATCTACGTGGACCGCACAGCTGGGCAAATGATGGCACCATCACTCAGTGTGACAGAGAAGTCCAGCTCAGAGCTGGGCAAGGGTCCCCTGGCCGCCTTCATCAAGAGAAAGGTACTACTCATGGGGTAGGTGTAGGATGGAAACCACAGAAGAGGGTGGAAATTGGAGGGGTTTCTGCTCAGGCTTCAGGTGCCCCTTGTACCCCAGGTCTGGTCCCTGATCACACTGGCCCGGCGATACCTACAGAAGGGCTACACAACACTGATGCTGCAGGATGGCGACTACTGCTGCTCCTACTTCCTCTGGTTTGAGAATGAGATGGTATGTGGGGCCAGGAAGGGGCTGAGCCCCTCTTTCCCTGGGGCAGGGAGCAGGGCTGTAGGCACAGCCAGCTCTGACTCCTCGGTGGTCCCATCGCAGCTCCTGCCCTCTGCTGTCATTTCTCCCCAGGGCTACAAGCTGGAGGTGATGGAGGTACCAGTCCTGTCTGATGATTCTGCTCCCATTGGGATGCTTGCTGGGGACTACTACAGGTGAGCAGTTGCTAGCCCTGTGGTTTGGCACCAGGACTCAAAGCTTTGATGGCACAGGGGTCCCTGTGAGTGATGCCAGGATGTCACTGCAGGGTGGTACCAGTGTTGTGGTGTCTCTGGGGTTGCACCAGCCCGGTGCTATGGTTTTGCTGTGTCCTTGCAAAGTACTTTATAGAGGGAAGGTGGTTTGAAAGAGGCTGCCTGTGTGTGCTGTACCTACCAAGCCCCTGTCTTCTCCTCCCCAGGAAGTTGCTGCGTTATTACAGCAAGAACCACCAGGCAGAGGTAGTGAAGTGCTACGAGCTGCTGACCCTGCACCTGGGCATCATCCCCTCCGAGCTCGTGGTCCAGCAGGCCTGCGACTTGGCCCGGCGCCTCTGGGAGCCATCCCGCATCCCTCTGCTCTGAGCTGCCTCCAGCCACCTTGGGGCCAGGATTAAAGTAGATGTGTGGGGGTTCCCAGAGCCTGGGTTGCTTTCTCAGTGTCTGTGTGTCATGCCATGGATTGTGCCTGCAGGCAGCAGCAGGCAACATTCCCATCATCCAGCCTGGCCAGGGCTGGCACTGTCCCTTTTTCTGCTCCCCATGGTTTTCACTGACACCCAGCAGCCTCTGGGGACAGGCAGAGAGTGGGGCCAAGAGGTTGTTGGCAAATCACTGTCTGGCTGAAAAGCACATTTCCAGAGCAGGATTTACGATGTTAGCTTGGCTTTGCTGCCAGGCTTTGGCCAGAGATCAAGGTGGCGTAGCCAAACCTGAAGTGGAGCAATGGTCTAGGGTGCATCCCCCTTCCTCCTTACCCCCAAATGTGGGATGCAGGGCCCTCAGAGGTTTGGCAGGCTCTGGGGAGGTGCAGCTCATTCTGCACCCCCTTCCCCACACCCAGGCTTCCAGGCACCAGTTAGCCACAGCTCTGAGCTTAGCTGGGAACAGCCAGTAAATCCTGAGGCAGCTTATGTGTTTCCCAGGCACGTCGGGGCTCAGTGCACGTCCAGACCTCAAGTACAGCTGGGAATGGGGCCAGCCCCAAGGGACTCAGGCAGCCACTGCCCCTTGTTGCTCCCATGCCACTTGCCGGGGCTGGGGTTAGCGATTCAGGGAGCACTGGACCATGACAGGGCCTTTGCCCCATGCTGCCGAGCCAGCATTTGCCCTGCTGAGCAGTAGTGCAGCATTCAGAGCCAAGCTCACCCCCAAGCTGTCCCTTTCCCTGCTGCCTTCAGCGCTGTGCTTGGGGCTTGCCTGCTCGAGGTGGGGGGCAAACTCCCTCAGTCCTGCCGTGCTTGGCCCATCACCCACGTGCCTCCGGATAATCCCTGGAGCAGAACAGGAGCCGGGGCAGGGGGACTCTCAGGCCCCCGCCTGCCTGCTCAGCACCTCCCTGGAGTCCAGGCTGGGGAGCTCCTGGCTCCCTGCTGAGCCCCAGGCAGGATCTGTCCCCTTCCCAGCACTGGGGCTTGGCTCCGAGCCCGCCGCACGCCCCCAGCAAAACGGTGCCAGGGTCAGCGCCTCGCTGGGGACAGCACCAGCGGGGCAGCGCTCGGCGGGTGCCCCTGTCCTGTCCAGCCTCCCCGCCTCCCCAAGGCGTTCCCTGCCCCGGCCCCGCGTCCCCTCCCTGCGCCCGGAAGCCCTGGGAAAAGTTCCGCCGTGAAAGCAAAGTCCGGGCTGCGGGACGCGGGGCAGCCATGGCCGGGCGCTGCGGGGCGGTGGCAGCCGGGCTCCGGGGGACACTGAGTCTGCTCTGCTCTTCCCGCTGGCTGCAGGCCTGGCATCTCTCCCTGGGGCCGTCAGGAGCGCGTTTGGCCCATGCCGGGGCTGCAGCCCGGCTGCAGCGGGAATACGACGCGGTGGTGATCGGGGCAGGTAACAGAGCAAGGGTGCAAGAGTCGAGCTGCGGGGAGCCGGCGGGGATCGCCATCTGCCCTCCCCCCAGGGCAGGTAGCAGAGGAGCAGCCAGGTGGGGAGCGCGGTGGTGCTGGACGCATTGCAAACCCCTAGACTGCTCCTCTTGCCAGGGAGGACACAGGGGTCTGGCACAAATGGCAGCCCCCCTGCACGCAGAGCACAGTTGGAGCATCTGCCTTGAGCACTTCTCTCCCCCTCTGCCGCACCATTAGGGCCAGGGCTGTAGGGCTGGGGAGGATGCTCCTTGTCACCTGTATCCCTGTGTCTAGAGCCTGTTATTGGGGTGGCTGTGACAGCCCCACGCCCCAGGCATGGCACGGTGCCCTATGCTGTGGGCCCATCACCAACACTGGGCTCCGCTCACCTCCCTCTCTTTTTGCAGGGCACAACGGGCTGGTGGCAGTGAGTACCAACAGCGGCGTGCTGCCTCTCCTCCATCCACAGGGGACCGCAGGGGACCGAGAGGGGTCTGTGCTGCGGGCAAGGGAGGGCTTTCGGTGGCAGTGTCCGTGGGGCTGGGGCTCCCACAGGCCCTCCCTCGTGAGGGGGGCACCATGGGCAGGAGGGTGCTCATGTTGACGATGCCACCCCAGCGGGAGGGATGGGCAGCGTGTGCCGTGCTCCCCACAGGCTGCCTACCTGCAGCGGGCGGGGCTGCGCACAGCTGTGCTGGAGAAGCGTCACGTGCTGGGCGGCGCGGCCGTCACCGAGGAGATCGTGCCAGGTAGCCCTGCGTGCCCCTTGTCTCTCTGGCCCTGGCCAGCCCTGCTGGTGGACAGCCCCCACCACCACCCCACGTGTTCCAGGGTTCAAGTTCTCCCGGGCATCGTATCTGCTCAGCCTGCTGCGACCACAAATCTATGCTGATCTGGAGCTGCAGGTACTGGCACCCACCCTTTGCTGGGCTGCTGGCAACTCCTGGCATGCAAGCAGGGGGACCCTGCTGCCAGGCTGTCCCTGCAGGGTGGGTCCTGCAGTGGGGACATCCCTGTCTTGCAGCGGCACGGTCTGAGGGTGCTCCCACGGGACCCCTACTCCTTCACCCCGCTGCTGGAGGACAGGAGCCC
This sequence comes from Chaetops frenatus, assembly GCA_013400775.1. Classification (NCBI taxonomy): domain Eukaryota; kingdom Metazoa; phylum Chordata; class Aves; order Passeriformes; family Picathartidae; genus Chaetops; species Chaetops frenatus. Next base: position 151,306 of record VZTR01018885.1, read on the forward strand.
TCCTCGTTCCCTTCTGCTGGGACATGACATGGCCCAGACTCAGCAGCAGATTGCTCAGTTCTCCCAGAAGGATGCCCAGGTATCACCAGAGATAGGCAGCTGGCACAGCAAAATTCAGGAGGGGCTGCCCTGCCCCTGGAGTGGCAGGGATGCTCCTGGGTGGGGGGTATCCATTGCACCCACCACGGTGCAGTCCTTGTTGTCCCCCCTCTGTCCCCTTCCAGGCCTATCCTGAGTATGAGGCGTTCATGGGGCGCTTGGTGATGGCCCTTGACCCACTGCTGGATGCCCCTCCAGTGGATACAGCTGCTCTGGGGAAGGGTTCCCTGCTCCAGCAGCTCAGGAACCTGCGAACCCTGAAGCCCTTGCTGCAGGCAGGTACATCTGGAATGCCAGGGAACCCCAACAGCGAGGGGTGTTTGCCAGCACCTGGGATGGGCAATGCAGAGCCTCCTCAGGAGCCCCAGGTGGGCTGGCAGGCTCTGTTTGGCTTGCTCACCTTGGTTCTGCTGACTGACCGCCAAACCCAGCTGGGCACCAGCAGCCAGCCCTGGCACAGCCATGCAGATCTCACACCACCTCTCCACCCCCAGGGCTGGCACTGGGGCGGCAGCTGCCCCGCTATTACGAGGTGCTCACAGCCCCCATCTCCAAGGTGCGTGCTGGCAGCAGCGGTGTGGAAACACCCACTGCCTCTCCTGCCTGCCAGGATGCTGTGGCAGCTCCCCACCCCAAGCCTGGCATGCTCTCTTTCTCCTGGGCCAGATCCTGGATCACTGGTTTGAGTCAGAACCCCTGAAGGCAACTCTGGCTACTGATGCAGTGATTGGAGCCATGGCCAGCCCACACACGCCTGGCAGTGGGTGAGGGTCCCTTCCCTTCCCCCGGGGCTCATGCCTGCACTGTCCCCCCTTGCCATGCTTTGTGCTTGGCTCTGCTGCACCCCAGTGCCCCATGCCCTGCCCCCCTGCCTCTCCCTCCCACTGCCTGCTCAGCTTTGCCAGGGTGCTTCAGGGGTTGGTGCTGGGCAAGGGGCTGACCCCCAACCCTGCCATATGGCTCTCCTGAGTGGCCCCACCTCTGCCTTTGCTGTTTGGACACCTCTGTCCCTGGGTTGGGCTGAGTCGTGGCTGGTGTGTGCTCCCTGAAACCGAGTTGACATTCTGTGAGCTGGCATGGTCCCATCTGTGGGGGCTGTGGCACCATCCTCACTACCCTTGCAGTGAAGAGACCCATCCCCTCAGCCAGCAGGTAACCTGAGGTCCTGCTACCACAGGTATGTGCTGCTGCACCATGTCATGGGTGAGCTGGAGGGACGGCGGGGGGCCTGGGGCTACGTGGCAGGTGGGATGGGAGCCCTGTCCCAAGCCATCGCCCAGGCAGCGACCGCCCGGGGAGCCCACATCTTTGCTGAGAAGGTACGGGGTGTCTGGGAGAGGGGAGCTGCTTGGCCATCCCTGCAGGCAGCAGGGATGCTCTTGGTAAAGTCCTGTCCCCTGCGTGTGCCCAGGCAGTGTGCCGTGTGCTGCTGGGCAGGGATGGGGAGGCGCAGGGTGTCGTGCTGCAGGATGGGACAGAGGTGAGAAGCAAACTGGTGCTGTCCAATGCCTCCCCCCAAATCACCTTCCTGGAACTCATTCCTCAGGTACGGAGTGCATGGGGCTGGTGGGGGCTTGGCGTGTTGGAATCCCCCCACCCACACTGCCCCTCGTAGCCAGCCTCTGCACCGCTATATCCCACCCCAGGAGCAGCTGCCCAAGGATTTTGTCCAGCGGATCCGGCAGGTTGACACACGCTCCCCTGTCACCAAGATCAACGGTAGGTACCAGCAAGAACACTTCCGCTGCCATCCCTCCTGGAGGAGCACTGGTGCCAGGCTCAGCAAGAGGCTGCACCCCGCTTCCTCCATGTCCCCATCCCGTGCCCAGTGGCAGTGGATCAGCTGCCCAGCTTCCTGGCTGCCCCCAATGCCCGCGACGGCCAGCCCCTGCCCCACCACCAGTGCTCCATACATCTCAACTGCGAGGGCACCCAGCTCCTGCATCAGGCATTCACTGAGGCCACCCACGGGCACCCCTCCAGCAGGTAGGAGCCTGTACTGGCACACCGTGGTGCGCTGGGGACGGGACAGGACGGTCATGGCAGTGGGTGCTGGGGAAAGAGGAGTGGGCTGGCTGGGTCCCCCTCTGCCTGCCCAGTTGGTGTACTGCTCCCCCAGGCCCATGATCGAGCTCTGCATCCCCTCAGCGCTGGACCCAGGGCTGGCCCCTCCGGGCTGCCATGTGGTGTCCCTCTTCACTCAGTACACCCCGTCCCTGCTGGCAGGCGGTCAGTCCTGGGACGAGCAGGCCAGAAATGCATATGCAGACACAGGTACGTCATGCACACACAGACCCCAGTAGCACCCATGGGCAGAGCTGCCCTGGAGCTGCACAGGAGATTGCTACCACGTCCCCCAGGCTGCCCAGCAGTAGTCCCTTCATCTTTCTCTAGTATTTGACTGCATTGAAGACTATGCCCCAGGGTTCAAGGCGTCCATCATTGGCAGGGACATCCTGACACCACCAGACCTGGAGAGGATCTTCGGGCTGCCCGGTGGAGTGAGTACCATGCGTGTCAGCTCTGAGCATTGCTCTGGTGCCAGTGCTAGTGGGCACACAGGCCTGGGCCAGGCACAGCCAGTTCACACAGAGCTCTGTTGGCAGAACATCTTCCATGGAGGGATGTCTCTGGACCAGCTGTACTTCGCCCGGCCAGCACCATCCTACTCTGGCTACCGGTCCCCAGTTCCTGGCTTGTACCTGTGTGGGAGTGGAGCCCACCCTGGTGAGCAGAGCTGAGAGCCAGGACCCTCCTGGAGGCTTGCAGAAAGAAGGAAGGGGCATGTGGAAGAAGTGCACCACTATTCCCCATTTTTGCTTTCTTGCAGGAGGAGGAGTGATGGGAGCAGCAGGACGCAATGCTGCCCTGGTGGCTATCAAGGATTTCAGGCACCTCTGATGAGATTTCTGAAACTCATTTCACCAACACAGGGTTGCAACAGCAGCAAGCCTTACTGATGCCATACAAGACCCTGCCCATCCCCAACTTGCTTCCCCAGCACCTTAGGGCAGCAGCATCTCCCAAGAGCTGGGTGCAGACCGGCAGGTCCCTTGTGCTGCCAGCTGCTACCATCACCTTGAACAGGTGGCTGCTCTCAGCCTGCCACAACCCAGCCTTGCCTCAGTGGCTCCTGGACCCTGCATGACCATGGCAAACCTCACTTGGCCCCTGCCTGTGACCATGGAAATAAACCCTGGCCCAGGCTCTGTCATGAGCACTCTCAGTGCTTTTTGAGCAATTCATGCAGCTCCCACTGTGCCATCCACACTTGCTGGTGATGCAGCCTTGGGGGAGCTGCCAGACAGGCAGGCACATTTCAGGGCAGTGAACAGGGACAAACAGCCCCTCACCCTCTCCTCTGCTCACTGATGCAGGCTCAGGTGCATGCAGAGCTGTTTGTATGGAGCTCCCCAGCTCTGGGCAGGTCCAGACCGTCCTAAGGACTTAGAACAAGCAGGGAGCTGCTTGGAAACTGCTTTGGTACCTGAAGTCCCCAGCTGTCCTCAGTCCCCCGGCTCTTGGTGGCTGTGTGTACAGAAGACACGTGCTCAGCAGCTCAGAAACCACAGGAGCCAGGACTGGCAGCTGCTCCCTTGTGCCTCACACATGCTCCTATTCCCGACGGAAGCTGCCTGCACGTGTTCTGGCCCCGTCCCTCCATCCCCAGGGCAGATGTTCCCTGCTGGCCGCTCCTCAGCCACAGCAGGCGCGGGGTGTGCCCCTCACCCGGGCTGCTGCCGGGACCCGCTGGCTGCAGATTACAGAGCTCACATCCTCTCCCTGCCCTCTTCCTCCCCCAGACAATGCTCCCGATTCAGCCGCCCGCCTCGCCTCCTGCCGGGGCCTAAATAGGGTGCTGACAGGGTGAGCTGCTGCACCTGAGCTGGCTGAATCAATATTGACTGGCCAGGAATAGTCCCGCAGCCCTCTGAGAATAGCCCCGCACGCCCGCCCGCCGCCCACAGCTTCCCGCGCACGGGGCTGCCCTGCTGCCCGGCGCGTATTTTTAGCTGCTGCCGCTGCTGGCTGCCCGGGGCTGCAGGTGCTGGCACCCAGTGAGCCCCGAGGGAGATGAGGGACTCACTGGCTGACCCCTCAGGGCAAAGGGGGACACCTCCAGCCCGCCACGATCACATGAGCAGCAGGACACGGTGCCCGCACTGCAGCGAGATGAGGCTGGCACGTCCCAGATGTGGGAGAGCCCACCGACCGGCCCCCTCACTTCTCTCGCTTCTTGCTGTCTCCAGGAGCAGAGGCAGAGCTAGGAGCGTGACCCAGCACCCGCCTGCCCTGCACCCCTGCCAGCATCTGCCGGGGGAGGAGTTCGGGGGAAGCTCCTAGCCTCACACTTAAGCAATTGAGCTCCAAAACGTCGAGACGAATGAGTCACGGGCTCCACTGCTGGCCCCAACTCTGCCCTTCCCCAGGGATTTTCGTGTCCCCCATTCTGGGGCTGGCCAGGGACCCATATCGCAGCAGAGGCTTCAGGACACGCCCTGATGCCGGCCAAGACGGAGGGCTGGGATGAGGGTTCCCTACCAGAGGGTCCCGGAGTTGTGCATCCCTGCACACGTAGAGGTGCTGGAGGTCCTTGTGAGACGTGGCGATGAGATCACGGGCTATTCCCGGCCGTGTTGATCCTGGCTCCTCCCGGCAGGATCCGGCTGCTTTGACTCCAAACAAACAGCCCGGTGGCCACCGGCACATTCCTGGCCGGTCCCTGGGCACGGCCGGGGCACTGGGCTTCCTGTTTATCCCCATCCCACGGCGGAGCACGGCGGCCGTGTGGGCAGCAGGGTGCCCCGGGGACTGGCGGCACCCCAAGTCGGAGGTTGCTCCCGGGGCAAGTCGGGGGGGTGTGAGGGCATCCCCAGTCTCCACGTCCCACGGAGCCGGGCTACACCTGAGGACCCTTACAGCCAGCCTGGTTCAGGGAAGGCGCAGGTGATGCCCCAAGCCCTTGGAGAGCTGTGCTCCGGGCTCACGGTACCATCCCATAGCCTGCCGTGGTCTCTGTGCCCCCCCCGAGTCCTGGCCGCACTGCAGCCCCTCCGGGCATCCTATGCCTGTGTGCCCTCGTGAACCACTGCGGGAGTGGGAAGGTGCAAGCAGTGTCCCTAGCGCAGCAGTTCGTCATCTCCACAGAGTCCATGCTCTGCCTGGCTGGGGGACAGCCCAATGAGGGCAGCATCCCTGACCGAGGGCGCTGGGACTCGGGGGAGGTCCAGTCTTACGGCAGGTAGGAACTATCCGGTGTAGCTCCGATTCCCCCGGTTGGTGGAAGGACAGGGTTTGGGGCAGGAGCAGGTTTGCCCCAGTGTGCAGTGAGGCAGAGTAGGGCTGGGGGTGGGCAGGGAGCAGGGCTGGGCTCCAGACCAGGGGCGGGGAGGCGGGGGGCCCCCCCGGGTCGGCCCACCCCGCCGCACCATAAAAGCGGCTGCAGGCGGTGCCCGGCGGGAGGCAGGAGCTGCGGGAGCCACCGCCGCCAGCGCTACCGCTGCGTCCCCTCGCCACCACCGTGTCCCTCGCCACCGCCTGCCCCGCACCGCTGCCGCTCCGGCACCGCCAGCCCTTGCCAGGGTGAGTGCTGGGGGTGGCCCCGGGAGGGGAGGTCGGGGCATCTGGAGCGGAGTCAGCAATTCCAGCAGTGCTCTGGATGAGGATGCAGGGAAAGAGGTGAGGTGACGGGGACCGGGCTGTGTGCAGGATAGGGAGGAACCCTGGTGTTCTGTAGAGAATCTAGGTGGAGGATAAAAGCGGGGTCTGTGGGGCCCTCACCCATGTCCCGAAGCACGGGGCAGACAGGAAGCAACAAGAGCACAGGGCAGTGTTCGTGGGGCTGCCCATGGCTGTCTGTGCCTGGAAGGGCTGTGTCAGAGCTGGGTGACCTGGTGAAGGGTGTAGGGCTGGGTTATGCTGCGAGTATGGCAGGGACCAGCCCATGCATCCCCCACAGCGTAGGAACAGGGACATCACCCCAGGGCATGATATCCTTGCACCATTGCCCAGGTCCTGGGGCACAGTGGGCTGTAGCTGCACCCTCACTCTGCCGTGGTCCCCAAGGGCTCATTGTTGGGCTGTCCCCAGGCATCCCACCCACAGAACCATGATGGTGATGCCAACTGGCGCAAGTCACGTCCTGCTGGTGCTGCTGCTGTGCTGGGTGGCCCCCAGCAGGCAGGAGCCGGCCCCGGTGCAGCTGCGGCTGGGGGGACCACGGGGGCCAGCTGGAGAGGGCCGGCTGGAGGTGCTGTACCAGGGGCGCTGGGGCACCGTGTGCGATGACGGCTTCGACTTCCATGCGGCCACCGTGGCCTGCCGACAGCTNTGACGAGAGCAGGGTGCTCCCCGCTGGCTGTGGGAGCCTGCCCACAGAGCTGTGGGTGCAGACAGCTTGCAGAACACTGTGGATGGGACCTATGATGCTGTGTCCCCAGGCCCCATCTGGCTGGACAATGTGCGGTGTGGGGGCAGCGAAGGCTCCCTGGCAGAGTGTGCCCACAATGGCTGGGGCGTCAGTGACTGCCACCATGGCGAGGATGCTGGTGTGGTGTGCTCAGGACAGCGCCTGCCTGGCAACTCCCTCCAGGCTACCACCTCTGGTCACCTGGGAGAGGTGAGTGGGTGCCCATGGCATTCCCCTGTGCCCAGCAGGGTACTCCAGGGCAGCTGGAGCAGATCACATTAGCCCTTTCCTTGGCCCCTTTTCTGAGCACCCTGCCCTCGATGCTGGATCCCCATGCCTACCCCATGCCCACTGTGGCAGGTGTCGGGGCTAACGCTGGAGGAGGTGCGGCTCAAGCCCATCCTGGCACGGGCCAAGCTGAGCATGCCAGTGACAGAGGGTGCTGTGGAGGTGAAGCATGGTGGGCGCTGGAGACAGGTGTGCGATGCCAACTGGACCAGGAACAACAGCCGGGTGGTCTGCGGGATGCTGGGCTTCCCCCGGGAGAAGCACATCAACACCAGCTTCTACCGGTAGGGACGTGGGAGACACGCACTGCACCTGGACATGTGGGGCAGGTGCCTGGCTGGACGCACTGTGGGGACAAGAGACTGGTCAGAGATTGGCCCCACATGTGGGTGGGTGTGCGAGGTGCTGGTCCATGCCTGGATCCCCTTCTTGAGCCTTTGACAAGGGTCAGAGTTGGGCTCAGCGGCTCTCACAGATCCAGAGATCTGTGGGGATGGTCACCATCATGGCTGGCAAAGTGTGGGAGAAGGGAGAGGAAAGGCAAGTGTCCCTTGGTCCCTCCCATCCCATCTCATCCTGGGACTATAAATACAGCCCATAATGAGCCCCTACCAGTGCCAGGAGTCGCACAGTCCCGCTGGGACACATGGTACAGACGGGCTTGGCACGGTAATTGCCAGTGGGGAGAGAACGTGACGTACCGTGGGATCTCCACCTCCTGCCAGGGAGGGCAGAAATGATGGGGCAGGGGGTTCAGAGTCGTGCAGTGACAGCATGCTCCCTCACCTCCTGGCTCTCTACACCAACAGAAAGCTCTGGAACAGGAAGCTGAAGGATCCCAACTCCAGGTGGGCACCTTGGGTGGGCACCCAGCATGAGCATTGGGTGGGGGAGAGTCTCTGGCACCCAAGCTGACCCTGGCCCTGCTCCTTTCCCTCGGCAGCCTGAAGACCCTCAGCCAGAAGAACAGCTTCTGGGTCCATAAGGTGCAGTGTCAGGGCTCAGAGCCCCACCTGGCCCGCTGCCCTGTGCAGGTGGCCCCACCAACCCCCCGCCAGCACGCCTGTCCCCACGGCATGCATGCCATTGTCAGCTGTCTCCCTGGCCCTGCCTTCCAGAAGGGCACGGGCAAGGGCAAGAACAAGACCACCCCAGCAAAGGTGAGCCTCTGCAGAGTTCCACACCCTCTCCCACTGACAGAGAGACCTAGAGATGAGCAGCACTCAGCCACCCCATTTGCACTTGAGGAGGGGGCTGGCTGTGTCCCGGGGTCGCTGACTGGCTCCTCCCCTTACCCAGGTGCTCCCAGTGCGGCTGCGAGCGGGCACCCACGCTGGTGAGGGCCGGGTGGAGGTGCTACGCCACGGGCAGTGGGGCACCGTGTGTGACAAGCAGTGGGACCTGGCTGCAGCCAGTGTGGTGTGCCGGCAGCTGGGCTACGGGACAGCAAAGCAGGCCCTGGTGGCAGCCCGGATGGGACAAGGTGAGGCGGGTATCACAGCATGGACTTGGGAAACCTCTGGGCTTGTAAGGCTATGATGGGGAAATCAGCTGGTTGAATGTGTCCTGCTGGAGAATCCTGGGATGCTCAGGCAGCCCTAGCCTGCCCTGGGATGAGGCTACCCTGTCTGCTTCTGCCATGGGCAGCCCCATTCCCATGGAGAATGCTCAGACCAGGAGAAGGAGGATAAGGGTCCTGTAGCAGGATGGTCATGGAGCAGGGAGCACTGACCCTTCCTGTGCTTTAGGTCTGGGGCCCATCCATATGAGCAATGTACGGTGCACTGGCCACGAGCGCTCCCTGGGCGAGTGTCGCTTCCAGGATGCTGAGCAGAACGGGTGTCGGCACGAGGCTGACGCTGCTGTCCGCTGCCATATGCCCTACATGGATTTCAAGAGCCAGGTGAGCCCCTGCCTCCTTCTCAGAGCCTTGTTGAACCCCAGCCCCATTGCACAGTCCCTGCTCCCCAAGCTCTGTGCCCAGTGTGGGTGCTCAGAGAGGCCCTGGGATGCCCCGGGGGATGGGGGGACACAGAGCAGCACCCTGCTGGGGTTCTGCAGGATGATCTGGTGGCGAAAGCAGTCTTGCAGGGAGGAAAGGAGGAGGAGGGAGGTGAGGGAGATGTTCAGCTGAATGTGTGGGGCTGCTTGTCCCATTGCAGCGCAGGGTGGGAGAGCTGGGGGTCTGCGCCACATCCCAGCTCAGCCCCTCTCTGCCAACAGGTGCGGCTGGCCGGGGGCCGCAACCCCGAGGAAGGCGTGGTGGAGGTGCTGGTGCCAGTGCAGGGGCGGCTGCAGTGGGGAGCCGTGTGCGGTGCACAGTGGGGCCTGAACGAGGCCATGGTGGTCTGCAGGCAGCTGGGGCTGGGCTTTGCCAGCCATGCCCTCCAGGTGAGCGGGGAACCAGCCTGGGGCCAGGCCTGCAGGGGTCCTGCAGGATGGATAGTGTGGGCATGGCGTGGCCAGGGGCTCTGGGATAGGATGGTGGGGGGATAAATCCTGGTGGCAGTGTGAGGGCAAGGGAGGCAAGTGGGTGCTGGCAGGGGCTGCAAGGACTGGTCCAAGCACTGTACTCCTCCTCTGTTCAGGAGACGTGGTACTGGGCAGGCAGCCCTGATGCCAGCCGGGTTGTGATGAGCGGGGTGCGCTGTGCTGGCACCGAGCTGGCCCTCCAGCAGTGCCAGCGCCATGGCCCTGTCCACTGTCCCAGCGGCGGGGGACGCTTCTCAGCAGGGGTCACCTGCACTGCCCGTGAGTAGCAGGAGCCCAGGGAGTACTGCTGGGAGGGGGGAGCCCCCTTCTCCTGTAGGAGAGCAGGGGGTGCTATGCGAGGTGGGGATCGCCTTCTCAATCCCGGTGATCCCCACCCCGCCAGACGCCCCAGACCTGGTGATGAATGCCCAGCTGGTGCAGGAGACAGCTTACCTGGAGGACCGGCCCCTGGGGCTGCTGTACTGTGCCCATGAGGAGCGCTGCCTCTCCCGCTCTGCTGACAACATGCAGTGGCCCTATGGCCACCGCCGCCTCCTTCGCTTCTCCTCTCAGATCCACAACCTGGGAAGAGACGATTTCCGACCGAGGATGGGGCGACATGCCTGGACATGGCACCAGTGCCACCGGTGAGTGGCCCATAGGCAGGGGCTGGCAGGGAGCTGCCCCCTCCTTGGGCCAGGCAGGGCATAGTGGCACCCGTCCCCGAGAGGCTGTCCCACCCGGGGTAATTAACAGCGTCCGAGCCAGCACTGTCATTACGGCTTTATTTGGCTTCAGGGTTGTAATTTGCTGAGTCTCTGGGTGCTGCCCTGATGGAAGTTCTGCCGGGGTTGCCTGGGCCAGCCCCGTGCTCCCTGGCTGGGCACCGGTCCTGTGCTCAGCCCCTGTCCCCACAGACACTTCCACAGCATCGAGGTCTTTACCCACTATGATCTGCTGACGCTCAACGGCTCCAAGGTGGCCGAGGGGCACAAGGCCAGCTTTTGCCTGGAAGACACCAACTGCCCCGAAGGTAGGTGCTGGCTGCAGAGAGGTGTTGACAGCAGCCCCCCATTCTGCTCCCCACAAAGGGGCTCTGTCTGTGCCTCCCTCACCTCCCCTCCTCCCTGCAGGTCTGCAGCGACGCTTCGCCTGTGCCAACTTTGGTGAGCAGGGGGTGAGTGTGGGGTGCTGGGACACCTACCGCCATGACATCGACTGCCAGTGGATTGACATCACCGATGTGCCACCAGGCAGCTACACCTTCCAGGTACAGGGATTCAGGGGTGGGGGACACCAAGCTACCAGATCTCAGGGCTGGGGGGGTCCCCTCCGTGAGCACCACAGCATTCCTCACCCTGCACATCGGGGTGCTGCTCTGTACCCTGCTGTGCATGCCACAGCCCTGCCTGGCCAGGGCATAGCAGAGGTGCTCCCAGCCCTGCTCTTTGCCCTCCCCAGGTGGTTGTGAACCCCAAGCATGAGGTGGCTGAGTCAGACTTCTCCAACAACGTGATGAGGTGCCAGTGCAAGTATGACGGGCAGCGTGTCTGGATGCACGGCTGCCACACAAGTAAGGAGGGGCGGGAGCATAGGGGGTGCGGCGGGCAGGGCGTGGGAAGCGATGAGGCTGAGGGTGCCACGGGTTCCTTGTGACCCCGCACACCCACCCACCCACCCCCACAGCATCGCTCTCCCCAGGTGATGCCTACGGTGCCGACGTGGTGAGCGATCTGGAGAGACGGGAGCGCCTGGCCAACAACCTCGTGTGAATCCTTGGCATTGGCACGGTCCCAGGAGCACCACGGGAGAGCCCGACTCCTGAACCCCAGCCCCTGTGCCCGGGCAGCACCGGGCTGAGCTCAGGGACTTGCAGACTTCTGTATTTATTGATGCTGCTGCAGAGGATGGAGATGAGTGCCAGGGCCAGCGGGGAGTGCCTGGGGGTGCCCAGTCCCATGCTGCCAGTGGCACTTGAAAGGGTGGCCCAAGTACGACAGCAGCCCTCACCTCCACAGCCCTAGGGGCCCCCAGGACAACTACCTCAGCCTGTCCAGCCCCCCATGCTCCAGCAGATTCAGGACAGTCCCCAGCCACCCATGCACCAGTCCTGTCTTCAATAAAGGTTCCGTGAGATGGGAGCAGGGCCCTGTGCTGTGGGAGAGGGGCTGCTCCCTTATCAATCCCACCATCACCTCCTCCTTTCCCTGCACTCTTTCCCATTAGGATCATGAAGCCAGTCCCCAGCTGGGAACAACCAGGTCTAGGCAATGTGTCCCCAGCCAGCCAGTGTCCCCTCTGTGCCAGCCAGGGCCACCAGCTCTCTGGCTGTCTGCACGTGGGTGGCATCAAGCAGTTCTAGTTTGCCATCAGTGGTCCCCACAGGCCAGGGCAGCCTGGCCCTGAACTGGCTAACCCTGTGCATGCAAAAAGACCCGGCCAGCTCTGTGGCAGCACGGGCTGGCAGCCAGCCCACCAGCCACTGTGTCTGCAGCTGACATGCTGGGCTTTCCCAGGCTGTCCTGGCAGCTTCCCAGACACGGGAGCAGTGGTAGGGCCACTCTGTCCCTCAAAGCCCTTGCTCCTGTGCACAGGGTGGGGACACAGGGTACACTGTGCCCTTGCTCTCTGTGTCTTACCTCCCATGGTTTCTATGTTTTTTCTTACAACAGGAAATAAAAGGGAACGTCACCAACACGCTCTGTACTGTCTGTTCCTCAGATCGCCCACCACAGGGCAGTGCCACCCCTCTCCTTGCACACCTCTGTCCACGTCTGCCTCACTGGCAGGCACCAGCCCAGGGTGGGGGGCTGTCAGTACCCACCCTGGCCCAGGGCAAGTCATGCTGCACCCACACGTGATGGTCCCTGCACGTGGAGTTGCTGCTGGGAAGGGCAGTGATGCACTGGAGGGGCCCAAGGCCAGGGACCGTGGCAAGGCACGTGCTGGCGGAGGCTCACTCGGCCAGGGTCGGGGTTTGAGGGATGCCGGATGGCGGGGAAGATGTTTTCCACATGAGAGCAGCTTTGAGCCCTGAAATTTCCACTGGCCAAGCCACGAGCATCCGGGAACGGCAGCCGAGATGGCTCCCAGCTGGCAGCGCTGCCGGATGGTGCAGGGGCAGGCAGCCACCACCACGGGGTCATGACCAGCTCCACTGCTGCCAAGCTGGGGGACAGCCAGGGGACACAGGGCAGCCACATAAGCTCTTCAGCGACCAAAAACATGCAAACTGCTGGCAGTGGCAGCAGAAAAGCATCGTCTCCATCCTCACCTCCTGTGAAAGGCCCCAAAAACCTCAAGAGTCTGCAGAGCTACAGGGTGGGAGTGCTGGGGCACATAGGGCTGTTTTTCAGGTGCTGAGAGATGATGCAAAGCAGAGCCAAAGGCAGGTCCCAGCTGCCAGCCTCCGCCCGGGGGCAGGGCAGGAAGCCCCCAGCCCGCCATGGCCGGCAGCGTGGCCACATCACAGCCCCGTGTGGGGCCAGGAACACGGCCCTGCCCATGCTCTGACAAGGGCCCTGCTGTTCAGGGCTGCAGCTGCTCCGCGGAAGTAAACAAGGTCCCTGCCAGCACATTCCTGCCCGATCCCTCCTGCCTGCACATCCCCCCCATCCTGCCCGCTGGGGACACCCAGCACCTGGGAGGGGTGGACATCCCCACAGCGGTGCCGACCACGCCCAGCTGCCCCCGGCACGCACACCCTCCCCCGGTATGAAGGGAACGGGGAGCCACCACCCAGGCAAGCAAATAAAATAAACGGCATTTATTAGCAAAATAAAGGACAGAAACTCTCACTCACAAGGCCCTGCCAGGTGGCCAGGGCTGCTCCACACAACCCTCCATGCTCTCTGCTGAGCTCCCTGCATCCTGCTGTTGCTCCTGCTGTGGCTGGCAGCCTTGGGGGTTCTGCCCGGGGCAGGGTGAGCAGTGCTGCCTGACAGCAACAGCATCCCCACAGCACCAACCAGCCCACATGCTGCTCAGCCCTTCGGGTGAAGCAGCCAGCCCAGTGCTTTTGGACACAGAGCAGAATCCGTCCCAGCTCTGAGACACAGAGTGCTCTGCCTGCCTGCAGAGAGGGACACGGGCTGAAAGTGCAGCCTCCTGGCTCAGTCCCGGCCCTCCCAGGCATCCTCCCGCTGCTTGTTCTCCAGGCGCTTCCTCTCTGCAGAGGAAAGAGGGTCAATGCCACACCCCTACCACCACACCTCCCTGTGGAGGTGCCTGGAGTCCACCCTGGCGCTGCCTCCTCCCACCCAGCACCCTGTGAGAAGGAGCATGCATGACGAAGGCCCCCTCCCCATACTGCAGCCCCTCCAGGTATCCAAAACTCACCTTGAGCTTCTTGCAGCTTCCTCCGCTCGGCATCTCGCTGGGCTGGTGTCTGGTTGCTCCGTACGCCCAGGGCACCAATCACCAGCCGCCTGGCCAGGACAGCTGATGTTTCAGGGCGCTCCTTGGCCGGCTGCAGGTACTCTGTGAAGATCAGGGGTGTTAGTGGGGCATTCTGGGAGGGACAGGACGGCCGGCACAGCTGTGGAGCCGTGCTGGCTGCCCCGTCCCCCGTCCCCCCCCAGTTATCAGGATGATGTTGCAGTACAAGCACGATGGCACAAGCTGCTACAGGGCAGCATCACTTACCAGCGTATGCCCTGGCTTTGGCTTTAGAGGCGCGGGTGCCCTGGGAGAGCGGGCGTGTCTTCACCATCAGGTGCTTGGTGCTGAGGGCATCTCGTGCTGCAGGAAGAGAGCAGCACGTCCACGTGCAGGGTCAGCCCCATGCCCAAGATCTGGCTGCGGGAGAGGGATGCCTCCTCTCTGCCCATCCCAGGAGCAGTACCTGTTATGGGGCTGGAGAAGATGCCCAGGGCGTGCGTATCATCCACCCACTTAATATCAAAGCCTTTTTTCCTGCCAAAGAGAAGGAAGGTCAGCGAGGCATTGGCACCTGATGGGCAGCTGTCTGGAGCAGAGCCCAGGCAGGGAACTCCAGCACTGGGGACAGAGTGCTGGCAGACTCACTGATAGCTGCAGAAGACACGCATCAGATCCTCGGTGCGGAAATCCGAGGGGAAATCGTAGATCTCAATGACGTGGGGCAGCTCATCATCACTGATGTCTGGAGCAGCAGGTTCAGCCCCATAGTAGTTGAAGCGAGGTGATTGCTGGCTCTCCCGGTGCTTTTCACCCCCTGAGAGCTGCAGCAGTAGGAGAGGCACAGCATTGAGCAACCCATGCCCACCTGCCCTACAGCAGTTCCCAATGCATGGCAAGTGCTCCCCAGAAAGTTGTCCAGGCCCCTGCAGCCCACCCCAGCACTGCAGATGGATTCATGGCATTGAGAATTAGGAGTTATCAACCAAGGTTCTCGCACCGTGCCCTTGCTTTTCCCATTACCAGCATCCCTTCACTTGCCATGCTCTGTGGCCCTGTCAGGGACACGGTAGGAATGAAACTCTGTAGTAGGGGTGAAACAGCACATGCATGTCCAAGCACACTCCTCCTTCCACAGGGGTGTGATGACCTGAAATAACTTTGGGGAAGAACAAGGAGCAGGACAGTAACACCAGGAGGAAAGACTGATGTCTCTCTGCCACATGGAAGCACCAGGCTCAGCATGCTCTGGCTGCAGCACATGCACTGGAGCAGCCCATCAGCACCCAGATGCCAAGATGAAAAAGACAGTGCTTCACTGAGGAGCCAGTTCTACTGGTTAATCACCTGTGCACCTAAAAATTTATGTTTTATTTCTCATTTGAATTTGTCTGACTTCCCTTTCCAGCCAGCAGTTCTTGTTCTGCCTCTCTGCTGGATTAAAGAGCCCTCAGTCCCTGGTCTCCTCCCCATCACAGCACTTACTAATATTAATCAAGTCCCTTCTCAATCTTCTTCTTGATAAAACGGGTTGTGCACCTTTAGTACCTCACAGCAGGGCACTTTCTCCAGCCCTAAAAGATGATGGCTGTAGAGCTTTTCTACCTTGACCATTTTTCAACCTTTATTTTAAAACACAGGCAGCAGCCTTCTACTGCCATAACACATGGGTGCAGCCAGCCCCCATTTCCCTCTGTCCCACAGCATTGCCAGTGCCAGCTGGTCACCCTACACCACGTTCTGCCCAGTGGGCCACCCTGCATTGCTTGCTGAACCCTTGCTTTCCAAACCACACTGTGCCAGCAGCCAAGGGGATTCACTGCCCTGCCTCAGCTGAGGCACCAGGCCAGGTGCAGCCCAAATCCCCTGACAGGTCCCCTGTTCCCCCCAGAGCATGGGGCTGGCATGATGCCAGGAAATGGGTACATAACTCAGGCGGGTTCTCACCCCGATCCCCTAAGCGATCGTAGCAGAGCACACCACGGCTGCAAGGCTAGAGTCCATAAATCCCAGCCAGCTCAGTCAATAAAAAGTGCTCATTCCGACAATTTTATGGGGAAGATGGATTCATGGCAGGTAAGGGGGTGCTGCCATAGCGGCTGGATGCCGGCGGAGGGTAGGGCTGAGTTATGGAGCTCACGGGACAAGCCGGCACTGCCAGCAGAGTCTCCTGCCCTGCCCTCATCCCCCATGCAGGGCAGCACGCTCATCAGGCACCCCGCGCCTACTCGGGGGAAACAAGGGAGCCATTCCCGGGAAGGATAAAGCCCTACGGTGCTGCTTGAGGGAGCAGAGCACTCAGGTTGTGCCAGGCACCGGGAAGATGATTAGAGAGCAGGAGCACAGAGTGCCGGAGCAGCCCTTGACCTTCACAAATCACCGAGTGTGGCGGGGCAGGAAGGACAGGAGCCGTCTGGCAGCAGGGCTCAGCCACGCGGCAGGCACGGCTCAACAGGTCCCCGGCACTGCCAGCCCAGCACGCAGCGTGCCAGCAGCTCCCCAGCCATGGGGCAGGCCAGGCACTGGGACCCATGGTCCAGCCCCCAGCCCTGGCAGGCATTCTGGGGAGGGTTCACTGATGGAAGGACAGATGACAGGGGAAATGAAGGCTGTCCATCACATGCTGCTGCTCTCTAAAGCCAGGGCAGGTCAGAGGGGTCTGTGCCTGCTCGCTTACGCCACAGCCCTGGGCACGCACGCACCGCGGCCCCTGCCGTGCTGCACCGCCTGATGGAGAGCCTACAGAGCCTGCAAGGAAATGGTTGCAGTGCTTAATTACTCTGTGTTCAAACTGATTTCTACTCTGAATTTGTCTGGTTTCAGCTTCCAGCCAATGGTGCTCACTATGGTGTTTTTTTTCCTGCTAGATTAAAGAGCCATCCGCTATCAGAAATCTCTCCTCCACACAGAACGTCATAAATCTTGCTCTCTGCCAGCTATCTGCATTGCATAAGGATTTGGCTACGAGGAAGATGTTACTAATTTTCTTGTTCTTTTTGTTAATTAACTACAGCTCCATCTTCTCGAGAGCCTGCACCCTCCCCAAGCAGCTCCATCCACCTGCTGGGAGCTCAGAGGGCTCAGGAAGCAACAGGCTCCATGTGGCAATCTGCAGGGGACAAAGATGGCAACTTTTGATAAATCCCTATTTCAGGTTCTTTTTCTCCCATTTTGGGAAGCTCCCTGGAAAGCTCAAACTTGCCTCAGAGCTTGTGCATGGGGGAGCCAATACAGATACTCCTTGGCGTGAGAACCTGTACTGCACAGCACAGCTTTGCCCACAGCATCCCGTGGCTGCACCGTAACAGGGATTCTCCCTGACCTTCCTCCCCCCGAGGACAAAGCCACGCCCATGGCATCAGCCCACAGAAAGCCAAGGCCACCTGCACCAGCTGCCTTAGAGCAGCAGTGCTGTCCTCCTCACACCAGCACTCACCACAGCCTCCCGTCTGGAGGGGGAGGGACAGCGGCTCAGGGGAGCACAGCCAGGCAAGGATGGGAATACCCAATGCCCTTCCACATCCCCCCATATGCGAGCCCTGTGTGTCCCACCCACTGTCTCAGCACCATGCCAGGCTCCAAGAGCACACATCAGCCCAAGGAAGGCCTTGCAGACAAGGTGGGATCCGTGCCCCTCAGCAAGTGTGCTCTTGAGTGAATCTCATCCCTTCATGGACGCTGTTATCAAGGCACCACCCACCACTTCACACCCTGCTTCCAGCCGGGGGGGGCGAAGGGAGGGGGGTAGACAGATGCTGGATGTAACAATATTAATGCTGTTTGTTTCTTCAGGTACATTAATGCCATTTGGAAAATTACCAGTTTGACACTACTGATTTAAAATGCAATAAGGGATATCCAGCTCTGCAGGAGCAGAGCTTTCCTCGTGAATGGCAACAAAACGTTGTGGGTCCTGGCACTAAGCAGCCAACTGTAGTAAATTCAGCAGCATGTGTGCAGGAAGGAATGGCAATGAGCCACAGCTGATTAAGAAGCCTGAGTTTCGAGGAAACATCCCGTTGCTGTTTCAATGGGATCCCATACATCTCAGCCTCTTTCTTTATCACCAGCCCTGGTTTCACGAGGGTGCAGCTGCAGTTTGCAGCACTTCAGCAGGTTTTACTGGGTGCACTTTATGTACTACAGAGGGATGCTCATCCCAGCCTTCACCAGCCATGCAGGATGGGATGGGGCAGATGGGACAAGATGGAGATCCCAGGTATTTTGGCACCACAGAGGAAAGCTGGCTCTAAGAGCAGGCAGCACAGCCAGCTAGGCTGACTATGCCCCGGGTGCAGCCCACCCACCCCATGCACTCACCTCAGAGAACACAGAAACAGACACTCCCCCCCCACCCCAGCAGGCACCAGTCACCGTCCCTGCAAATCCCCACAAACACTGGCTTGCAGGAAGTACCTCCTCCAGCAGGCGTGGGTCCAGGCAGTCCCCATCATCGTTAAACAGCACATCCCAGCTCTCCTCGGCACCTGGGCTGGTCTGGCTCAGGGTTTCAGCACTGCCACTGGTCTGTCCCTCCTTTGGGGAGCTGGGGTGGAGACCTCTCTCTTCTTTCTCAGCCTCCTGGTGCTTCTGCAGGGAGTTCCCATCCTCATCTGGCCTGGCCAGCTCCTTGGCCCAGGATGCAGGCGAGATCCCCTCGATGCCATGGCACAGCAGCTCTAGGGGTGGTGGAAGCTCACAGCTTTCCAGAGGAGCTCCCTCCCACGGGCTGCTCTCAGCCCCAGCGCTGCTGTCTGTGCAGGCAGAAGTGCTGCCTGCTTCCTCTACAGCAGGCACCAGGTCACCCTCCCCACCGGGCTCCCCAGCACCAGCAGTGCTCTCCTCCATGACAGGAGGGAGCTGGGATGGGCTGCCCATGCCCTGCTGTGGAGTGGTCCTCCCTGGGAGTACTGGAACATTGTTCATGCTATCCCTCAAGAACACAGGTTCACAGCTGGCTCCTGGTGCACACAAGGTGCTCTCCCCAGGAAGCTCAGCCCTGCCTCCCCACATCTCCTCTTCCTCCAGTTCCCCAGTGGCACAACCCTTGCTCTGCTCTGCCAGGACAGACCTCTCCTCCTCCCTGGCTTTCAGATGCCCTGTCTCCCCCACCAACTGAGGCACCCTGCTGTCGTTGCCCACCCCTGCTGACTGCAGGACAGCCTCTCCCAGGCTTTGGGAGAGCTCCCTAGATGTATCTGGGGTGCTGTCCCCAAAGTGCTCCAACATGCCTCTCAGACCTGTCTGAGAAACCAGTGTTGGGCTAGCAGCAGGGGCTGGGCTAGTGGGGTCATCCCCAGGCTCAGGGGTAGCCTTCACAGCCCCAGCCTGGGCACTCGGTGGGGATGGAGAGTCAGGCTCAGTCCTTATTATCCTGTGGCCGTGGCTCAGCTCGCCGGGTCCTTCATGAGATGCTTTGTCCTGCCTGTCCCAAGGCTGAGCAACAGCTGGATCTGGGCACGGCTCACACGTGCTGGGTGATGCTTCCAGGTTTTCCAGTGCAGTGGGGCAGCTGCCTCCCGTCCTATGGCTGTGCCTGGCAGAGGCTGTCCGCAGCTCCTTTGCGCCAGCATCCGCCTTGTTCTCCCTCCTTGCCGCTTTGCCTGCCTGTGTCCTGGCACGGGGGCTTCGCCTCTGCCCCTCGCCACTGGCCCAGCCAGAGTCCTGCAGCAGGCGGTGGTTCTCAGGCTGCCTGTGGTGCCCATCCCGAGTGTCACCTGCTGCTCGTGCCTCTCTCTCCCGCCGCGCTTTGGGCACGTAGAGGGCCATGTCGGGCTTCCTGCGGCGCGCCCGGCTGCCCTCCGCCTCCTGCTGCATGGTGCCACCACTGCCTGCCAAGGGGAGAACAGCGTCACCGTCCGCCCCACAGCCCAGCGGCCCCAGAGCTGAGTGCCCCTGCCCAGGGCACTGAGGAGGGGTCCCAGCACCCACCCTTGCTCCCTCAGCAGCTGGCAGACAGTCACGGGCTGTGGAGCTCCAGCGCTGCCCCACAGCAGCGTATCTGCAGACAAGGTTTGGGCCTGGAGCGCTCCACAGCCCTACAGCCTTCGGTGGGGCATATCCGGCTTGGGGGAAGCAGGGAAATCCTGACGGAATCCCTGAGGCACCTTGCCCCACTTTGGCAGCTGCTACCTGGGACCCTCCAGCCCAAGGGTGTGCAGTGTCTGCAGCTGAAGCAGAACACTGAGACCATGCCCTACTCAGGCATCAAAAACCACAGAGAAGCCTGAGGCAGCCACAGAACAAGAGATGGCAAACCCCAGCGCAGGGATACCCTGGCGCAGGACCATGGCCTGCTGCAGTCCTGCTCACCTGCTGCCCCGTCCCGACAGAGATTTATTTTTCATCATCTTTGGCAGAAGCAGGCACGCTGCAAACAGCCAGGCCCCCCTACCCCTATAAATATGCATCAGACAGGGTTTATGGAGACGGATGGTGCGGGGGGCTGCACTGTGGTTGAGGGGAAGGCAGAGTGGGGCTGGGCTGGGGCCCCATGATTAATCACTGCCCACTCCGTTTAGGGGGATTCATCACAGGCCGCTGTCAGGTAAATCACTGGAAAAACACCTCTTCAGTAATTAATGTGAAGTGACGGATGGACAGCCCCTGGGCCCATTAATCTGGACCATCAGCGCCGACCGAGATTATGAATGTCAGGATGCATAAACTGCCGGCAGATCAATAGGGCCAGGAACCCATCCAAGGCTCTCATTTCCGAGGCACCTCCGGTACATTAGCCTCCCCTCCACACAGCCCCTGACCGAGGCGCGAACGCCCTCCGTGGCCCCTCACCAACAGCCAGCAGCGGTGCCGGGAAGGCGAGGGGAGGCCAACCACTGGCTGGAAAGTGGCTGGGGCTGCCCATGCCACACGGCATCATCCCCTCTCCCTGATGGATGGACAGACCATTGCCTTGGCATGATGGATGAGTCTCTAGTGGCTCTCTGGAAACCACTGGAAGAGCCCAGCAGGGGAGTACCCCCAGCATGACCGCGGCGCCCGTGCCTGCACCTCATGCTGCGAAGGTGGGCAGGAACACGAGGTGCAGGCACGGGCGCCGTGGTGATGCTGAGCACCATCACAGGGCTGCCCCAATAATTTTTCTGTCTCCATAGCTCTTGTCATTTTTTTCCCCCTCTTTGATACACTAATTTTGCTGGCAGAACGATCCCCTTTATCTTTATCGACCGCAAGAAAGGAATGTATCCTACAAACCTTCCAAGGACTGGATTAGTCATTTTTCAACACTGAGGCATTATACATTTTCTCACCGAGTGGCAGCCCAAGTGCCAGAGGGGAGGGGGTACTGGAAGCCCCCTGGCACCAGCATTTCTAACCACAGATAGCTTCCAACTGCACTGAAGCATGTTCTGCTAAAGGACTTTTCCCAGCCAAGCCCAGAGTCCCAGCCTGTGGCTCATCACTGAATGTCTTGTGGGGGTCAGTGATCTCCCCAAGCTCTCCCTCCTGACAATTTCCAGCACGGGGAGCAACCAGAAGCAGCATTGCTCCATGCACATTCCATGTCACCTCCAAGAGCCTTTGCACATAGGATTTATGGGCTCCTCAAAATCTTGCCATTCACCTTGCCTCACCCTCCAAAGCAGATGGTGCAGCATTAGCCAGACGGCTGGTGCTGGGAGCATCCTCTCCCTGCACAGCTTTGCCTCTGCCTGCCACAAACTGCTGGGGAAGAGCTGCTTCCTGCAGCCTGGGAAGAAGCACAGCAAGGTGGTAGATGACCCACACTGGCAGGGATGCCGCAGCACTTTGTTTTTTCCCCACAGGGCAGCACAGCTCCTGCCCCCAGCCTATTACACACTTCATCGATGCCACAGCCGCGGGTCGGCACCGGCTGATTTCATGCTCCAGGAGGCAGAGCAATGGCCCTGGCTCTGGGTCTCATTCACACTACACTAGGCAGGGCAACCCTGCCACTTCCAGAGTCTGGCACCAAGTTTGCCCCACAAAGACAGGCAGCAACGGGCAGTGCATCCCCATAAAGGCCTCTGCTGCCCCTGATGCTGTCCTGGTTTATGGCCCTGCCTAGCAAAACAACTGAGCACTGTGGCACCAAGCAGGGGAAGGCCATGGTACCATGGCAAAAGTGGTGACGGGAGCACTGCCCAGCTGTCTGGCATGTAAAGCCCACCAGCCCAGCACAACATAGCCTGGCATGGCCAGCAAGATGCTGGATCACCAGCCAGGAGGCAGCCAGAGCTCCCTGAAGGCAAAGGCTCCTCTCACACTGCTCCCAGGAACACACTGCTCACAGGGAGCTTGTGCTCAAGGTGCACGTTTGTGAGGTCTCAGCGAGCTGCCCCGTCACGTGCCAGCCTGTGTTTCTCCTCTAGCCAACATATGCAGCACACACAGGCAACGTTTTCTCCCTGATTTGTCTCCCTGTCCTGTCCAGGGAAGAACCCCACAAACAAAAGCAAGCCAGCCACCATCCTGCTCAGGGAACCTGGGAACAGGCACGGATGCTGGGCTGTGGTGTTCATGTGGAACATGCCAGTTCCTGGAGAAGTCTCAGTGCCACGCAGCACCCTCTCAGCAGGCTGCCGCATTTCCTGGCAGGGAGCTGTATTTTTAGCCTTCGAGGTTTCTAATTCCACTCAATCCATATTCCCATCGATAGAGTAGATAACCTTAAAGCCTTGACACTGAACAGGGATGGCAATACTGGGGGGCCAGGAGCCTTGGGGGACCTCACGCAGCCTTGGCATGCAGCTCGCGCGCCACAATGTCACTCTTTACAGCCTGCAGCAGATTGGGCTCTTTGAAGGGGAAAAAAATAACTACAATAACAAGATTAATAAAAAGGCAGGTACAAGGAGATTCTAAACAGCTCCACTGGGGAACCTGCCACTTGCAGGACTCATCCCATGCCAGGCACGTGCCATGGCACACTTACCAACTGCACAACACCAGCCCCTGGCAGCCTGGGCAAGGACTGTCAGAGGTTTTGGCTACCCTGCACCTCTCCTGCTCTCAGCAGAGCTCCAGCCCAGGCCACCTGGCTCAACAGCAGGCAACGGGGCCAGGGAAGGGCCTGGCTACCTGAGCAAAGGCAAGAACACAGAGCCACTGGCACAAGGCAAAGCAAAGCATCCAAGGAGGGAAGAGCTGCATTCCATCCAACTCTTGCCTGCAGCCCCATGGGCTTTAAGACATCCTGTCCCCTGCTGCAGGGAGAAAGACACTCTCCAGCAGCCACAGCAAACACTGCCTATTCAAGGAGGTGGCAAAAGAGTCAAAGGCACTGAGCCAGATTTCAATCATGCCTTTCACTAGCAATACTCTTAGGAGACACCTAGAATAGATGCT
Organism: Chaetops frenatus; assembly: GCA_013400775.1. Lineage (NCBI taxonomy): Eukaryota > Metazoa > Chordata > Aves > Passeriformes > Picathartidae > Chaetops > Chaetops frenatus. The sequence continues at coordinate 174,281 of VZTR01018885.1, forward strand.
GTTAGGAGATACCTGGAACAAGAGAAGGGGGACATTCCAGACAGGAAGATGATTTGTAAGTCAATAGTGTCCCCTCATAGCTGCAGGGGGCCAGCTGGGAAGGAAGGGACAACAAACCAGCAGAAGGAGTTAACAGCCAGAATGCTAAGGGGAATACAAAGGACTTTACAAATATACCCAGGCAGAATCAGCACAAAAGTGAAAAGGTCTATTAATAAACAAGGAGGGAGAGAAAATTAATGATGGCTCAAAAATAAAGATGACTCAAAAGGGAAAAATCACTGTTTTTAAACAGAAAAATGCAAATGAGGCAGAGGCCTTGCAAAAACAGCTGCAGGGAAAGCAAAAACAGCGTGTCCACACAGACACAGTCACCTGGCTAGCCTGGCCGGTGCAGAGATGAACCCATTAACCTGCTGACACACAGTGCCGAGAAGAAACCAGGGCCCCGGTGATGTGTAGAGCAAACAAGGCACTGTTTTTCTCTGCAAGAAAGGACAACAAAATCAGAGCTGAGAACAGGATAAACCCTGTTCCTATCCCCAGTGCAGAACAAAACTAGCAGTTAAAGGAGCCTGCATACCCAACACAATTAATGATGGACACCGGCTTGCCCACACGAGTTATTTCAGAAGAATCATTGGACAAAGCTTTTTGATAAGGCAAACAAGAGCCAAACTAGCTGAACTTCAGGGTCTCATTTTACACCATCTCTCAAATTTTTACTTGAATAGTGAATTGTCATTGAATTTGCAGATGATACTGAGCAGTGAGTTGTTGCAAACACCATCCAGAATAGAGGCACCATTCAAAGGATGCAAGAAATATAAGCAGGAAACAACGCAAGACTCAGCCTGGGAAAATGAAAGTAAAATAACCCAGAGTAGCCACTCAGGGAGCAAGAGCAGCCTGAAAAGCAAGGCCCAGAGCCCTACAGTGCACTTACACCAGAAAGCAAGTGACTGAGGTGACCACCCCAAAATGTGCAAGAGGCATATCTGGTGACCAGCATCGTGCCATGGGCCACTTTAGGGCTGTGACAGCCCCACAGCAGGCAGCACACAGAACCTCCCAGGTGGTGTGAAGGATAGACGAGGATGCCTGGGGCGTGCAGGCAGCCATGAAAAGTGTCCAGCACCTGAGAGCACCAGGCACCTGTTTTACAAGGCATGGCAGAGCGGCGCACCGAGCACGCAGCACTCCGTGTAACTCCCCTGCACTCAAGGGCTGACCCAGCGCCCTGTGACTCTGTACAGTGGGGAGCCTGATGGGGTCTGCAATGTGCCACGTTATCCAGGCATCCCGGGGGCTGCCTGCACTGGGGGAGGTGGGACTTCAGGAGGGGATCAGGGCTGGGACAGGGCGCGGGGGGCAGGGCTGGGAAAAGGGATGGGGAACAGGGCTGGGACAGGGGGTAAGGATCAGGGCTGGGACATCAGGGTGAGGGAGAGCGGGGCAGCGCCGGGACTGGGCAGGGTGCGCACCCCAGGCCGCTGTGCCCCGCTACCGAGC